>CAWUFW010001090.1:2760000-3180560 GCA_963921515.1 Calotriton arnoldi | reverse complement strand
GAGTCCACCACGTGACATGTGTGACTCCACGTGGGACATGTGGGAGTCCAAACGGAGCATGATGGGCAGCCTGCTGCTGTTTGATGTCTCTGAGAGCCCCACTGCCTGGCTGAGCTACTCCGGTGCTGGACTGGTGCGCATCAGCTATGCTGCACCAGTTGTGGGTCTTCATGCACACCAGCAACGTCTGCAAGCAGCGACCCTCTGTCTCCCACCCCTCCCACCACCCCCTGCTGAGCACATGTGCGAGGAGTGTGTGCCGTTGCACGCACAGATAACCCCGAATCCACCTTGAGGGGGTTGGTGGTGGTGGTGGTGTCCATGGCCCCAGGTTGAGTCCAGGGGTCACTGCGCTCGTGTTTGTTCCCTTATTCTGTCCATGCCTAGAAGCAGGGATGGTGGCCGTGGTGACAGTCGCTGGAGTGGGTGGGTGCAGGGGCGTGCAGCTGGTGGACCTGCTGGATTTAACGCCTGCAGCTGGTGGTCCTGCTGGTGCAGCATGTTGACTTGCGCCCCTGATGCCAGGTTGTTCATCGTCCGAGGAGGACAGAGGCTGTCTACGGCGCCAGTGAGCTCGAAGCATCCTCTACTTGAGCCTGGGACTGGGACTCCTCAGCGTCTGCTGCTGTGTCCCTATCATCACCTGTTTTTGGGAGACACAAACAATGTATGTCATGTTTCTGCAGGCATCAGTGGTTGACACACCTGACAGTTGTGACTGTGCCTCGAGGGTGCGGGCCTGTACATTGTATTGTCCTAAGTCGTCACAGTCAGGGGTTGATATTGGTGTGGCACATTGTCCTGCATTATTTGGGCATTTCTATGTATTCTCTGGGGTGTGAACATGGTCTGCATTGATTGTGTTTGGTTGACAGCCAGACCTCCTTCCCCACCCACCCACCCAGCCAGATATCCCACCATGGAACGTGCTTGCATTGCAGGGAGTGGAAGTTGTCTCTCAGGATGTCAGTCAGTGGTGTCCTGCTGTTTGTTGGTGCACAGTTGGCAGCAGGGCCTTGTGCTCCCCACAGCAGTAGCCAGTGTCAGCCATCTTGTGAGTCCTTCTCCACTCCCTGTGATGTGAGCATGGTTCAGGGTGGTGTTGATGGGCCAGTTGTGAGGCTGAGCAATGTCTGTGACTACGACACCCATCATGCTATTGCCTCCACCCCCTTCCCAGCATGCCCATGCTTCCTTCCTTTTGACTCTGCTTCCCTGTGGGGTGGGCTGGCTGTGCTGACAGGATGGCTGGGAGTGTTGTCCTGGCAGTTGTTTGGCTAAGAGTCCCAAGAGTGTCCCTGTGCTTCACACAACATAACCCAGGGTGGTGGTGCTTTGTGGGATCTTGTGTTAGGATGGAGGGCATTGCATTCTACCAGGTGGGTACTGTGGAGTTTGTGTTGGGGAGGGTGTGAGGGGAGGTGCTGGTGACTATAGTCAGTGCTGCAAGTCCCCCTTCCCACCCAGCCAGCCAGATATCCCACCATGGAACGTGCTTGCATTGCAGGGAGTGGAAGTTGTCTCTCAGGATGTCAGTCAGTGGTGTCCTGCTGTTTGTTGGTGCACAGTTGGCAGCAGGGCCTTGTGCTCCCCACAGCAGTAGCCAGTGTCAGCCATCTTGTGAGTCCTTCTCCACTCCCTGTGATGTGAGCATGGTTCAGGGTGGTGTTGATGGGCCAGTTGTGAGGCTGAGCAATGTCTGTGACTACGACTCCCATCATGCTATTGCCTCCACCCCCTTCCCAGCATGCCCATGCTTCCTTCCTTTGACTCTGCTTCCCTGTGGGGTGGGCTGGCTGTGCTGACAGGATGGCTGGGAGTGTTGTCCTGGCAGTTGTTTGGCTAATGGTCCCAAGAGTGTCCCTGTGCTTCACACAACATAACCCAGGGTGGTGGTGCTTTGTGGGATCTTGTGTTAGGATGGAGGGCATTGCATTCTACCAGGTGGGTACTGTGGAGTTTGTGTTGGGGAGGGTGTGAGGGAGGTGCTGGTGACTATAGTCAGTGCTGCAAGTCCCCCTTCCCACCCAGCCAGCCAGATATCCCACCCTGGAACGTGCTTGCATTGCAGGGAGTGGAAGTTGTCTCTCAGGATGTCAGTCAGTGGTGTCCTGCTGTTTGTTGGTGCACAGTTGGCAGCAGGGCCTTGTGCTCCCCACAGCAGTAGCCAGTGTCAGCCATCTTGTGAGTCCTTCTCCACTCCCTGTGATGTGAGCATGGTTCAGGGTGGTGTTGATGGGCCAGTTGTGAGGCTGAGCAATGTCTGTGACTACGACTCCCATCATGCTATTGCCTCCACCCCCTTCCCAGCATGCCCATGCTTCCTTCCTTTGACTCTGCTTCCCTGTGGGGTGGGCTGGCTGTGCTGACAGGATGGCTGGGAGTGTTGTCCTGGCAGTTGTTTGGCTGGAAGTCCCAAGAGTGTCCCTGTGCTTCACACAACATAACCCAGGGTGGTGGTGCTTTGTGGGATCTTGTGTTAGGATGGAGGGCATTGCATTCTACCAGGTGGGTACTGTGGAGTTTGTGTTGGGGAGGGTGTGAGGGGAGGTGCTGGTGACTATAGTCAGTGCTGCAAGTCCCCCTTCCCACCCAGCCAGCCAGATATCCCACCATGGAACGTGCTTGCATTGCAGGGAGTGGAAGTTGTCTCTCAGGATGTCAGTCAGTGGTGTCCTGCTGTTTGTTGGTGCACAGTTGGCAGCAGGGCCTTGTGCTCCCCACAGCAGTAGCCAGTGTCAGCCATCTTGTGAGTCCTTCTCCACTCCCTGTGATGTGAGCATGGTTCAGGGTGGTGTTGATGGGCCAGTTGTGAGGCTGAGCAATGTCTGTGACTACGACTCCCATCATGCTATTGCCTCCACCCCCTTTCCAGCATGCCCATGCTTCCTTCCTTTTGACTCTGCTTCCCTGTGGGGTGGGCTGGCTGTGCTGACAGGATGGCTGGGAGTGTTGTCCTGGCAGTTGTTTGGCTGGAAGTCCCAAGAGTGTCCCTGTGCTTCACACAACATAACCCAGGGTGGTGGTGCTTTGTGGGATCTTGTGTTAGGATGGAGGGCATTGCATTCTACCAGGTGGGTACTGTGGAGTTTGTGTTGGGGAGGGTGTGAGGGGAGGTGCTGGTGACTATAGTCAGTGCTGCAAGTCCCCCTTCCCACCCAGCCAGCCAGATATCCCACCATGGAACGTGCTTGCATTGCAGGGAGTGGAAGTTGTCTCTCAGGATGTCAGTCAGTGGTGTCCTGCTGTTTGTTGGTGCACAGTTGGCAGCAGGGCCTTGTGCTCCCCACAGCAGTAGCCAGTGTCAGCCATCTTGTGAGTCCTTCTCCACTCCCTGTGATGTGAGCATGGTTCAGGGTGGTGTTGATGGGCCAGTTGTGAGGCTGAGCAATGTCTGTGACTACGACTCCCATCATGCTATTGCCTCCACCCCCTTCCCAGCATGCCCATGCTTCCTTCCTTTGACTCTGCTTCCCTGTGGGGTGGGCTGGCTGTGCTGACAGGATGGCTGGGAGTGTTGTCCTGGCAGTTGTTTGGCTAAGAGTCCCAAGAGTGTCCCTGTGCTTCACACAACATAACCCAGGGTGGTGGTGCTTTGTGGGATCTTGTGTTAGGATGGAGGGCATTGCATTCTACCAGGTGGGTACTGTGGAGTTTGTGTTGGGGAGGGTGTGAGGGGAGGTGCTTGTGACTATGGTCAGTGCTGTGAGTCCTCCTTCCCACCCAGCCAGCCAGATATCCCACCATGGAACGTGCTTGCATTGCAGGGAGTGGAAGTTGTCTCTCAGGATGTCAGTCAGTGGTGTCCTGCTGTTTGTTGGTGCACAGTTGCCAGCAGGGCCTTGTGCTCCCCACAGCAGTAGCCAGTGTCAGCCATCTTGTGAGTCCTTCTCCACTCCCTGTGATGTGCGCATGGTTCATGGTGGTGTTGATGGGACAGTTTTGGGGCGGGCAATATGTGTGACTGCGACTCCCATGATGCTATTGGCTACACTGACTTGGCCAGCATACACAGAATTCCTTCCTTTGAGTGGTCTTCACTGTGTGTTGGTGTTGTTGTGGTGGCTACATGTGTGGATGTGTTTGTTAGTTCTATTTGTGCCACTGCCTAGCTGTAGTTGTGGTTGTGTTTGTACATGTGTTGGCACAGTTGGATGTGACTTTTTGATGGCATGTGTTGTGTTTCTCTGACTGACATACACATTTTGGGATGATTCTGTTCTGGTTGCTGTGTGATTGCTATGAGTGCATGGTTTGACTCTCCCCTTGACAGTGATGTGTGTGTGTTTTGTGGCAGTATATTGTGTACATTTGTTGTGTACTCACCAGGCTCTGGGATGTCCTCTAGTCCATATATGCTCACTGGCGGTAGGATGGCCCGCACCTTCTCCTCCCAGGGCCTGAGGTATATTGGCTTGGCAGGAGGGCCACTGCCGTTGTGTTGGCTGTTGATGTAGTCTTGCTTTAGCAGTTTCCGTACCCTCCTGCGCACGTCATACCACCTGTTCTGGATGTCGGTCTTTGTGCGCCGACATGGTGATTGTGCGTTCACCCTGTTGATGATCCTCTCCCACATCTTGGTTTTCTGCGACATGGGGGTCTGTTGGACCAATGTGCCAAACAGCTGTGGCTCTACCCTGAGGATCTCGTCTACCAGGACTTCCAATTCACAATCTAGGAACTTGTGATTCTTCTTGGGGGGCATGGTGATGGGTGGTGATGGTGAGTGATGTGTGTGTTGGTGTGCAGGTGAGGGTGTGTGAGTGTGTGTTTTGCTGGGTGTATGTGAGGTAGGTATTTGTTGGTGTGCTGCTGGTGTGTGGCTTGTGTAAGGGATACGCTGTGGGTGTGTGGTTGCTTTCTCTTGGGTGCTGGCAGTGGAATGGCATTTGCAAAGGCTCATGGTAGTGATTTGTGTCCTTTATATAGGTGGAGTTGTGGGTGTGTCTTTGTTCTCTGTCCCCACCCCCCCCCAGTATTTATTGGCTTGGTAATTGCTTGTTTGGCCTTTTTTGGGTGATTTTTCCTTTGTGTTGTTTGTGTATGTTGGAAACGTTCTTGTGACCGAGTCGGACCCTGCATTGGTCTCGTACGGTGTTTTCCGTTTCGTTCACGCTGTGTTTGTGCAGTTTTCTATGCTGCGTACGCGTCGGTCGCGGTGTATTGTGTTGCTTCGGCTCGGTTTTGTATGCGTGTCGGTCGTACGGCTTGTCCTCCGTCCGACTCGGTCGTGTTTTTCGCGCCTTGCATCGTACTTTGCGGTTTGGAGTTGGCGGGTACGTTTCGGTCGGATTTGTTCCGGGTGCGTGTCGGTCGGTTGGATTCGCGTGTTTTTCCGGCCGGATTGCTATTTTCCGTGCGGCTCGGTCGGTCGGCTTGGTTTCCTTACGTGTCGGTCGGATTTATCGCGGCTTGCATCGTACTTGGCGTGTCGGGCGCCACTGGTACGTGTCGGTCGGTAATTTTTCCGGCTCCGAGTCGGTCGGTGCTTTTTCCGGCCCGAATCGGAATCGACCCCTGAGTGTCAGAAACCAAGTAGGTGTACCTAGATTTCTCAACATACAATTCAATTCTCCATGATGGCAATAGCAATTCTCGTTGGTGGCATGCAGGCATGCCATCGAATTCATCAAGTTGTACTCGAAGTTTTCATCCTTGCCATGAACTTTGTCAATGAATTAATTTGCAGACAGGTTTTGAAGATTAACTCTTGTCTTCTATATATGGTTAACAGCATATGAAAGTCCAGACAAGTCATTCTCAAACAGAAGATGGAAGATGTAGGGAATGCACTGTCAAAATCTTGGATCCTCTGAGTATAATCTGATTGAACGGTAATCAGCAGCTGATATCTGTACAGGGCGGTCATCAAAGCAGCCACCTCCTTCAGTGGGAAGTAATTGTGGAAAGCAGTGAGCTTCTAAACATTTCTCCCACACATTCATGGGAGCTCCTATTGCTTGCTTCATTTGAAAGAGATCAATAGCATCACTGATGACTTATTTAGAATGCAGAGGATGGAAGTTGTGGTGGTCGTAAATCTCTTCTGATCTTGATTGGTCCACTTTTTCAATCAGTCCACTTGATGGTAATGTTTCATCCTCTATATATGTCCCATCTCGAACAACATCAACATTTTTATAATAAATATTATTTTGTACTAGGTATAATGTTGCTTTTTATGCTTTACTAACATCCACTAACTCTTTACAGATTGTTTTATTCTTTGTAGGCACACCATTTACTAGAATAAGAAGTGTTTTATGAACATCTCTGTACACCAACAGTTTCATTATTCAAATCTAAAGGCAAGTAGACAACTCTTCTTTTAAGGCTTTTCTGAAGGTCAGTTGGTGGCAGCTTCCCAGTCTTTGGCTCCACACGAACTATAGCCTGAAATGAGTGTACACATTGAATGAAATTTGATTCATAAACTTTGAAATCTCATAGTTTTTGTGGAATAGATACTTATTCTAACTTATGTACTGCTCTAGCTGGCATTGTGTTTTCCTCTAATTTATCGTACCAGTATTTACATATAATCTGCTGTGTAGACAACTCAAAGTGTTCCTCCACAAATAAATAAATAGCAAATTCCTGCCACTTATCTCTGTTCTCCTATTCAGTTTTTGAGACTACAACTAAATTGTGATTTTGGCATTTGTAGTGAGTGCGTCGTCAACAAATACAAACACAGTTTGGTTTCTCAGAAGAAACTGTGTTAAACTTCTTAATCTCTTCTGTAAAGTTATCAACATTAATACCTGTGCCCTGTTTGTCTACGCCTCCACATATCAACTACTCATTTACTCTTCACTCCTGTTGAGGACCAAAGAACCGAAACTGAACATCTTCACAAACTTTTTCTACCTCTGGTGCTGCACCATGCAAAAGAGCTCTATTAATTTCTCCTAAAATCAGGGCAGGGGTTTTTGCATAGTAAAGCCTCCTAACTAAATTGTGCATTTTAGAGTGGTGAACAGCTAACATTCTGAAGTGACGAAAGTTACTTTGACGCACTTTCTTTGATGGATATGCTAGTGAATGTCCGTGCAAATTTGTATACTTCCTTACTTTCCATGGATCAAATCCTTGCAAAATCCCTATTTTCTGTTTCTGACTTTTGCATGGAAAGATATGTAGAAAATTTCTCAATATATGATTGATTCCTGACGAACGCTGCAAATGCTGCTACAGTTCCATTTGTATACAGGGGCCTGTCAACGCCTTCCCTGTACCTCTTCAGCTATCAATTCTTCAACATTTCTAGGTACTGTCTCCTCTTTTGGAATGGGAGTTCCATCCTTCATCTCATAATATCAACCAGTTGTTTCAACTGCATTCACTACTGTGTTCTCTTGGAGGTATCTTTATTCATTAAAGAAAAGCTCAGTACTGGAAGTATGCTTCCATTTGCCACTGAAAACTTTGCGCAAATTACGTTTATTCACAAGTCTTTTCTTTTGTCTTCTTCTCCTCATAGACAACACAATTTTGTCCAGTGTTCTCATTTTGCTCATGATCAAAATAAATAGCTTCCTCTTCAGGGTGACTGACTTATCAACTACAGCCTCAATACGTTCCTTTTGTTTGACTGCTTCTCTTCTCCTTTTATAGTGTTTCATAGTCTGTATGAAATTCTGAGTTACCCTACTATGGAACATTCTGACTCGAATTTCTTTAAACTGCCTCTGTCTCCTTGTTATAGTATCTCCTTTCTTATACGATTGATTAGTCTTGCTGTCACTTTTTTCCTTTGTTAGTTGATCTGAGACTTCACATTTTATTAACCTGGTTTTCCTGACTTTGCAGTTTTCCACATACTATTTTAAGAAACCTTTTAGTTTTCTTACCAGCTGCTCTTGTCTCTTTAACCACATTGTCCACATTCTGTCCCTTTTCTTTCTGTATTGTAAGGTGATAGTATCCTTTCCTCTGTTTCTTTCTTTTTTGTGTTATATTTGGCATTGTCAGTATCTGTTTTTACATAGAAGTAGATAATAAATAGCTTTTATTATATATTATAGCATTACACAATTTTACTATTTAACTTCTTATATAAATATTTATAACACTATATAATAGCCACTGGAAGTCTGTTACTTATCAGGTCTAAATAACTGTGCGACACGCATGAAGACGAAAACGATCCTAAGCGTACTCGCTTGAGATTTCAAACCCCGAGATTTCAGCTGGGGACACATATTTGAAAAGGACGCCCGATTAAAGAATAATCGAGGACCTAATTGGATTTTAAACTGGATATACAGTGAACCGTAATAACGTCAAGAACCGGAAGGCATATTAATCACAGCCGGGACGGAAGTAGAACCGGCGGGGAGAACGTGATAGACTTTATCCACCTGCTCGACAGCCCTGAAGAAGTCGTTTGGGATATCACCCACGACGAAACACATGTTGGCTGGGCGATCTTACTAAACAATAAAGAACTAAGGAACATTCAACAAAGTTTAATTATCACATGAATGTTGTGTTTTATTAATGTGTACCAAATATATAATGTCAATATAAATGAGACAATAATACTACACAGCGTGTGCATAGGTTCATAGTATAGGTTACTAGCTGTGTTAGTGTTAGAGCATTTGACTATGTGTGCAACTCCCTCCATTACTGCTGGAAACATAAGAGCCGTATGTGTGCTGTAAGAGCTGTAAGTGTGTGTGAGTGAATGTTTAAGTGCCTCTATCACTGTCTGACTGGGTGTATTAGTGGCTCTTTCCTTTTATACATAGGTATGTAAGTTCCAGTATGGGTGGGACACTGGATATATAACTGGACATGCAGGTCCGTAAGTTTGCATGTAACTCATTGAAACTTCAAACAACATGTCTTATCTTTTAAGCTCATAGCTCCCTGCCCTATGGCCTACCAACAGCCTATCTTAGGGGAGATTGATATGCAGCAGAAGAGGAGTTTAAGGCTTAGCACAATGCTTTGATTGTTAAGTTGGCCTAGCAGGAAAACTGCATACACAGGCTCTACACTAGCAGGCCAAAGACATGTTTAAAGGCTTGCTTTTCTGGATTGGGTGACTTATTAGCGTCACTTCTTCAGTACATATCTGAATGAGTGTCCCAGTCCCTATGTGGGTGTGTCATTAGATATTAAACTAAGTATGTTGGTTTATATCTGACTCTCTTAGTTCCTCTATGGGTCTGTACATGTGTATGTAAGGGGCCGCATGGATTGCTTACTGGCTGTATTAGTGAGGTTTGAGGTATTTAACTGAGTGTGCAACTTCCTCAATTACTACTGGATACATAAGATATGTATGTGTGTGGGGGTGATTGTTTAAGTGCCTCTGTCACTGTCTCACTGGGTGCTTTAGTGGCTCTATCCTTTTATACATAGGTATTGGAGTTCTAGTATGGGTGGAAAACTGGATGTATAACTGGACATATAGGTCAGTGAGTGTGCATGTAACTCATTGAAACTTCAAACAACATGTTTTATCTTTTGAGCTCATAGCTTCCTGCCCTATGGCCTACCTACAGCCTAGTCATTGATTAATTGAACTAAAACCAGATTAGGTGGAGGGATTGAGGCGGGTGTTGAATATTCAGAAAGCACAGCACATAATTCATCACAGGCGTGTGATAGTTGACCTTTTCTAATGATCCTAGTAATAGACATGGTTGGATTTTTTGTCGAGGTGAATCCACAGTATTATTGTAATGGAGCTAGGATTGCAGTACACACGGGGAGCACGACTGTTTATAGAAAGGAACGTATTTTTGCTATATTTTTGCTTGCACATGAATGTTTCTTATTTGTCTGGTAGCCTGGAAGGTTGCATTCTGTCTTTTTTAAGCAGTTGCGTACACATGACATTTGTTGGATTTATTTGAAAAGGTATTTGAAAGTAAAAACGGGCAAGCAACGGTCCCATATTCTGTACTGTAAATGTTGTTTTCAAAATATACGCTCTTGGAGTAAAGACTGATTTGCTCAACTGAAAAAGCCTAAAAAAGAAAGACAAAGAACACCACTCCCATGCAGGGGCGTAAGGCAGGCCCCAGCAACCCCTGCAGAACCCTCAGATGGCCCTCAACTCTTTATAGGGCTCTCTGTTCGACAGAAGGCCAATTAATATCTGTAAGGTTTAGGAGACTCAGGGGCCCTTAAATCCCCATTCTGAAAAGAGCCCTGTCATTTTGCTTTACAACAATGTCTGAAGTGACCTGCACATATCTATTTACAAAACAAGAATCATCTTCATAATTAAATGTTGTTCTCAGCACCTTCCTGCAAGTTTGAAACGTAAACACACCGCTGCGTTTTTTTTTTTAGCTTTGGTTTGATCCAGCATTTCATGCAAAATCAGATTTCAGTCTATACTAACCCAAATAGGAATAGGAAATCTACTCTCTGGCCATGTGAGCAGCAAGGCCCCTCAAGAAGATTTGAAGAGGCAAAGACTAAGTCAGTAATCAGTAGACAGGAAACAGAAACAGCAAACCGACGACCGCGACGATCTCCCAACAGTCTCACAAGACAGTCTCCTAAACCCCTCCCACCAGGCACCTCAATTATACCCTAAAACCCAAATGTCCAACCCACACAAGTATCAAACTAAATGTTTTCTTCACATTTGATTGGTTAAGGAAGGGGGTGTATGGTCACACCATTCTCAGCCTGTCCGCCACAACAAATGTCCCATTGTTTTTATTTAATCAATGACATAAACTTCCACCCCAGGAAACACTAATCTGAGCCACCGTTATTTTCTTCCTCTTCTCCGGCAAATTGTTGCAGACTTTGCATATCTTTCTCGCTGAGTGCCTCTCCGCCGAGGAAGCTTCCCTCTATTTGTCGCATTGTTCTTTCATACTGGTTTTTGGCAGGCACTCAGGATTTGAAGGACAGAATAGCATTCCATCTCCTTATTCACTCTTGAAATTCATTTAAACGCTTCTATTTTCCAGTGGCTTCTTAACTCATTATTTGACATGCAGAATTTGCGAACCGTTTCTTCTAAACAGAGCAAACACAAACATTATTATTCACTTATAATGTTTTTTCTCTACGCACCAACCCAATTCTGCATTAATCCATGCGCAACCCATATTAGTTATTATTACCTTTTCTTAGTAGACGTAAATAACATGCACAAAAACTGCATCAGTAAGCTTTAGTTCTTTTTATTTTCGTTAATCAAAAGCATTTGCGGCCTACTATTATTACTTTAATATGCCTTTATTCATTAGCATTTTCCCACATGTTAGGCTTTTCCCACCTAATTTTCACTGCACACGGTTAGTATATATTACTGAGGGTTCAATCCGAGCAGGTTCTATTTTCGCGAAAACCCTGCTCCATCTGGTTCATTGTGACATTCAGTCTTCCTATCTCCACTTTTTAACCAGGGGCGGAGCCGGAGTTCCTGCAGCACAGAAGGAGGGCATTTTGTATATCTTAGCTGCCGGCAGCTATAAGCAGACTTATTATTTCCCATCTATAGCTTATAATTAGAATGGGCTTTGGGTCAGCTCTTGCTCATGATTCGATTACTTTGTTGTATATCTCAATAGTCTGTTCTTGATACAACAGCATTCCACCCTATTCTTGTGTTTTTATTGGCCTCACAGTATTGGAGTTGTATCAATTGTATCTCAAGCTCTTTTTTCATTTGGCCCCTTCAATGCTTTCTATCCAGCTGGAGTTGTAACATTTAAAATATGTTTATACATGTATTTTTATTGCTAACAAGGGGTCAGTAACTGCAAAGTGCTAAAGGGCTGCTGTTTACGCTTCTTGTGTTTAGTGAAAAGTTTGTTTTTCTTTTTTCAACATTTTAATTTACTATTCTTACATGGCCATCATCTATGTTAGAACTGTAAATTGAAAACGGCAGCGTGCATTTTGACCATGCACGTACATCACAACGCATGAATCATGACGGACATCATGCCCTGCTCGTTCACATGCTTCACTATGCATTAGGGTTCATTGGCAATCAATTTGGAATGAAGTACTACGTGAGGGACACGCACAGTACAAACACAATCACAATTTCAAATGGTCAGTTTTACAGCAAGGCGTTAACAGGATATGTGTTTCTCTGATCAATTCATAAAACATGTTAAATTTCGAATGTTTTTGAATGATTGTTGATCTTCTTTTTTTTGGGTGGAATTTGTTGCCATGTCCCCAGAAGAAGGAGCACAAATGTTCAAAATGCATTGGGGTTTATGATTTATGGACATACTCATAGGAAAATTTACACAAAGGATTAACTAATTTGTGACTGAACAATAATTAAAGGATTTTTTTATGGTTCATAATCAACCAAAGAAGAAATTTACTAAATAAATGCAAATAAATCAGATGACATTGGGAATAAATTTGTATATTTGATTTAAAGTGCCGACTTATCACTACACTAGCCAGTACACTTGGATATTGCACTTGGGAAAGTACAGCAATTTTTTCAGTATATGGAGAGTCGGTTGGTTAGAGGACACATCCAGGGAGCATGGCCAAATTAAGACTAACTTGTTTACATTTGGAGATTTAGGAGTGCGGCGAGAATTAGATCTTCATTTTAAAGGGTTCACCTCTACCAAGGGTAAAACTGGCCC
Source organism: Calotriton arnoldi (assembly GCA_963921515.1). NCBI lineage: Eukaryota > Metazoa > Chordata > Amphibia > Caudata > Salamandridae > Calotriton > Calotriton arnoldi. Next base: position 3,167,955 of record CAWUFW010001090.1, on the reverse strand, counting down.
TGGGTTGCTCGTGTTCCGGTTCGGGGAAGACCTAGCCGGGAGGTTAGGGGTGGACTGTTCTCACTGAAGGAGGGTCAAGACTGATTTGTATACGGCTGAGACCATACATAGGTGGCATGGTATGCAAAATAAAAATGGACACGGATGGGGCCCAAGCAATTACCAGAGGCAGAGAATAATTTAAGCATTCCATCCATCACTTTTTGTATACTTTAGTGTGTCATCTAATGCAGGATGGGGTGCTCAGACGTGGGCCAGGTGCAAACTGTGTCATTTGAACCAAGCAATACCTTGCTGATGAGCACTAACTAGGATGAAACCAGAAACCAGTCCTGGGTTGCTTGATTTCCGGGTCAAGGAGGACCTGGCCTGGCAGTTTGGGCTGGGCTGTTTCCATTGGAGCAGGGTCAAGACTGATCTGCATATGGTTGGGTCCAAACTGTAGTGGCATGGTGTGCAAAATAACAACGGACTGGGATGGGGCCCAACCAATTACCAGTGGCTGAGGATAATTCAAGCATTCCATCCATCGCTTATTGTATAGCGTGTCACCTGAAATGGGATGGGGTGCCCAGACATGGGTCAGGGGCATATTGTGTCATTTGAACCAAACTACACCTGGCTGATGAGCCCTAACTAGGGTGAAACCAGAAACCAGTCCTGGGTTGCTTGAGTTCCGGTTCTAAGAGGGCTGGACCTGGCAGTTTGAGCTGGGCTGTTCCCATTGGAGCAGAGCCAAGACTGATCTGCACATGGTTAGGTTCAAACTAATTTGTGAATGAACAATAATTAAAGGATTTTTTTATGATCCATAATCAACAGAAGAAGAAATTAACCAAGTAAATGCAAATAAATCAGATGACGTCGGGAATAAGTTTGTTTATTTATTTTATTTATTTATTTAGAAGTTTATAAAGCGCACAGCTACCCCCAACGGGGGTGTACCGGTGCTGAGGCAGATGACAGATGACAGGCGCAGAGAAGAGAACTAAAGGTTGGAGAACAACCAGGTTTTCAAGGCACGTTGAAAAATGAGTTCTGACTCTGATGAGCGGATGGAGAGTGGCAGGGCATTCCAGAGTTTAGAGGTTATGACCACAAAAGCTCTGCCACCAGTTCTTGTCTTGCGAAAACGGGGGATAGCGAGGAGACGCTGGTGGTTGGATCTAAGGGTCCGGTCGTGATGATAGTGTTTTAGTCTAGCTCTCAGGTACGCTGGGCCTTGTCCCCGGAATGCTCTGAATGCCAGTGTAAGAGCCTTGAATTCAATCCGTTTAATCACCGGTAACCAGTGCAGATTCCTCAGATGAGGGGTAATCGAGTGGCGGAAAGGTATTTTACAAATCACTCTGGCCGCAGCATTTTGTATTATCTGCAGATGCCGAGTCAGATAGGCGGGAGCCCCTAAATAGAGACTGTTGCCGTAATCCAAGTGGGATGTGATTAAAGCACGAATTACTGTCCGACGGCACACCAGGGGAAAGAAGTGGAGGAATTTCCACAACATGCAAAGCTTTCCAAAGCATAAGGAGGACACTTGTCTGATTTGGGTTTTGCAGGAAAATTCATTGTCTAATCTGAAGCCAAGATTTCTCACCGCCTCAACAGGCTCAGGAGGAGGGTTCATCTCCGATGGCCACCAAAACGCAGGGTTTATGTGGTTTAAAGTGCCTGCTTATTGCTTCACTAGCCAGTACACTTGGAGATTGCACTTGGGAAAGTACAGTGATTATTTCAGTATATGTTGAATTGAGTCGGTTGGTTGGAAGCACATCCATGGAGCACGGCCAAATTAAGAATAACTTGTTTACATTAGGATATTTAGGAGTACGGCGAGATTTAGATCTTCATTGTAAAGGGTTCACTTCTACCAAGGGAAAACCGGCCCTGGGTTGCTCTTGTTCCGGTTCGGGGAAGACCTGGCTGGGCAGTTAGGGCTGGAATGTTCTCACTGAAGCAGGGTCAAGACTGATTTATATAAGGCTAGGTCCAAACATAGGTGGCATGGTGAGCAAAATAACAATGGACAGGGATGGGGCCCAAGCAATTACCAGTGGCTGAGAATAATTCAAGCATTCCATCCATCACTTTTTGTATACTTTAGTGTGTCGTCTAAAGCAGGACGGGGTGCTCAGACTTGGGTCAGGTGCACACTGTTTCATTTGAAACAAGCTATACTTTGCTGATGAGCACTAACTAGGCTGAAACCAGAAACCAGTCCTGGGTTGCTTGAGTTCCGGGTCAAGGAGGACCTGGCCTGGCAGTTTGGGCTGGGCTGTTCCCATTGGAGCTGGGTCAAGACTGAACTGCATGTGGTTGGGTCCAAACTATAGTGGCATGGTGTGCACAATAAAAATGGACTGGGATGGGGTCCAAGCAATTACCAGTGGCTAAGAATAATTCAAGCATTCCATCCATCACTCTTTGTATACTTTAGTGTATCACCTGAAGTGGGACGGAGTGCCCAGAAGTGGGTCAGGTGCACATTGTGTCATTTGAACCAATCTATACCTGGCTGATGAGCCCTAACTAGAGTGAAACCAGAAACCAGTCCCGGGTTCCTTGCGTTCCGGTTCAAAGAGGGGTGGGCCTGGCCGTTTGGGGTGGACCATTCGCATTGGAGCAGAGTCAAGACTGATCTGCATATGGTTGGGTCCAAACTGAGGTGGCATGATGTGCAAAATGAAGATGGACTGAGATGTGCCCACGCGTAACTACTAGTGCCTGAGAATGATTCAAGCATTCCATACATCCTTTTATGTATATTTGAACACTTTAAATTACAATTCAATGAGTGGAAGAAGTATTTTTTTATCTGCTCCCAAACTGAAGTTATCAATGATTAAGTGTAATAAGGTAAGCCAGTGTTAGTCTATGAGAAAGTTAGCCTTGCTACAGTGAAAAACAACTTTATGAGTTTTCTACTGCAAGAACATGTTAAATGGTTGCACACATGTCCTACTTTTTAAATACCATGCACCCTGTCATATGAGGCTGAAGGGCCTATTTAAGGTTGACTTACAAGTATTAAAAGGGAAGGGTTACGCCTGGCAAAATTTTTATTTTAATGGGTTGAAATGGTATTTTAAAACTGCACTACAGGTTGAAGTGGGAGGCCTTAGGTGCACTTTACAGTGCTACTTTAGTGGGAGGCACAACGTGTGGTGCAGCCCGCTTGTAGCATTTAATTTACAAGCCCTGGTTTCATGTAGTACCATATTCTAGGGACTTATAAGTAAATTACATGAAACAATCAGATGTATACCAAGTATACCATGTTTGGAAGGGAGAGCACAAGCACTTTACCACTGATTAGCAAGAGTAAAGTGTGCAAAATCCTAATGCCAACAAAAGCGAGTTCAGCAAAAATAGGTTAGCAAAGGAAACAAATCTGGGGGAATGCCATCCAAAAGATGATCATTTCCAACAAGGGGTTTCTCTTTTCTTTTACAAACAATCCTGACTATTTTTTAAATATAAACCATGTTTGACATTGTGATTAAATAAATCTAAACACTCCAAAAATGAAATGTAAAACGTTTTAGCAAGCCATCTAAACATTAAAAAAAAACTATCTTCAATGGCTTTACATAATTGTGCGTATATATACTCACATGTAGAAATACATTTTAGCTTTATAATAAGCATTTGTTTTAAATTCCATTGTATTCCTTTATGAATCAACCCCAAGATGTTTACATATTGCAACATACATAACTAAAAACATACAACTTTGAAAAGACCTACATAATATTAACAAATCACAATTATCCATTGTAATGCTTTATCAGACTCACTTTAAAAAGAAACACAGGAAGATTTTTCATCAAACAATTACAACATGTTTGACAATGAATGACCTTGTTTGAAAGCTTCCAAAACAGTGTTAAGAATATTTTTCAGCACAGGCCTCATTTTAACATACTTAGGAATAACATATGCAAAATTGACAGCATTTTTAGCAAAAACAAACAACCCGTTTTACAAATTGTACACATTAATTTTACGAAATTGTGGTATGTTTTCATATTGTACAAAAGCTATTTGGATACTTAAAATGTTTCAATTGTTCAGTGAAGTCATAGCAATGCCATTTATGCATTGAAGAAATGTGAACATTGTTATTTACAAAAATATGAAAGTTATTTAACATTTTGTGCCGCCTTCTAATGACAGTAGCATCTTATTTTTCATAAGGAAAAGTACTGCTGGCAAAATTCCTTCAAAGTAAATTTAGATAACTTCTTTTCAACTAGTGTAAACATGGTTGAAATTCAAAATGATCACTCATGGATACAAAATGTCCCTTTGCCATTGATAGGGCTGTGCCTTTCATGTGAAAAATAATGAGCTGTTAGGAAATAAATGTACATTTTTTAACCAAGCAGAGTGTCAACTGCCTCTCTGGCAAGGACAGCTCATGGACACAATAGCTCAATTGATCAAGTATGTGTTCCTATGGATCATTACTGTTTCACAATTTGAGGAACCCAAATCCTGACAGTAGAACCATGAGATATCAGTCTAAATATTTTGTAGTAGTTCCAGGAGGGTGTCATTAGGATGTGGCTCCAGTTTTTCAGGTATTGGAGGCCCCTAACATAGAGAGCTTTTAATTTATCTGCAAAATTGGTTTAAACAAATCGGGCACTTCAGAGTGTGGGACATTTTCCAATACGGGATGCATATCCAGTCATAGACACAGGTGGATAGAAAACATTCTTGCTTTAGCCAAACTGTGTATATTACAACAATAAAAAATAAAAGTATCTGATACTGGAGAATGGTTGCCTCAACTGATCACAGTGTCATCCTGTCAACATATCTCATAGAAGCTGAATGGTTAAATGGGATTTCAACAGATTATGGAAACCGTTCTCAGGCAGCAACCCCATTGTTTAGTAGCTGTAGCAATTTGCAGGACACTTGATCACAATGGTGTGCTGCACTGTCCTTATGGTACCTGCCTCACTTATATGTCACTTTATGTTACTGTTTGATACTTCTTTCCATTAATATATCTGAATCTACCTTTCCTCTAAATAACATGGTGTCAAAATATTGACAACAAAAATATGAAGTTTACTTACATATAAATTAAAGTGCAAAAATAAAGGGAAGCAAAGCATTTTCATCCAAAATATTGAGAATTTATTGGAACAAATTAAATAATTGTTTTGCCTTGGATCAAGAAAAAGTGAAATTGTAGCATGAACCAGAATCCTAAAAGATTAAATAATAAGACCACTGGCCCAATTACCTTCCTCATTTAGTCCAATATCCAAAATCTTGAATTTTGGACTATAAAACTTGATACCATGGTTAACTGTTTTTGTAGGACGGATCCATCATTTCTTTAGAGCATTTTAGAACTTAATTTCCCGGGAAATGGCCTATTATTATTACCTGGTTGTCACTTACAGTAACAAGCATCACCACTCTCTGCACCTTTCTTACTCTGCCAGCACTCTTCCCAAAGAAGTCCTCTTCAACCATACGAGACACCCTGTTGGTAGGTTTGGATGGTCAAAATACCCCCCAGTCACGTCATGAGGGGGACAGAATGGTTAAATATTTTTTTAACTTGGCAGAGCAATTCTCCATGCCGGGTTTTTTTTTCGCTCTCCTTGGGTCTAGTGAGTGGATTGATGCTTGGAGATCGCCCTCTAAAGAAGATACCCCAGCAGGGACCAACTAGGTAGGGATAGTATTGGAAAGGGTAGATTATCATCTTTCCAAATCATACCTCTCTTGTGGAAATTGGTGCTCAGGACTGAGATATAGCAGATGGAAGTAAAAGTAGAATGTGCTGATCGGCTCAAAAGATGAAACACACATTTACCAATGTAAATGAAGAAGCAACTGCTTTGGCCAACTGTAAAAAGAGATTGTGTTCATCTAAGAGTACATATGTGCCACAATAATGGGTCCATGGTACAAAAAAGGGACAATGCTGGAGACTGCAGTTGCACCATTTGTTTAGAGTATCATGTTTCTTGTCTTTTATCATAAATTTGTTTGAACTATGTGGCGGAGTATCTGTGGGTGGCAGGATGGTCAGGGTTCCTTGCACAGGCACAGATAGGCTTGTCTTTGCCATGCTCGTGGCACAGCAACACTGTAGCCTCCATTAAGTAGGCCCTGGGAGGGGGAGGAGTGCTGGGTGGCAGAAAGCAGTGAATGGGCAGGAAAAGGAACGAGGCGAGCTAGCTCCTAAAGGCAACAAACTGCATAGTGAAACAAAGGGAAATAAAGAACAGTGAGTACAAATGTAAAAGTTTACAGGCAATGAACTTTGACAACAGTAATAGACTAAAAATTAGACTAAAAGAATAGCCTAAAAGCACTTGTGAGACAACAGAGTGGACAATATTCACAGCAGTGTGAGATACGATTAGAGCAGGCAAACAGTGGTGCAGTCAAGCGAAGCTACCAGGGAGGCAGCAGAGTGTGGCAGGGAGACTTGTGGAGTGAGCAATGCAGGAGGGGGAGTGGAACAGGGATTGACGAATGCTGTGTTAGTCTCTCTCTTACACTTCCTTAATTTTGCATTCTCATCCATCAATTAAATCCTTAATGCTCTTCCCCCACATTGTGCAATTTGGTGTGTTGTTATCTATTCGCAATCAACAAATGTCACACTTGGCAAGGGTGATGTGTTGTAAACAATTCTAAAGTGTTCAAGGGTGAGGTTACCAAAAATTGCAAATCTGCCCACACTACCCCTCTTACCCTGGCAATAAAGAAACAACAAAGTGGAGAAAACAAATTATATAACAGTGTTATCCCAAGAACAGGTTGTGGGTACAATCTACACCTCACCGAGAACCAATCTACATGATGATTCTAGTGAATCTAAGCTAACTTCCTCCACTTAAGACTTATTGGCACATTTCAGATACCTCCCTAGCCTTGTTCACAGATTCTGTTAGGTTTAGTTAGATCACATTTTCCATAGGAAGAGTAATGTTTTTGCCAATAACTCTGATGCTGTTTGATGAATCTGCATGAAACATTCCAAAACACAGTCCATCCACCTTGGCTCATTCAAGAAACATTTTGCTCTGATCCATCAAGCAGGACCAAAAGAAAAGGGGGGTCACAAAACATTGATTTCCCATGTTGATTCCCATAGGAAACCTTGCTCTCTAATACAGAATAACAAAGCAACAGAATTACAACAAATTTGGCAGTAAGTTAGAACTTTGCTCAGAAAGCAAGATTTTCGTGATTTGGTGCAATATGTTTAGCCATTTACAATACATTAGCATTTAAAGAGGTGCTTGAGTGGGTTTGAAAAGGTTAAAAAGTTATGGATATTTAGATGGTTGGTCCTACAAGAGTCTTGCGATACTGATCGTGGCACCTGTGCTGGTCCCGTGGTACCAGGTGATATGATTGACTGCCTCAACTCAGAAGAAAATGTTGCAGCTACAATTCTAGGACTCTGGGACTTGGTCCCCATATCCTGAAAAAGTTTGGAAAAAAAGATATTAGGAGGCCAGGGTAGGGGCATTTTGACCTCCAGACACTTGGGGGGGGAAGGGGGTGGTAAAGGGATCCCTTGAGAGGGCAGAATCATTGTTTTTTTTTTGTGTTGCAGGTACAGCCATTCTCCCATGGGATTCAGTACAGTACTTCCATGAAGTCCCTCTTTATTCACTATTCTTTCTGCACAGTTAATGTAGGCAGAAATTCAGACATTCTTGATAATCGTGTTCTTATCATTTCCAATATTAATTAGTTATCTTCAGATCCTTTAACTTGATCCTCAACATCCATAATAATCTCAGGGTTCAGCCATTTACATTCAGGGTGCTCCCAAGCTTCACTCTGTGGTACAGGTACGGATACTGTCAAACTTCCCTGAGGAAGATTGCATGGTGCTGCTGTACCGTGGGGTGAAGCTAGCATGGAAGTATTGCAGGAGTACCACAGTACCTGAACAAATAAAAAAATAAAAAACATTAGAAAAGAGAATACAGGTTTGGCATCCGTGGGGATTGGAATTCCTTGGGAGGTTGGGTGCAAGGTCTGGGCAAATGTCAATCCCTGTTACTAATTCCCCACAGTACACAACCAAAGGTTGTGCACAGTGGTAGTTGGTAGCATAGACTGGCCAGAGGCAAATCAAGTGGTTTGCCTGCACACAGTGGGGAGGCTGGTTGTAAGTTGCCTGAGGGTTTAGGCATATACTCAACTTTGAATGTGATAAAAAAAATTAAATTCACAGAAAAAAAGTGATGTTATAGTTAGGTATGGCAAAGAATAGGCCTGGGTCAAATATAAATTAAGCTCAAGTTTTTAGCGTAATTTTGGGAATTTTGCATTACACTTGTTACGCGATATTCCCGAAAAGATGCAATTTCCCACTTTACGTAATGAAGCGCGATTCATGAACATGACATTCCCAGTAAAAATTTACAGTGAATGCTTTGGAACAATAGAACAGAATCTGCTGATGTTTAGAGTGCTTTTGCTTAAATGCATCTTTGTGCCAAAAATTGCCGCAAGGAAACATTTCATGCTAAAAATAGTGCAAAATCACAGACATGCATTTTGCATAGGTACCTAAGCAAAACTTGCACCACTTTTTGACCCAGAGGACATCCCTTCCAAAGCATTAATAAAAATATTAAATAAATCAGTTGCCAAAAGGCAGTCCTGTCTGACATCCTATTCTACTGCGAAGAAATCAGTCTTTTTCGCAGAAGTGCCATGATGGGCCATAACAGTAGTCTCTGAGCACAAAATAGAGATTGGTTCAATGAAATCACTGGCTATCTTTGCTTCCCTAAAAGCATCCCACAACAGAACCCGATGAACACTGTTGAAGGCAGATTTTGAGTAGACAAGGACTAAGGCCCTTATTATGAATACAGCTGTCCATCGACCTCCCCATTACACCTTGGGTGGTCGGACCTCATTGACGCCACCGCATCTGCCAGGGATCAGAGATCCCTGGCAGTGTCGCAGCAGTCTTGAGGCTGCAATAGGCTTGGTAGGGCCACTACAGCCCCTCCAAGCATATTCAGAGTTTCCTCACAGCCACACTTTTCATCTCGGTGCGACCACAGTGAAAAGCATGGTGGAGAGAAAACGGCCCTCTTGTGCCTCTGCGCCATGGGGTGCATGCAGGGAGGCACATGTTGTGCCCCCTGTCTGCATGCACCCCCAGTTCCTGCAGGGCATGGATTGACTTGACAGCCCATGGCCTGCAGGAACTGCTTCTGACACTGTGGGACTGCCAGAGACTTTAAAAGTCGTACTCTGACAGATGATGTTTTATGGCCTTGGGTGTCTCTCAGCAGGGCGGCTGCGTGGTAGCCCCGCTCCGAGACTGCCAAAGTCATAATAAGGCCCTAAATGTTGCCACCCTCACTTTAAAAGCAAATACTTCATGATCAGCATGTTCAAGTTGAAAGACTACTCAATATCGCCCAACCCAGGATAAAAGTCAGCTTGGCTAGGAGACAATGAGTTCTCAATTACTAAGTCCACACATAGATGATCGACAAGAATTTTCCCATACAGGTTGCCTATATTATCTAACAACATGATAAGTTGATAGCTAAGAGGAGACATTCTATTTCCCCTTTTATATGTAATACTAAGCCTCAAACAAGAATTTCATTAAAGAAACAATCAAGCAGAGCAACCCATAAGTGAAAAGAGGCAAAATCTTGTCCCGGAAGGCTTCCTCTTCTTCAGTTGAACAAAAGAATTTCTCAGATCCTCCACAGTAGAATATACAACTAATGCACTCTAACCTCAACATTTATTTCCTATCACCATCTCTTTATGGACTCCAGGGTTCTTTTAGGAAAAATGCTGAACCCAACCCATCTAAGATGTATGAGAAACTTGATGTATGTCCTATGATCTCTGTTCATACCCTGTTTAATATTCAAGATCCAACCCCTTCCCATTCCCCCTTAGTCCTTATTCACTATTAGATTTTGAAGATTTTCCCATGGTCAGGTGGTAAACTGATTTTTTTATTCTTGATAATATATTTATAAACTGCTCTTTTTGCTGCCAACTTACCCACTCAACAACTATTAAGGTTTTTTTTTCATTTAGTCAACTGGGTTAGTCTTTCATTTGCTTCCCTACAGTCTGTATCAAACAATTGCTTGATTCTTCTTTCAAACGTTTACATGGATTTTACAATTCAGTCCCTAGTGCAGTAATCATATTCATATTATCAAAGGACAAAGGCTCCTGTGGACACTTAATGAAGTAATCTCAATGTATATGAGCACAATGGCAATATATTGGGTTATAGTGATATTGGAGAGAGAAGGAAGCAAATACACCTCTGATTTGTGTTTGAATCGAAAATATTTATATAATCTGTGAAATTAAATACTGTTACAAAATAGTGCATTTGAACATATAGTTCTGAGTGAAAGGTGTCCCAGTGAAAAACGGAACCTAGAACATTAGTGACATATATGTGAAATATATACAAGGTTTCCAATGCTTCATATAAACGACCATATACATATATATGTACAGTGTACAGCGCTAGATACAGTGATCAGTGCTGGTGAACAATGGTTCGTTTATGCAACTTGTCGACGGCGTTTTGACCCTGTGTGCAGTGTAGGGTCTCTTCAGGACCTATGATCGTAGGGACACCTGAAGTGTAATGGACCGGCTCGTGTGGAGGGTGTGGCACCGTGCAAGGGATAAGAAAGGGATACTCACATGGGTCCCAGCCGGGAGCCCAAGTGTGAGGTGGGTGGTGAGCTGGCTATTACGTGAATGCGCACAATGTGAGGATCCACGTGTGTGGAAGATGGCACGATCAAAGCGCTGTCAAGACGGGTCGAGTTCCGATTCTGAGAGCATGCATGGAGGCAGGCTACTTCCTTCTGTCGTCAATTAACGACGAGGCCATACTTTTTTCATTTGGAGGGTGAGAATATTCTCACTTTGGTGTCTCTTATGGAGAATGAATCAACTGCAGCCTGTGGCAATCCTTCCAAGTAGCAGGACAGCGTGTGTCTGTCTGCTCAGGTACGATGACTTCAGTTGAACAAAAGAATTTCTCAGATCCTCCACAGTAAAATATACAACTAATGCACACTAACCTCAACATTTATTTCCAATCACCATCTCTTTATGGACTCCAGGGTTCTTTTAGGAAAAATGCTGAACCCAACCCATCTAAGATGTATGAGAAACTTGATCTATGTCCTATGATCTCTGTTCATACCCTGTTTAATATTCAAGATCCAACCCCTTCCCATTCCCCCTTAGTCCTTATTCACTATTAGATTTTGAAGATTTTCCCATGGTCAGGTGGTAAACTGATTTTTTTATTCTTGATAATATATTTATAAACTGCTCTTTTTGCTGCCAACTTACCTACTCAACAACTATTAAGTTTTTTTTTTTCATTTAGTCAACTGGGTTAGTCTTTCATTTGCTTCCCTACAGTCTGTATCAATCAATTGCTTGATTCTTCTTTCAAACGTTTACATGGATTTTACAATTCAGTCCCTAGTGCAGTAATCATATTCATAAGCAGGGAACTAGAGGTCCTCTTCTTCGCACCCTCAAACCACCCAAAGAAACTCTTCAAAAAGTGAATTAGCTTTTTATAATGCTAGAATAATTACTTAGTGGCATATTTACGAATATGCCATGCAGCCCATCAAGTCACCTTGCTGTGCTGCGTTGCGTGACAGGGAAAGGGCAGGAATGCACCGTATTTGACATAATACAGCGCATTCCTGCCTTTTCCCAGTGCTGGGGCACCAAATGCTGCCTTGAGCCAATGCAGGAATTCTTGCATCATCGTGCAAGGATGCCTGTGTTGTTAGCAGGATTGTTTATGTGCAGGCAGCACACATAGAAAGAGGAAAAAACAAGGAGAAATAAACATATTCCTCCTCATTGCACCTCACTTGGGGAGGCATAGCAGTTTTGGAGCATTCCCAGGTCTACCACTTATGGTAAATGTAGGAATGCCTCATAATCCATGGGTTTTGAGTGGGAACACCCACGCACCACCCATGGTACATCTCCCTGGGTCAGAGTATTGCAACAGAGCGATTTGCTGTGAATAGATCATGAAGACATCCACACCAAGGAGAAGAAATGTGATCCAATGGATACCTTGGACACAGCTCAATGACCTGGACTTTGCAGATGACCAGGCCCTATTCTCCCAAGCACTGCAAACAAAGATCAGGATTTTTAACACCAATGTAAAATTGGTCCTTCTGTACGGAGCAGAAACTTACAGGACAACAGTGACCACCATCAACAAAGTCTAGACCTTCATCAACACCTGTCTGAGGAAAATCCTACAAATCTACTGGCCAAACACCATCAGCAACACTGATCTATGGCAGCAGATTCTCCAACTCCCTCCCTATGAAGAAATAAGGAGAGACGCTGCGACTGGATAGGTCATACCCTCAGCAAGCCTGCATCAAACACCACCAGGCAAGCCCTGACCTGGAACCCTCAGGGGAAAAAGAAATGAGGAAGGCAAAGATAAACCTAGCATCGAAGCCTCAAGGATGACTGCATGGAGATGGAACTCTTGCAGTCAGATTGAAAGAAAATGCCAGGACAGAGATGGCTGGGGATTCCTGGTTGATGGAATCACCTAGACACGTAGGTCATCAGAAACTTAAGTCGATGGAGGGGTGCACAGAATGTGTGTGCTGCCTAGTCAAAAGCAGGACTACATGTCCCATGGAGAAACGAAACTCTCATGAGACTTGCAAATGGTGGTGGCCCTCTTGAATGCTGAGAATTTAAGTTACACATGGTCCATACCATGTATGGTCACAAGTTCCTTGTGGCCCTACATGGCTAGTCAATCCTAATAAATGGTTGCTCCAGATGGAACTTTCTGTCTACAAGTTTTGAATCCTCATAACATGTTATTCTGTTGACCAAAGAAATCTCAGTAGTTGCCCATTAGGATCAATAACTCTTATTTTGCACATTGTTTATTTCCACAAGGAGTCATCAGATAGTATTACCTCAATATTCTCTTGCCCTATTTCTACAAAGGAGTCAGCTGAATCTTATCTTTCACAAACTTTATTATTGTTCTTACAACAAGTATCAAAATAAGGTATTGATTTGAATGAGTATATTATTGTTTATTATGTAGACAATATATATATAATTAATTAAAGCTTTTCATGTTACAGTTATCATTCACTTCCATTGAATGCGTTTGGAGCCATGGAATTTTATCACATAATATTGAAGGTAACTTTCCTTAGCAAATAGTGTATATTAACTCAGAATTTTCTTAGCTTTCATATCAACTTCATTAAATTTCGTCTCAGGAAAAATATTAGTCTTTGTTCTAAATAGATAGTAGGAGAAATAAAGAGTGTAAACATTCCAAGATAAACATTAAATTTGCCCTCATTTGTTTTTTATTTGCTGTTCTTTCTGAAATTCACTCATTCTCAATAATCATGTTCTTATCATTTCCAATATTAATTAGTTATCTGCATATCCTGTAACTGGACCCTCAACATCCATAATAATCTCAGGGTTCAGCCATTTACATTGGAGATTAATCATTTTAAGGGCCCTACTATGAGTCTGGCAGTCCGAGGACCGCCAGACTCATGGTGGCACATTTGCACCACCATTGCTCCACCAAAATCTTGTAATCAGGGACTAAGGGGCCGATTCCGATTCGGGCCGGAAATCTCTCCGACCGAGCCGGACTCGGAGAGATTTCCGACCGAATCGGACTCTGGCAGTCCGACCGAACGAGTACGATGCGTACGCATGCTATCGGACTCGATTCGGTCGCACTCCCATTGAAGTCAATGGGAGCCGGTCGTACAACGCGTATGCGGGCTCCCATTGAGTCAATGGGTGGCGAGGCAAACAAGGGCGCCCCCTACAGCGGGTACGCCTCGATGCAAATCGCGCCATACATGCACAGGTACGCGTACAGGGGGGTCCGAAACGGACCCCCAAAGTCCGGCTCCGACAGCTCTTTCGTGCCGGACGGCGCGAGTCGGTCGGACTGCTCGCGGCGCGCATCGTACTTGCCCGGCCGGGGAACGTCTCCATTGCGCGGTGCGAGTCGTGTCCGTGCGAGTCGGTCAGAGCGGTTCGGACCCGCGTATGAGTCGGTCGGCGATTTCGCGTGCACTCGCATCGTACTCGCTCGGCCGGACGCACGTACGAGTCGGTCGGAAAAGAGGGCTCCGAATCGGATCCGGTTTAGTCGAATCCGATTCGGTGCCCTACCGGCCGAGATCGGAATCGGCCCCTAAGTGTCTCTTCCATTACCTGGTGTAAGGGAAGATGTTGCAGTGCCTTAGAATCAATATAAAATGTGCATATAATACCAGGCAAAGGCTTAAGGCCAGCTATAGAGTGTCTTTGTTAAAAGGGCCCCATCAAGGCTGGTTTAGATAAAGAGCAATTGTGATTCTGATTGACCTGGCTTCCATAGCAATGTGCCATGTTGCAATTTCAGGATTATTGAACATTATTTTCATCAGATCGCCACATCAATGTTGAGGGAAATTATTCCATAACATTGTAGTTCTTTTAACATTCACAATCTCTACTCAGATTACTGAGTGACAACCTCCAGTTTTAAGTAACCAATGAATTACCTTATTGTCAAGTGAAGCACAAGATTCTCATTCCTTGTTTCTTAGAGGGGCCCTACAATTATTTTTGATAATTTTGTTGGACCTCTTTCCATCACCTTACCATCTCCTTCAGCATCAAGTATTTGCCCTTAAAGATTACAACACAGTCTCCATGAAAATAACTATATGAGGGGGTGAGGAAGATAATAGAGCGGTGCAAACTTATTGGAAACAAGCTTTTGATGATACTGAATTTCATGCATACCAGTGTGAGCTTTGTTTCCCTCTAACCTCACCTGTATGGAAGGTCTTACAGAGCTACCTTTACACCACGAGCACTTAGGGTCCCATGAGCCAGAATATAAATCATTTATTGACTGCTAAAGATTAACCACTAGAGGTGTAAGGCCTAACACTTCCGACATTGGATTCAAGGGCACTTGTAGAGTTGTTGGCCAACTAACCCATGCCATCCAGATTTGAAATGGATATAGGCTCGCCAACTCTCTTTACTTCAGAAGGACTATGCTGCTCCTGAATACTACATTCAACTTTGTGAGAGGCTTATCTGTCACAGAAATTCTTTCACCATCTTATAAAATTCAACTTCTTGTTGAACCACCTTCTAAACATTGAAAGTTTCACCAAGAACTATTCTAGATTGCTTCAGAGAAATTGGAAGATGAGACTCACATTCCTTTGATATATTAACTGCTCTACTGATGTTTTTGTAGTGGTAGCATTGGAAACACCACCCACTAATCCCAACAGGGACTCTACTTTCCTTAAAACACCATAACATATTGAACGTTGAACCATCATCATCATTACATTTTGCTTTTTTGTGGGTGACATTAATAGTATTTGGACATTTTTTGGCCTCCATTTGCCAAACTTTCTGATTTTAAGCACTGCAAACAACAAAGGGCCCGATTCCGATCTCGTAAGGAAGGCCTCCAAACGGGATTTGTAAAGACCAAATGCGATTCGGAGCCTATCGTTCCGCCCGAATCGTCTCCCGTTCCTAACGAGCAAGTACGATGCAAGTATCCTGTACGCGCCGTGTGAATCGTTTATGAACCCGAACCTGTCCGTCTGACACGTTCGTAGCCGAATCGTGCCGCGCAATGGAGCCGTTTTCTGGCCGAGCGAGTACGATGCATGAATCGGACAGCTGTATCGCCTCGGTCTCATCAAGACAAAATGGCTGTCGGATTTGGACTTCGGGGGGCCATAGCAGGCCCTCCTATACCCGGAGGCCTCCGATTCGGTCAAGGGGGTGCGCATGGGTCCCCCCGATCCAAGCATGCACAGTATGGCAGGCCACATGGGGTGCCCGCCACAGGGTGTACGCTTTTCTCCGCCCACCCCTTTTTTGCTATGGGAGCATGTGTACGCGTCTGTACACAGGCTCCCATAGAGTTCAATGGGAGTCCAAGCGAGCCGAGTCCGTAAGCATACGGCAGCATCGTACTCGCTCATTCGGACTCCTGGAGCACGTCTCGCTCGGAAAGCCCTCCAGATCCGAGTCGTATGGAGGGCTTTCCTCATGAGATCGGAATCGGGCCCAAAGTGTGATACAAAAATAATACACAAATATAAACTTGATTAAGATCACTTAAAAACCTAAAACCAAGAGATGGGCCAGAGATGGACTTGATCTTGGCATGGACGGTTCACTGATAGAATATCGATGCCCTAAATATCCCCATACACAAATATCGAGTCATAAATATCGATGTCAAAAATATTGACATACTATATTTATAATGTTAAGTATAAAAAAACAAAAATAAATATCGATGTAAAAATATCAATGTACAAAATATCGATTTTTTTATATATGTAAAAAATAATGTTAAATATATTAAATAATAAAATTAACTTTAAAAACATTATTTGGATTTAATATACATTTTAACAAATAAAAGAAATAAATGTAATTTAAAAAAATTTAAACAGTCATATAAAATGTAATATATATATATATATTTACTTTAAAACAAAAATAAACTATTATTTTTTTAAATATTTTATAAATATATAAAAATTTACAAATAAATATATATATATACATACACCTTTAACATAAAATCTAATAAAAAAACATTATATTATAAATTAAAACATTAAAATATTTAATAGTCTTTAAACTTAAATTTTGCACTCCATTGAGTGCAACAGTAGGAAAAGTGCTGGATAGCGGCGGGGTAAAAAATACTATTCCCACTCCAGTGAGTGCAACAGTAGGGAAGGTGTTGTATAGCCGAGGGGTAAAAATTACCATTCCCACTCCAGTGAGTGCAACAGTAGGGAAAGTGTTGGATAGGGAGGGGTAAAAATTATTATTCCCACTCCAGTGAGTGCAACAGTACAGAAAGTGTTGGATAGCAGAGGGGTAAAATTACTATTCCCACTCCAGTGAGTGCAACAGTAGGGAAAGTGTTGGATAGCGTAGGGGTAAAAATTAGTATTCCCGCTCCAGTGAGTGAACCAGTAGGGAAAATGTTGGATAGCGGAGGGGTAAAAATTACTATTCCCACTCCAGTGAGTGCAACAGTAGGGAAAGTGTTGGATAGCGGAGGGGTAAAACTAAATATTCCCACTCCAGTGAGTGCAACAGTAGGGAAAATGTTGGATTGGGGAGGGGTAAAAATTACTATTCCCACTACAGTGAGTGCAACAGTAGGGAAAGTGTTGGATAGCAGGAAGGTAAAACTCACTATTCCCACACCAGTCACTGCAACAGTAGGGAAAGTGTTGGATAGCGGAGGGGTAAAATGTATTATTCCCTCTCCAGTGAGTGCAACAGTAGGGAAAGTGTTGGATAGCAGAGGGGTAAAATTACTATTCCCACTCCAGTGAGTGCAACAGTAGGGAAAGTGTTGGATAGCGTAGGGGTAAAAATTACTATTCCCACTCCAGTGAGTGCAACAGTAGAGAAAGTGTTGGATAGCGGAGGGGTAAAAATTACCATTCCCACACCAGTGAGTGCAACAGTAGGGAAAGTGTTGGATAGCTGAGGGGTAAAACGTACTATTCCCAATTCAGTGAGTGCAACAGTAGGGAAAATGTTGGATAGCTGAGGGGTAAAAATTACTATTCCCACTCCAGTGAGTGCAACAGTAGGGAAAGTGTTGGATAGCGGAGGGGTAAAACTAAATATTCCCACTCCAGTGAGTGCAACAGTAGGTAAAATGTTGGATTGGGGAGGGGTAAAAAGTACTATTCCCACTACAGTGAGTGCAACAGTAGGGAAAGTGTTGGATAGCAGGGAGGTAAAACTTACTATTCCCACACCAGTCACTGCAACAGTAGGGACAGTGTTGGATAGCGGAGGGGTAAAATTTATTATTCCCTCTCCAGTGAGTGCAACAGTAGGGAAAGTGTTGGATAGCAGCGGAGTAAAAATTACTATCCCCACACCAGTGAGTGCAACAGTAGGGAAAGTGTTGGATAGCGGAGGGGTAAAAATTACTATTTTCACTCCAGTGAGTGCAACAGTAGGGAAAGTGTTGGATAGCAGAGGGGTAAAAATTAATATTCCCATTGGAGTTAGTTCAAAATTAAAAACAAACAAAATATCACCTACAACACAAAAGATTTTAAAAAAGAAAAAAAGAAAACATATATAAAAATATAAAAAATTTACAAAAGATAAAAACATATTATAATGTTAAAAAGATCTAACAAATACCTAGAAAGATTTTTTTAATTTTTTTTATAATAATTTACAAACTAATAACTATTTTTAACAGAAATTATTTATAATCAAAAACATTAATTATTACATAAATGTAATCTTTTTTATTTCCTACCCTATAACACCACACAATTCACAACACACATCTAAAATTTAAAAAAATGTACCTCCATAATTAACATAATTAATTATCAATATAAGAAATATAATTAATTAAAAAACAAATTAAAACAGATAAAAATGTATTTACTCCTAAAACGTTACCCCTATAAAACCGAAACCCACACACAAAATATAAATAAACAATTACCATAAATATTTATCAATTGATGAATTAAGAATAATGATCAACTAATTATTAATTAATTAAACATAAACAACTTTCCACCCTCTACCCCAATAAACACCACAACCCACACCTAAAAATTGTTACACAATTTCCATAACTAATTTAACATTAATAAATTAATATCAATTAACAGCAACTTATTAATTAATTTAAAAGATATTACTTCCCACCCTTTACCACTATGAACTAACCCTGGGCGAAGTACTGCGCTACGCTCGCGTAGTTTGCGAAGTTTGCGCTACTTCGCACTACGCGAATTGCATGTAGCACAGTGCAAACACGCGTAGCGTAGCAGTCATTTTTTGCTTGCTCGCGGTCCTCAACGTCAAGTTGGCGACCGCGAGAAAGCAATATGACATCCCGGCGAGACTTTTTCCTCGTTCGTGATCAGCAACATCAAGTTGCCGATCGCGAGCATGGAAAATAAACCTCCCGGCGAGATTCTCAACGCGGGGAGGTCAGGTTTCTCATTGCGAGTGGTCGCGTATGCTCGCGATGAGAAACTACCAGTCCGCGTTGAGAAAGCTGCCGCTCGAGTAGAAATCTACTCGAGCGGCAGAAAACGACCGCTTGCACTGTGCAAGATGCGGTTTGCACTGATTGCACAGTGCGGACAAGCATCCGGCACTGTGCAATCAGTGCGAACAGCATTTTGCACAGTGCACTACGCAGTTCGCGTAGCTACGCGTAGCTCGCGTAGTGCGAAGTGCACTTCGCGTAGCTACGCGTAGCGCTACTACGCGACCTATGCTCAGGGTTACTATGATCCCCACAACTCACATTTATAATTAATTACACAATTGCCATATTTAAATTGTAATTAATTAATTAGCATTATTTAACAAATAATTATTAATTAATTATAAATAAATTACTTCCCACCCTATTCCCCCATAAACCCCACCACCCGCTCCTAAAAATAACACAATTAATATAATTAATTACCAATTAACTAATTAATAATAATTAACAAGCAATTAATAAATAATTAATAATACATTAATTCCCACAATTAACACTATAAAATATCAATTAAATACATATTAAATAAAAAATATTAATACATTTATTATAATTCAATTACTTCCCACCCTATTCCCCTATAAACCGACATCCCGCTACAGAACGAAAAAATGCAAAATTTAATTAAAATAAAATTAATAACTACTAAAAATTTAACACATATATTAAAAAACAAAAGCAATACTTATACAAAAAAATAGTTCACCTACTTTTAAAATACATACTAAAATACATTACACTAATTAAAACATCGATATTTTAAACAACTATATTTTTGCAAATGATATTAATGACCGATATTTTCAAAAACGATATTTCTTACCTCCAAGTCGATATTCTTGACCACGATATTCTTGCTGTCGATATTTCTGCATCACGATATTTCCAACTCGATATTTGTGTATGTCGACATTTAAAACTCGATATTCTGTCTGTGCGCTGGCATGAACATCACTTCGTAATGTTCCCGCTCTGTTTATGTCCCAGCAGCAATTTATAGTTCTATCCTCTCCCCAGCCGAACACCAGGATGAAGTTGTAGTTCAGCATAGAGCACTCAAGGGTGAGGCGAGTATCAGCCAACAGTGAAGTTGCATGCTTCTGGCATACGGTGCATATACCCAGCAACCTGCAGAAAGGTGGAAAAGGCCTAGCACCCCCAGACTGCCTGGGTACAGGTGGACAGGAAAGAGCAGGAGATTTTACTTGCTGCACTTGGCTCACCATCAATTTGTATTTCTAGCCCAGCCTTCAGTAGAACACCTAAGTGGGGTTGCAGTTCAGCATGGAGCGCTCAAGTCTGATAGCAAATTTGGAGCCTAGACATAGAATGCATACACTCAGCAATGAGTGGGAGGTGGAACAGGGCCAGCATCTCTGGAGAGCTGAAGTGCTGGGGGCAGGAAAGAGCAGGAGGGTGTTAGTTGTGTTAGGAATTAAAGGAGAAAAAGGAATGTGTTAGAGGTGTGGGATGAATGAGTAAAGGTGGTAAGGAGGGTTCGGGTGGGTGAGGGGTGGTAGATATAAATGTAAAGAACACAAGAGGATATTAGGTGGGTGGGGTGTCACATGGTTGCAAGGGGCACTGTCGACATCTTTAAGTTAGCATGAGCTATGATGCTGCTTTTGCGCACGTTACTAGACGCTTTCTCTTATACAAGACTATTTACACCTTTTACATGAAAAATGTCTGCTGCGATCGTTCTCCGCTTATTCCTGGAGTTTAGTCTGAACATTGTAAGTAAGGTCAATCAACAATGCCCCTTGTTATTCTGTTCTTGTCAGGCCCTGGCACATAGGCAAAACATACCCTGCAGCTGCTGTTTGCGGAACACTTGCATTTTGATATTTCGGGACTGCATGTTTAACACAGACACACTTGGAGAGGGACCTTTCCAGGGAGAAGATCAATACGCACCTGTGATGTAGAAATGCGATCTATTTCCTAAAGGTATGGGGTCTGCTGTCAAAGCCCGGAGATCTTCTATTATATAATACATCATATTCAGTCCACGGGGAGGGAGCTTGGGCACTGTAGTCCCATTTCCAATGTCTTTGTAAAATGACATCTCCCTTCATAATGTATGGACTTGCTGCTATGCTGACAATATGTGTATTATGCATTATTACGCTAGTGATGGCACGTATACTGCATTTTAGAGCACATTAGTTGAAATAAATATTTGAAACTAATTCCATGACTCTGTCAGATCTTGTTGTGGACAGGTACGAGAGAAGTGAGCGAAAGGGGTGTCTTGTTACCGCGATTCCTGAGAGATCCAGGAGTGTTGTGTTCTGGGTTTTCTAATCATTTGTTTCTCCATTTGTGAGTAGGCGAACAAGTAAAACACTATAGTTAGTCGGTCCTGGGCTTGTGGGTACTAAGGCGGTAGGAAGGCATAGCCCCTATACACTGAGGTCCCATAATCGTGTGCATAGATCTGTGTATGTGCAGAATCCCTACAACATGGCGCCACCAATGTTTGTGCTCCTATTGTATAGTATTGGATTACAGAAATTTGAATAGTCATGTGCGCACATTTGCAGTACAAAACGCGCACAGCTCAGCTTTGGTCAATAACATAGTACGCAAAGGATATAAGACGACCCTAGATATTTCCAATGGTTTTTACGTTTGTGTATCGAGACGTCTGTGGTGCGAGGGACAAACCTCCTGTATTTGAGATTTATAGTTTTTTCAAGCTTGAATTTTAAACGATTCTAAATACAACCCGGCTTTGTGCTACCGTTTGGCTTGCTATTTTAGTCATGGCTGTTAATATTACAGCACCGAACCACGCAGCTGTTACAGCACATTTGACCCAACACGGAGTGCCCGTTGCGGGGGCGGACTTTATATTTGCCGTAGAGGCAAATGCCACCTACTGCTTCGAGGTTTTTTACACCTGGGTTAAAGTTCCGGCTGTGGACGGTAATGATCAATTCTTTCATGAGTATGAGCTAGGTGTAGTCTCGGCGAGATACCGTCCATATAATTTGCTTGAAGTTCCGTTGTCGGCTTGGCAACACACTATCTGGTTTAAGGGCACCCTTCCTCACCCTGTTATGTCGGTCCGTCTCTGCCCATTGTCGGTCGATGGGGCCAAGTGGCCTATTTTGGCGGGCTATACTCCACATCCTAATTTTTTCAAGCTTACCATTGCAGAGCTGAGAGTATTACATACCGATTTGATTCATATTCACCGAAGTGTCATACAATATTTGACACGTAATTTGCCTGCGGCACCGGCTGGAGCTGCACAGCCACCAGGACAAGGGGGTGTAATAATTAGTCCTCTCATGGTTAATTCTGTGATGGGGAAGCACCCTCAGAATAGGGATCACTTCCCGTTTTGGTTGGCTGAAAAGTTTGAACAACTCGATGCTGTTTTTACACACACGTCTCCTGTAGATAAACACAGGATATTGAAAATGAGTATGCCAAAAGGCTTAGTTCCCAATGTGGCTGACTGTAACACCTGGAGAGGAGTGTTCCATGTGTTTTGGTACCCCCTCCATGACGGTGCTTCTGACGGTAATAAAGAAAGTTCAAGAGGAACAAGGTGCGGAAGCAGCCCTGGAGTTGGGTATGAGACTGTTGGGGGCATTCCCAGTCGTTTCTGATCCTAGCGAATCTAAAAGGGGAAGCAGTGAGCTTACAGGTGAGTCAGCGCTTAAAGGCGGTTCCTGATGTGGATAAACCACAGGAATTGCCGAAAATTATAGCTAAGTCATATAAATCCTTGGGCCGTAATAATTTGAGAGTTAAACCTTTTACTCAAACTCAGCAACATACTAAGCCCCAACCTGAAATGGAGGGGTGACCATTCTTTCCTAAAAAGAATTGGAGTAAGAATAAGAGGCAGCAACAACAGAAGCAGGATTTGCGTGCTGGTTCACCGACCCCTGAAACTTCTGAGCGTAAATATGATTTGCATGACCGCACTAAACTAAAGACCCCGGAACGATTTCAAGTTCCTGATCCTCATTCTCCTCGTTCCTTTCAGGAATCATTGGACTGGCAGTTCGGTGGAGGAGAGTGTCAGGATCGAAGACAAGGCGAGTCCAGTAAACAACGACAGGATCAGCCGAGACAATTTGAAGTTAAACCAAAGACGGAGGGACAACCTCTGCGTCGTGCCCATTTCAGAAGAAGAAAGTTGCAGCTTTGACAGCGAAATATGACTCAGAAGATGAGAACCCTACTCCTCGATTGGAGATGGGCTGTGACTCTCCTAGACAGCACGGCGGAAGTTACCATAGTGCGGGAGGCACTGCGTCCTTGTCTGGAGGCAACAGCAACTGATACTTTTGTAACAGTAGAAATGGCAGATACACGGGTTGCACCACCTGATCGATTATATGTAGTCACCCTACAAATTGAGGGTCATATGAGGCGGAAAGTTAAGGCGATCTTTTGGGAACTCACACACACTAGCCCTAGTTGTTAACTAGGGATGGGAACTAGAGGCACAGGGCCTAGGGACTAGCCAGCCTCCAATCTGACATGTAAACACAAATGGGGCTGTCCCTAGTTGGGATTCCTACAGGATTTCTAGAGATGCGTGTCCAGTGGGGGCATCTCACAAAAAGCGAAGGACTGGCCTCACACACCACCTGGTGACATGCTTCATCATAGGCCGTCCTCGCCCTCTAAAAACTCCAGTTGATAGAGGGCGGGCATACACCTGGAGACAGGGATGCACTTCTAAACTAAGTGGTGGCCCGTGAGTTTGTGAAAAGTGATTTAAAAACCATTCCAGTTGTCAATAACTAATTTATTTAAATGTATTTAAAGGGGCAACTGCATGGTGTTAAAAGGAAGTGGGCGGTGATTTGGGAACTAATTATCCCATCACCGTGCTAAATATGGTCAACATGTTTCTGCTTAGGGTCCCCGGAGGGTACATAGCATTCGTCAGGACCAAATGTTGATGGAGGGCTCCGCCTTTTACAATTTGTATAAAGGATCAACCACTAAAAAACCGGGGGTTATAGGGATCAATCACCCCGCTAGTGTAGTACTCACGTGTGAATCCTGTAGAAAAAAGGAACAAGAAACAAATACATACCGCATGTGTAAGTATCCTGATTGTAATGTTGCATTACATACATCACCACACTTAAGAAGCGCGCGTGGTGGTATCTAAGTGAAACACGTGTCATTCATACGTGTCAACACTTATAAGGGGAGAAAAAAAATGTTTCTCGCCGCTTACCCTAGGTCACTATCCTACTTACTCCATGGGAGGTCGAGGGTGGAAGAGCCTACTGTGACATTCTGAAAAAAAGAGAGACATAAAATCATGGCCTGATATTGATGGATCAGGTCCATGATAGGGAAAAGGCATTCATATAGTTACATGTTAAAAATTGTTAAAAAGGTGCATTCCTCGTGGGAGGGATGAAGTTGCACCAAAAGCGTAAGAGTACGCTCTATCATCCGTCCGAAACACACACACTCTTACTGTCATCTTCAGCGCTTCCAGCTGTGTCTCCTACAGTCATCCGCTTCGCCTCCCCGCCGGTGAGTAATGGTGGGAAGGGAGCGGGTTTTTATACTGTCGTTCATTGCCTAATTGCTAGGTAATTATTAGGCAGTTGGAAGCACCTGAGCGAGATCCGAGGTATCGCTGTAGAGGTGCCTGGTTGCCTGATTGAGGGTGTTGCCTCATGAGTCGCCTCCTCCTAATCAGGGAGTGACTGCGGTCCACAGGCAGAGTGCGCGTGAGTTAGTTGCATCCGAAGATCTCCTCCCGGTGCCAAACTGGGCGGGTGGTGGAGCTCTTGCGCATGCGTACTGAACTCCTGTTGTTAAATGACGCATGTGTATAGCGGCTCGATTGTGTGCGCATGCGCATATGTTATTGTGCCCGTGTATGTTAAAGTGGACCGTTTGAGGCATCTAATGGGTCTTTATATTGCCGCATTTAATGGTAAAAGGTCAAAAGGAATGGGTATTGACCCTTCTGGTATTTCAGAGGTGCAGTACTTCTACAAAGATAGAGGGATTGAGAAGCATCAATTAAAAACACGATAAGGTGTGTCTCCAAAGGGGTATTAGTGATGTTGATCTTGGTGTCACTGTACCACGTGCGGTGTCGGAGGTCTAATAATACCAATGAAGTGTCTATATAAAATTAGACATGTATATATTGGATGTCTGTTTAGCGCGCATGTTGATAGAGTAAGGTGTGTGTTTTTGGTTCAGGTGTTAGTTCTATCATAGACAAAACGTTACTTCAGATTACCATTGTTTTAGTATAGTCCTGTATTTGAGTCATTATACTAGTTGTAGCCATGGGATTTCATCATTAAGGCATGTGTTCCATGTGCGTAACCGGTATACCCAGCGCTGTTCCCTAATATGCAGTTGTCTGCTGATGTCTGTTTTTTGTTTCCTCATCACCTCCAGTACCACCCAATGGAGATCTGATTCGGTGTGGTTTGCATCTAAGAAATGTTTTGTCAGTCTGGTATTAGATTTTCTACAGCGGATTGTGCTGCGGTGTTCACTAATCCGTGTTTTAACTTTCCTTGTCGTCATGCCAATATACTTCAGGTTGCACGGACAGTTCAGAAGGTAAATCACATTATCAGTGTTGCAGTTACTGAAGTTCTTTAATTTCCATGGGTTATTTGTGCCGATATTCACTTCTTTCGTGGTGGTGGTCAGTGGGCAGCACATGCAGCCGCCACATGGAAAATGGCCTGTTGGTTTTGGTTGACTCCAAAGGGTGTTCTGACCGTTGTCCTCTTCATGTGTAATTTTGGAGTGTACAAGGTCGTCCCTGAGGTTCCTGCTTCTCTTGAAGGCAAAGAGGGGAGGTTCCCACTGTCGTTGTCCACTGTTTAGTATTGACCATTTTTTCTTTATAATGCTCTGAACTTTATTTGATGCAGGGGTGTACGTGGTCACGCATACCATGCGTTCAGATTTCTCTTTTGGTGTAGTATCCAGCAGTGCTTCCCGATTGTTATTCCTGGCCCTTTTCCTGGCTCTCCTGATCATCTTTTTCGGATAGTGTCTCGCCAAAAGTTTGGTTTCCAGGTGTTCTGCCTGTTCTTGGAATGTTTCTAGCTCAGAGCAATTTCTCCGTACCCTGAGAAATTGTCCCACTGGTAGATTCTGGCGTAGGGCTCTCGGATGGTAGCTTTCGTATAGTAATAGGCTGGACCCTAAGCAGAAACATGTTGACCATATTTAGCACGGTGATGGGATAATTAGTTCCCAAATCACCGCCCACTTCCTTTTAACACCATGCAGTTGCCCCTTTAAATAAATTTAAATAAATGAGTTATTGACAATTGGAATGGTTTTTAGATCACTTTTCACAAACTCACGGGCCACCACTTAGTTTAGAAGTGCATCCCTGTCTCCAGGTGTATGCCCGCCCTCTATCAAACGGAGTTTTTAGAGGGGGAGGACGGCCTATGATGAAGCATGACACCAGGTGGTGTGTGAGGCCAGTCCTTCACTTTTTGTGAGATGCCCCCACTGGACATGCATCTCTAGAAATCCTGTAGGAATCCCAACTAGGGACAGCCCCATTTGTGTTTACAGATCTTTTGGGAACACCTAACTTCTTCATATGACATTTTGTTAGCGGAGGCAGATTGGCCACCCCCGTTCATGTTAGCATCTTCATGGGGGGAGGACGTGATATCACCAAGCTTTTCCTGTAACGTCTCAGAGGAGGCAAAACGGAATTATGTGTCAGGATGGTCGCTAGCTTTGGCGCCGGCTGTGTATTGTAATCAAGTGGGCTGGGACAGATTTTCTCTGGCACATGAGATACCTTTACGTTCTATGCCACAGCCACAAGCTCAATATCCCATCAAAGGTAAGGCCAAAGCTGCCGTTAACGAAAAACTAAAACAATTGGAATATCAGGGTGTGATTGAATCCTGTGTTTCGGCAATGAATAATCCTCTTTTCCCGACAGTGAAACCGGATGGCTCCTATCGTATAGTATTGGATTACAGAAATTTGAATAGTCATGTGCGCACATTTGCAGTACAAAACGCGCACAGCTCTGCTTTGGTCAATAACATAGTACGCAAAAGATATTAGACGACCCTAGATATTTCCAATGGTTTTTACAGTCACTATCTGGCTTCAGAGAGCCGTGACTGGACCGCATTCACTGGAATCGGCAGCCAAAAAAGATTTTCGCACTTGCCTATGGGGTATAAGAACAGTCCAGGGGCTTTTGCAGCATGTGTGGTCTCTCTTTTACACAATATAGACCCAGATGCTTTCTCAAATGTGGATGACATATATTTAATGGATGATGAGTTGATTCCACATCTGGTCCATGTTGATCGCATCATTATGTCTTTTGCCGCCCTATGGTACAAATTTAATTTTGCAAAATCACGCATTGCCTGTTTGACAGTCATCTTTTTGGGTTACGTACTCCACAATGAAAGTAGCAGCTTGGCCCCTCATTTCTTGGAGAAATGTGCTCAATTGCAGCCACCTTCTACACTGAAAAAGTTACAATCTTTGCTGGGTTTCTTGAATTTCGTCGGACTTATATACCTGATTATGCCCAGCGTATCAAACCAATCTATGCATTGATACAACCAACCTTTAGTTCTGCCAGCTGGCTTCCGGAACATACGAAGATTCTTCGATCTTTGCAAGCAGATATGCTTGCGGCAAAATTCCTGTTAACACAATACTACAAATTTAGGGGGTCATTATGATGGCGGAAGGACCGGCACCGCCAGCCGTGGGGTGGCGATCCCTCCGCCATCGAACGACGATTCTTCGCCCGCCAGATTAGGATGGCGGGCGGATCCAGACCATGACCGTGGTGGGCGCAAAGACCGCCCGCCACGGATCCGCCACAGCCAATCATCACGATTGCCTGGCGGAGCGGTGTGCATACGTAAAATGGTGGCGGTGCCTAACAGGCACCGTCCGCCAAATTACGATGCTGGCTACAGCCAGCCTTTCCATGGTGGCAAAACCGCCATGGAAAGGCTGGTGGGGATTGGTTTCGGGGGCCCGTTGTGGGCCCCCCCTTGTGTTGGGGGAGGTGTGGCTGCACTGGGAGGGTACATTTCACAGCACTAAGTGGCAGGTACAGTGTGGTGCCTGCCACGTAGTGCAGTGAAATGCACAACCTGCATTTTTTACATCGCGGCGGGTGCTGCAGTCAGCAGCACCCACCGCAATGTTAAATTGCAAGATGCGACCGCCATGGTGGCGGTCGCATCCAAATTTGGTGTGCGGAACCGCCGCATGCATGGCGTGCGGTCCCACTCCCCGATACAATGGCGGACGGACTGAAGTCCGTCCGCCATTGTAATTGGGCCCTTAGTCATATGAATCGTTCCAGGTGCAGTGGGTTTCACATACTTGACGTTCAATGAAGGGGATACAGTCCCCATTGCATACAAATCGCACTTATACACTTCAGCCGAGATGCATTTTTCTCCAACTGAAAAAATCCTTACTGCAGTACAGATGGCGATTCTAAAAGAGAGCTCTCTTGCACAAGGTAAACGCATTTTTATGTTTTCGCCTATGCCAGCTCTAGAAGCGGTGACTAAGGCAAATGATCCACATTCTAAGGCTTTACACCCTCGTTGGATTCAATGGGCAAGTTCATTGACATCGGCTGATGTCACCTTTATCTTTGACCCATCTTTGCAGACATAAGAGTTTTTGCAGTACGAACAGGTTCATGAACAACCTTCGTCAATGCTTCCTCTTGAACGGTACGAGTGTATAATTTACACCGACGGATCTGCTCAGCCGGCCGTAGGCTCAAAGCATGCCTATTCGGCTGCCTGCACGATAGTCGCAGGTACAATGGTTGACGGCGAGTTCAAATCTTCTGTGGTACATACACAATCTTTAGGAGACTGTACAGCTCAATTGGCTGAGCTGCGTGCTTTGGTGTTGGCTCTAGAATTTGCTGATCCAACAATCTGCACTCTTATAGTGTGCAATTCCTTTTATTGTGTGCAATCATACAATGACAATTTGATCTTCTGGTCACGGAATGATTTTCGCGACACAAAAGGTAGCACAATTAAGCATAAAACGCTTTGGGTTCAAGTGGCGGCGCTCAAGAAAAGCCTGCCACTCACACATGTTATACATACTCTTGGCCATCAGTGTGTGGGAGCACATGCTGTGGGCAATTCCTTGGCTGATGAAGCAGCCAAATCTGCATTTGCCACATGTTCAGTACAGCAATTACAAGGTCCATGACAAAATGTGATAATGAAATTCTGGCCGCCATAGCGGCTACTAAGGATGGGGCGAGGTTCCCTCAAGGGTTCCCGTTCAAATATTCTTATCGTTTGTCCCCGGAACAAGTTCCAATAGTTACTGTACCGTCCGTTGTGGATCGGCTGATACCTAGCGAGGACCGCAGACTTCCTTTGATCATAGCAGCGCATGAGGGCATAGCTTCAGCACATGCTGGGATTTCTGCAACAGTGTCTCTCTTGCAAAAGCATTACTGGTGGCGTGATTTGTACCGACAGACCCGCAATTACGTTCTGTCCTGTGTCATTTGTCAACAAATAAAACCGTTGACTGTCACACGCCCGCCGCTTATACAGCTATACATATCGAACCATTCGTTTGGTTGTATATATCTTGATCACTGCGGCCCTTTGTCGTCAGACACTGCCTATAAATACATCTTAGTTGCAGTGTATTCGTGCAAGAGATTCCTTTGGGTTTGGCCACAACGTTGTGCTGACGCTCAAAATGTCATAAGAGACTTGCGTGTCTTTGTCGGAACATTTGCATGTGGCACATTCCATTCGTATCAAGGTCCGGCGTTTGCCTCTAAGGCTTACAAGGATGCAATGATGTGGTTGGGGTACTGCTGCAATTTTCGTCTCCATACAGGCCTGAGGGCAATTCAGTAGTGGAGCGAATGAACCGTGACTTAAAGCAGTCTTTGACAGCTAGAGTTTTAGGTACTGGTCGGGGTTGGCTGCATCACTTGTATGGAGTCCAACGTGCACTAAATAATCTCCCAAGAAGATCTCTAGGTGGGTGGAGCCCATACGAAATGCTCTTTGGCATTAAAATGTTTGTGCCTGATCTTGATGGTCTAGATGTTGCGCCGGCTGCGGCGATTTTTGACGTAGATAACCATTATACTATGTTGCAGGATCTACAAAAGACACGAGATACTCTTGCAACAACTGAGCTGCCCTCATCCACCGACGCTGGAGTGCTGATTCCTGTCACAGGCTGGCTTCAGAAAGTGGGTGACATGGTCCAGGAGAAGATAGAGAGCAAAAAAGAGTTTGGTCCCTCCTACCGTGCGCCAGTTCCAGTTCTTGGATTGAAGGGTACTCGTACAGTAATTTTGCCTCCGTTGCATGGACGCAAGGAGAACCGATACATTTCTATTGAACATGTCAAACTACACCAGTTGGCCAATTCTAAATAATGCACCTAGGAACACTCCAAAAAGAGATTTTTCCCTTACTACAATGTCATCTAAACTGAATCCTGCGCAGCAAGTACGGGAAGTGGAGACAGCTATTGATATGTTGCTAACTGTATCCTCAACTTCGACTGCTGCTCACCTGGATTATGTCTTGCCCCCACAGGAGCCCTCAGAGGCTGTTCCTGAAGCTGCATCACAGTCGTCCTTTAATCCTGATCAACCCCCGATGTTTCGCCTGGGTTGGAGTGGTTATTATATGGTCAGAAATATATTTTCTTCTTCTTCGTCTTCTTCGATTTCCATGGTGGAGGATCCCCCCCAAGCAGATTTTGCATTTTCTTGGTTTCGAAAAGTGTACTTGGTGCCTCCTTGGACTTACGTTTGGATGGCACTTACGATGATTTTTCTCTTTATGTGGATTGGCTTTGTGACTGTCTTTTTTTGGATAAATGGCCATTATTTACCTGAACGCTCTGCTGTCCATTTGGTAGATGGAGTTCTTGCCCCTCACAATTCATCACATATAATGAAACAAGATGGAACTCCCGTTAACATTTCTGCTTTTCCCGTTGTGGGACAAAGTAGCTTGAGAAATTTATGGTCCGACCGAGACCATCAGGATGCCATACGTCTTTCGGGTTTCCCTGGGTGCCGAAATCACACCCGGAATGCATTCTGATGACTGGGATGTTAATGCTGTTTATTCACTGTTTTCAGATCTTAAGTATTATACTGCTTTCGAAACTGAGGATTTGTATTTAAATTCTGCAAATTACGCTGATTTATTCTGTTATCACCATTATGGTCATCATTTTTTGCATAAATCAAACAAACTTAGAAATCATGGTAATTATACCCAATGGGAGCATTGTCCGGCACCATTTCAGGGAAGTTCCCAAACACAGAAAAATAAGTTAGTTTATTTTTCAGGCTACAATCTGTCTGACCCTAGGTCTTACTTTTACAAATTGAATGCACCAGCCGGCACGAAGTTCATGCTGACTCAAACTAAGTTAATTTATTCTTCCAAATTCATAGCCGATTTGGCAATAAAAGGTTATGATTTCTGGAAGGACCAGGTGGAATTAAAATCTATCTGGGGAACAAAAGATAGGCATGTGAAGGACACTAAATCCTTGCATCGGGCATGTTTGATACCGTCTCAGTTGATCTTTCTTAATCAATCTGTTCAACAGTCTAATGTTATGGTTTGGCGACAGCCAAAAATTTAAATTCCTCTTCAATTCCCTTGTTGGCTTCTTATGAAACTTGGCAGCAATACACAAATTATACTCTTGAAAACTTCAATTCAATAGTGCAGAATTTTTCCCCTAACACATCCACTATGGATCCATTAGGCTGGTTTATTTGGCCCCTACATACTAACATCTGCCAAAAACGGTTTTTGAATGCTTCTACTGGATTTACACTCAGTAGACCTGGCCATCGCTTCCCTCAATCACATTCGGTGACTACTTATTCTGTGGGTAAATTGTGTAAACAGTGGTTACAACATTGTCATCTGTAAAACAACATCTTGCTCTGTTGTCTAGTGATATCGATCTGTCTATGTTTCTTTTGGGTCCTAGATCCCCACATCCTAAATGTTTTATATACGGGGCATACAATGAATTTTGGAAACTTTCCCAGATGGAAGGGGCTTTCCGCTTGCGTCAAATTGATCAAGATAATTAAGAAAAGTCCTTGATGTTGTAGATGATAGTATTAACAGGTTGTCTTCTCAAATTTAAGCTTTAGATAATATTGTATCATCTGTCATTGACATTGTACAATCTGATGTTTCTGGTTTGTCTCATGGTCACAATCAACTACAGACTGTAATGCAGTTTGGTTGGACTTTGCAAACGTTAAAAAGTGGTAAAGTTCCATGGGATTATTTAAATACAACTGCCCTGTTTTTGCCTTTCAACCTTGCAGATAAACAGAAACTAATGTCTATGAAGGATTCCACATACACTATATTGCACATTGAGAAATTAGAACAGTTGCAGTTTTCTATAGCGGAAACTGATTGCTCTGTATGGCTCATACACGGGGTTATTTCTTTGCCTATCTCTCTCTTTCAATTCACTGCATGCATGAAACATCATCCAATCGGTAGATTTGAACCCCTCGGTAGTAATTTCCTTCACGAAGTGTGGTCTTTATCTTTCACTTTCCGCTGTTTACGTGAGGATAATGAGGTTTTCCTAACTGGGGAGGACTGTGATTCCACAGCGGGACACGCTTTGGTTTGCCATCAATGTTAAATTGCATGGCGCTTGCAACGTTTCTGCACCTAATTTGGCCTGTTTTCTAAAAGGAACACCAGTCCCTTCCATAATTCCCGCACTCACATTGCTTTCTACTGGAAGTTATCTTATCCTTAATAACCACAACTGCTGTGGCTTACGGGCAGGCATACCATACATTGTAACCGTTTCCGAAAAAGTTACTTGTTGCAGCAATGTTCTTTTTCCGCCCCCGCATGGGATTGTAGATAATTCGCTGTGGCCTTCCATTCCCACTTTGAAAACAGATTTCAATAAGCTAAGCAGACTCAAAGCACTACTATTCCAACAAGTAGTGTCTCTCACTTAGGCTCGAGAGACCTTCGAATTGCGGGTGGCCAGGACTTCTAGTGAAATCCAGTCAGTTAAACACAAATCTCCCACTACATTTTGGAGAACTAATTCATCAAATATTTAATGCTTCTGATACTGAAGGCCTTGCGCATTTTTTAAACTGGTGGGCTCTGGCCTTGTTTCATCTTTTCAGACGATATTTGGTGTAATACCAGCTTTTATACATTCTATATTTTCCAGCGCATTTGGTGGCTTGCCATTAATCCTATTGCTTGCTGGTGCAGTCCTGGTGCTTCTACTGCTACTTTGCAATGGCTGCCCGTCATGTGGTACACGACCATCCGGTCCAGTTACGGCTGTACCGTAGACGGATGGAGGAACTTTTTGGGTGCTTGCCTCTGGCTGTCATAAGTGCCGTTTATGGACTCACCTTCCATTATGCCTACTTTACTTGCGTCCATCCTGTATTCTGGTGCAGAAAGTGCTCATTCACATGGGCTGTGGATCTCTGCCTCTCCAACACAACGCGGCCGGACCCTGATTATGAACTGTTGATGGGTCCTTTATTGGCTCATGACCAGGCCTGTTACAATGGGGACCGCATGCTGCTTGCTGCCGTAAATGGAGTGCTGGCATGCTGGAATACCTGTGAGGCTGCATTGCGCCTCTTGGAACAAAGTTTCATTAAATATGACGAAAGTTGCCCGGTTATGCTCTTTGATGCAACGGATTATGACAAGCACGTCTGCTCGTTTGATCTGCTCAACTGGATGGCGTCCCAGTTTGCTTTCAACGACAAGGATTGTTTTTTGGAACATCTTGCCTTCCAAGGATCTAACAAATTGGTCAATTTTTCAGACGCACCTTAAACATTTTTTAAATCTATAAATTGCCACATACGTTTTTTTTTCTTCTTCCTTTTTCTTTCTCCTCCTTTTCCCATTGCTTCACTGTATTTGGATTTTTGCACGGTGCTTTGACTCTGCTTACCGCTGAGATTTGGTTTCGCTATTTGCTATAACCTGGCCAGGGGGAGGGTGTCACATGGTGGCAAGAGGCACAGTCAACATCTTTAAGTTAGCATGAGCCCGGGAGCCATGCTGCTGCTTTTGCGCACGTTACTAGACGCTTTCTCTTATACAAGACTATTTACACCTTTCACATGAGTACTGTCTGCTGCGATCGTTCTCCGCTTATTCCTGGAGTTTAGTCTGAACATTGTAAGTAAGGTCAATCAACAATGCCCCTTGTTATTCTGTTCTGGTCAGGCCCTAGCACATAGACAAAACATACCCTGCAGCTGCTGTTTGCGGAACAATTGTACTTTGATGTTACGGGACTGCATGTTTAACACAGACACACTTGGGGAGGGACATTTCCAGGGAGAAGATCAATACGCACCTGTGATGTAGAAATACGATCTATGTCCTAAAGGTATGGGGTCTGCTGACAAAGTCTGGAGATCTTCTATTATATAATACTTCATATTCAGTCCATGGGGAGGGAGCTTGTGCATCTGTAGACCCGTTTCCAATGTCTTTGTAAGATGATATCTCCCTTCATAATGTATGGACTTGCTGCTATGCTGACAATATTTGTATTATGCATTATTACGGTAGTATTGACACGTATACTGCATTTTAGAGCATGTTAGTTGAAATAAATATTTTAAACTAATTCCGTGACTCTGTCAGATCTTGTTGTGTACAGGTATGAGAGAAATGAGCGAAAGGGGTGTCTTGTTACCGCGATTCCTGAAAGCTCCGGGAGTGTTGTGTTCTGGGTTGTCTAATCATTTGTTTCTCCATTTGTGAGTAGGAGAGCAAGTGAGACACTATAGCTAGTCGGTCCTGGGCTCGTGGGTACTAAGGCGGTAGGAAGGCATAGCGCCTATACACCAAGGTCCCATAATCCTGTGCATAGTTCTGTGTCTGTGCAGAATCCCTACAACAGGGGAAGTGGAGGAGATGGTGGTGCTCAAAGTGTAGTTATCGTAGGCACCATTTAGTGATTGATTCTAAGGAAAACAAAGGCGCACTACTCCTTCTTCTATGTGGTGTTGGGCATATCAAAAAAATGGAAGGACTGTCCTCACACACCACCAGGTGTCATGCTTCATCATCGACAGTCCTCGCTCTCTAAAAACCGCGTTTGATAGAGAGTGGGCCTTCACCTGGAGACAGGGAGGCACTTCTACAACTAAGGGGCCGATTCCGATTCGGGCCGGAAAACGTACCGACCGACTTGGAGCCGGAATTAATTCCGACCGACACGTACCGGTGCAGCCCGACCCGCAAAGTACGATGAGAAGCGTGCAAAACCCGACCGACGCGGACGGAACACAAGCCAAACGACCGAACCGCGCGGAAAACAGCCATCCGGCCCAAAAATCACGCGAATCGAACAGACCGACACGCACCAGGAAGAATCCCGAACGAAACGTACCCGCGAACTCCTACCCGCCAAGTACGATGCAACGCGTGGAAAACACGACCGAGTCGCACGGGGCCCAAAGCCGTACGACCTACACGCATACAAAACTGCGAGCCGAAGAAACCCAAAACACCGCGACCGACGCGTATACAGCACAGAAAACAGCACAAACACAGCGTGAACGAATCTGAGAGGCTCGCACGAGACAACTGCAGGGTCCGACTCGGTCAGAAGAACGTCTCCTACATGCACAAAAAGAACCAAGGAAAAAACACACAAAAAAAGGCCAAACAAGCAACTACAAAGCAAATAAATACTGGGTGGGGAAACAGGGAACAAAGACACACCCACAACTCCACCCATATAAAGGACACAAATCCCTACCATGATCCTTTGCAATTTCAAATTACCTGCCAGCACTCAACACCAACAGACAGCAACCACACACACACTCACAGCTCATCCATCACACAAGCCACACACCAGCAGCACCTCAACAAATAGCACCCTCACATACACCCAGCAAAACACACACTAACACACCCTCACTTGCACACCAACACACACATCACTCACCATCACCACCCAACACCATGCCCCCAAAGAAGAATCATAAGTTCCTAGATAGTGAATTGGAAGTCCTGGTAGATGAGATCCTCAGGGTAGAGCCACAGCTGTTTGGTACACTGGTCCAACAGACACCCATGGCGCAGAAAACCAAGATGTGGGAGAGGATTGTTGACAGGGTCAACGCACAATCACCATGTTTGCGCACAAAGGTAGACATCCAGAACAGGTGGTATGACGTGCGCAGGAGGGTCAGGGAGCTGTTGAAGAAGGACTACCTCTTGAGCCAACACACCGGCAGTGGCCCTCCTGCCAAACCAGTATACCTCAGGCCCTGAGAGGAGAAGGTGCGGGCCATCCTACCACCAGTGAGCGTATATGGACTAGAAAACATCCCAGAGCCTGGTGAGTACACAACAAATGTACACAATATTGTGCGACAATACACACACATCACTGTCAAGGGGAGAGTCAAACCATGCACCCTTAGCAAATACACACCAACCAAAACAGAATCATCCCAAAATGTGTATGTCAGTCAGATAAACACAATACATGCCAGCTCATAGTGATATGTAACTGTGTCATGACATGTACAAACCCAACAACAAATAGAGCTAGGCAGTGGCACAAATCTAACCAACAAACACAGTCAGATATGTAGCCACCACTACAACACCACCTCACAGGGAAGCTCACTGAAAGGAAGGAATTCTGTGTATGCTGGGCAAGTCAGTGTAGCCAATAGCATCATGGGAGTCGTAGTCACAGATATTGCCCACCCTCACAATGCGCACATCAACACCACCATGAACCATGCCCACATCACAGGGAGTGGAAAACAACTGACAAGATGGCTAACACTGGCCACTGCTGTGGGGAGCACAAGGCCCTGCTGGGAACTGGGCACCACCAACAGCAGGACACCACTGTCAGCCATCTTGCCATTGCTGTCACACTCACACACAGTGAAGTACACTCAAAAGGAAGGAAGTATGGGCATGCTGGGAAGGGGGGTGGAGGCAATAGCATGATGGGAGTGGTAATCACAGATATTGCTCACCCTCACAATGCGCACATCAACACCACCATGAACCATGCCCACATCACAGGGAGTGGAAAACAACTGACAAGATGGCTGACACTGGCTACTGCTGTGGGGAGCACAAGGCCCTGCTGGGAACTGTGCACCAACCAACAGCAGGACACCACTGACTGACATCCTGAAAGACAACTTGCACTCCCTGCAATGGAAGCACGTTCCATGGTGGGATATCTGGCTGGGTGGGAAGGAGGACTCACAGCACTGACCATAGTCACCAGCAGCTCCACCCACACACCCCTAAAACAAACTACACACAACTCACCTGGGAGAATGCATTGACTCAAACACACAAATCAAATATCCCACAAAGAACCACAACCCTGGGTCATGCTGTGTGAAGCACAGGGACACACATGGGACTTGTAGCAAAACTAACCCCAGGATAACACTGTCAGCCATCTTGTCAGCACAGGCACACAACCCCACAGGGAAGCAGAGTCAAAAGGAAGGAAGCATGGGCATGCTGGGAAGGGGGTGGAGGCAAAAGCATGATGGGAGTGGTAGTCACAGCCCAACATCCCCCACCCACATGGCCCAGCAAGATCACACCCAAGCATGCACACCTCACAGGGAGTCAAAAGCCACATCAAAGATGTCTGACACTGGTGCAATGTTGTGGGGAGCACAAGGCCCTGCTGGGAACTGGGCACCAACCAACAACAGGACACCACTGTCAGCCATCTTGCCATTGATGTCACAGTGACACACAGTGAAGTCCACTCAAAAGGAAGGAAGAATGGGCATGCTGGGAAGGGGGGTGGAGGCAATAGCATGATGGGAGTGGTAGTCACAGCTCAACATCCCCCACCCACATGGCCCAGCAAGCTCACACTGAACCATGCACACCTCACAGGGAGTGAAAAGCCACTTCAAAGATGTCTGACAATGGTGCTCTGTTGTGGGGAGCACAAGGCCCTGCTGGGAACTGGGCACCAACCAACAGCAGGACACCACTGTCAGCCATCTTGCCATTGCTGTCACACTCACACACAGTGAAGTACACTCAAAAGGAAGGAAGAATGGGTATGCTGGGAAGGGGGTGGAGGCAATAGCATGATGGGAGTGGTAGTCACAGCTCAACATCCCCCACCCACATGGCCCAGCAAGCTCACACTGAACCATGCACACCTCACAGGGAGTGAAAAGCCACTTCAAAGATGTCTGACAATGGTGCTCTGTTGTGGGGAGCACAAGGCCCTGCTGGGAACTGAGCACCAACCAACAGCAGGACACCACTGTCAGCCATCTTGCCATTGCTGTCACACTCACACACAGTGAAGTACACTCAAAAGGAAGGAAGTATGGGCATGCTGGGAAGGGGGGTGGAGGCAATAGCATGATGGGAGTGGTAATCACAGATATTGCTCACCCTCACAACTGTCCCATCAACACCACCCTGAACCATGTGCACATCACAGGGAGTGGAAAAGAACTGACAAGATGGCTGACACTGGGTACTGCTGTGGGGAGCACAAGGCCCTGCTGGGAACTGTGCACCAACCAACAGCAGGACACCACTGACTGACATCCTGAAAGACAACTTGCACTCCCTGCAATGGAAGCACGTTCCATGGTGGGATATCTGGCTGGGTGGGAAGGAGGACTCACAGCACTGACCATAGTCACCAGCAGCTCCACCCACACACCCCCTAACACAAACTACACACAACTCACCTGGGAGAATGCATTGCCTCACACTCCAATCAAATATCCCACAAAGAACCACAACCCTGGGTCATGCTGTGTGAAGCACAGGGACACACATGGGACTTGTAGCAAAACGAACCCCAGGATAACACTGTCAGCCATCTTGTCAGCACAGGCACACAACCCCACAGGGAAGCAGAGTCAAAAGGAAGGAAGTATGGGCACGCTGGGAAGGGGGTGGAGGCAATAGCATGATGGGAGTGGCAGTCACAGATATTGGTCACCACCACAACTGTCCCATCAACACCACCCTGAACCATGCGCACATCACAGGGAGTGGAAAAGAACTGACAAGATGGCTGACACTGGGTACTGCTGTGGGGAGCACAAGGCCCTGCTGGGAACTGGGCACCACCAACAGCAGGACACCACTCACTAACATCCTGAGAGTCAACCTGAACCCACTGCAAGGGTGGCATGCTTCATGGTGGGATAACTGGCTGGGGGGAGAAGGAGGTCCGGATGTCAACCAAATACAACCCATGCAGACCATGTACACACCCCAACATTCAAATTGAAATGATCAAAGTATGCAGGACAATGTGCTACACCAATATCAACCTCTGACTGTGACAACTCAGGACAATGCAATGTACAGGCCCGCATCCAGAGGTACAGTCACAACTGTCAGGTGTGTCAACCATTGATGCCTGCAGAAACATAACATACATTGTGTGTGTCTCCCAAAAACAGGTGATGATGGGGACACAGCAGCAGACGCTGAGGAGTCCCTGTCCCAGGATCCAGGGGAAACGGAGCTCACTGGTGTGGAACAGCCTCTGCCCTCCTCGGATGACAAAGACCTACCTGGCACCTCCGGAGCGAGTCAACATGCAGCACCAGCAGGACCACCAGCTGCACCCCCTGCACCCACCCCTCCAACGACTGACAACACACAAACCACCCCTGCCGACACGGACAGACCAAGAACCACCACCAGCACACGGACCCCTGCCCAACGTGGGGCTATGGACACCAACACCACCAACAACCCCCAAGGGGGCCCAGGATCACCTGTGCGTGCCACCTCAGGTACTGCACGTGTCACCAGGGGTGGTGGGAGGGGTGGTAGACATAGGTCGCTGCTCGCAGAGGGGTCTGAACTGCATGAAGACCCACAACTGGTACGCATAGCCGATGCGTACCAGACCAGCACCGGAGAGTTCAGCCAGGTAGTGGGGATCCTCAGGGACATACGACAGCAGCAGGCTGCCCATCATGCACGCTTGGACTTACACATGTCCCGCGTGGAGTCCAAGTGGGACCCACTGCAAGAGATGACGGCGGTGCATAGGGACATATTACAATGCCTCCGCCAGATGAGCAGCAACCAGTCAACACCTCCCTGTGTGCCCACAACATCTGGTGCTGAAACAACTGCAACTGCCACAGGGAGGGAGGATGACTCTGGCGGAGAGTCCCCTGCACCGCAGCAGCCTGCACTTGAGGGTCCCCCCCCAAAGAAGAGGGGTCATCCGAGGAGGGGCAACTGAGAGGCCGATGGCCATGTGCAACCCCCAGGAAGCCAAAACCAGTTCTGGATAATCACCTTTGTGCGCAAACTGTTCACCCTGTTGACTGCAACACAACTCCCCCACATGACATGGGGAGTACAAGTTGGACCAATGTATCAGATGACTGTGGACTTTATTCAGGACATTTCTGCTACCAGGACTTCCAATTCATCTAGGAACTTTGGATTGCAATCAAAATGTACAGAACCCACCATCCTGTGCACTATACACACACATGTATGACAATAAACACACTAATACACCATACCTGCCTCTGTTGTGATTCCAATGTGGTTTCTGTCATGGAGATGATGACCTGCGAAATTACACTGTGCATGCTAACTGCTACAGCAAGTACAACACAGGCATGTAAGTCATAGCAACGTGACACATATGAGGGAGACACACCACCAGGGCTACACAACATATACACACCTAGGCCATCTGACTCATCGCCTACACTGATGTTGGCAGGAAATACGGTGCAATGCACAGACACAACACCAATTCACAGTCATTGTCAACTAGCCCACTGGTGCAGTAAGCAAATGTCAGTCAGATGTGTGACCACAGACAACACACATCACAAAGTGAAGCACAGGTTTATTACACATTTGCAACATGTTGTAACCACTACAGATGCAAGGTAATCCCACCTGGCAGTGGGCACACAGTCAACAAGTGTAGAAGGTAGGAAGTCCATGGGTGTGGCACACATCACCTGTAGGGATACGACAGCTACCACCCTGGAAGTTCAATCACGGTGTTGGGGGATCACAGTTGACCAAACAACTCTGAAAGTACCCTGTGAAGGACAGAAATGACACACAGTCAAAAGCACTGAAGAACAGGACAGAACTGCAATACTCATGCCTAATACATGTCACAAGATACCCACCCAGAACCACGTTAGCATGTCAACACTGTTGGGGAGTACAGACTACCTGTAAGGACACATCGCAACATGCATACAGTCATGTAGCACATGGCCACACTCAAACAGCACCAGAGCACCACCAACACATATCATGCATACTCACATCATTGACATGACATCTCCGGATACTCACATTCAGCTGAAGAAGTTGGTGATGAGCTGTGTGCGGACATCACCATCATCATCATCATCATCATCACTGGCATCGTGGTCCAGGCCAGGATCCTCCACAGATGGCGGATGTTGATCATCGTCATCCAGGATGAGAGGCAACTCCTTCCGCATACAAAACGCCTCCGCACGACTGATCCTCGACGTACCACGCCACAGCCACATCACCCCCCACTTGAGGAACCTGCACTGGCTCCCCGTCGACAGGAGTATCACCTTCAAACTCCTCACCCACGCACACAAGGCACTCCACAAAACTGGCCCAGCCTACCTCAACAGACGACTCTTCTTCTACGTCCCCAACCGCCAGCTCCGCTCCGCCGACCTCTCCCTCGCCACCGTCCCCCGCATTCGAAGAACAACCACCGGCGGCAGATCCTTCTCACACCTCGCCGCCAAGACCTGGAACACCCTTCCACTAAGCCTACGAAAGACCCAAGACCTGCTGACCTTCAGGAGGCTACTCAAGACCTGGCTGTTCGACCAGTAGCAGCATCCCCCCCCCTTCCCTCTCCCCAGCGCCTTGAGACCCTCGCGGGTAAGTAGTGCGCTCTACAAATTCTGTGATTTATTGATTGATTCCGCACAGCCAGGTTGTGTAGCATGCAGC
The DNA here is from genome assembly GCA_963921515.1 of Calotriton arnoldi. Taxonomy (NCBI): domain Eukaryota; kingdom Metazoa; phylum Chordata; class Amphibia; order Caudata; family Salamandridae; genus Calotriton; species Calotriton arnoldi. The sequence goes on along the minus strand of CAWUFW010001090.1, from coordinate 3,125,712 downwards.
AGGCGATGACAATCTTGCATACCTTTGCTGGGGCATATGGGAGGGCCCCTCCTGTCTTGTCCAGGCAGCGGAAGCGGCTCTTCAGGAGACCAAATGTCCGCTCAATCACTCTCCTGGTCCAACCATGTGCCTCATTGTAACGCATCTGGGCTGGTGTCACAGGGTTCCTGAGGGGCGTCAGCAACCACGGCATGTTGGGGTATCCGGAGTCACCTACATACAGACAATTGCACATTAGCTGAGTTGGAAAAGAGGGTGGAACACTACATTGCAGAACACACACAATGGTACATAGTCAGTACACACCAACAAGCCAGGCACGCTGGTTCCGCATCTGTGACATCATCCTCGGGATGCGACTACTCCTCATCACGAAGGCATCGTGTGCAGAACCGGGGAAACAGGCACACACGTGTGTGATGAACTTATCTGCAAGACATACCACCAGTGCATTGACCGAATGGTAGTGCTTGCGGTTCCTGTATGCCTGCTCTTGGGCCTGTGGTGGTACCAAAGCCACATGTGTCCCATCAATGGAGCCAATGACATGCAGCATCCTCCCCAGGGCATAGAAGTCACTCTTCACGTCAGTGAGTTGTTGAAGTCTAGGGAAATAGATGTACTGGTTCAGGTATCTCAACATAGCCTCCAAAACATCGCGGAGCACACGGCTGAACATGGTCTGTGACATCCCACCAGCAGACGCCACAGTGTGTTGAAAGGTACCGGTGGCAAAGAAGTGTAGGGCTGCCATCACCTTCACCTTGGGGGTCAGTGCTGTGGGGTATGTCCGGCCAGGTTGCAAATGTGGGGCCAACCGCACCGCCAATTCCTCAATCAGTGGCCTGGTGAAGCGGTACCGTCGGATGCAGTCCTGTTCAACCACTGTTGCAAGGTCAGGGAATGGCCGATGGACAGCTGGTGCCCTGCAGTGCATAGGTGAAGGAAGAAAGATTGTCAGTCACCCCACATATGTGGCATAGACCAGACTCAATATCACATGATACACCATTACGAGACACAAGTACATGATGGGTGTGCCGTTCCGTAAGGACATGTATGGCACCTACATGGCTAACATCTAACATCACAGTTCAACATGTTCCCTCAACAAGTCCCAGGTTGTGCTATGGGATATCATTAGGCTGTGTCACAGTACCCATGTACTGCTGCCACGTTCCAAACACACACCACAGTACCATGTGAGGACAGATGTGCCCCAGGCATCACAGCTCATCGACTGGTAGATTCCCAGGGACCCTGTATTGCCACATGGACACTGGCATGACATGGTGCATCATGAATACACCACAGCAAAACAACCATGACCCCCACAGGTAGTGGTCCCTGTTGCCTTGGCAGGACAGACATGGACGTCTGTGACACACACACGCACAACATCAAAGTTCATGCACAAACAACGTGGATGTGGAGACTGTCTCACATTGTGCACATGGAATCAGAGACATTGTAAACACAACATGCACCCAGACTGTGGAGGACCATCACTATTGTGCCAATGGGTCACCCTGGGACGTACATACTGTCCCACATGGGACTCAGGGGGTATGTGACATGACATACACATACACCACCGTGAAATGTGAACATGCCACATGCTCAGGAATGAACAGTTGCACATCACAGTGGTCATGTGCACGACACACCAAGGATCCTGTCCCCATGAACACGTGCACGGCCTGGGAGTGGCTGCCCCCAAGTGACACCCACAGAACAACATGTTCACCCCCATACACGGAATAGGTAATGCAGCCTTACATGCCTTAGGATACAGTGTGGACAGGCTGTGGTGTTGTAGGTGTGCCCCTCACTCCCTGTCAATTATATGTGGCTGGCATATGTTCACCTGTGACAGGCATGGTGACATATGCCAGTGACTTGTCCAGGGACGCGTTGAACAGCAATGGACCGATCGGTGTTCCCGGCCGGCCCATTGCATTCAATGTGAGCGGGTACGCGTTGAACAGCAATGGACCGATCGGTGTTCCCGGCCGGCCCATTGCATTCAATGTGAGCGGGTACGCGTTGAACAGCAATGGACCGATCGGTGTTCCCGGCCGGCCCATTGCATACAATGTGAGCGGGTACGCGTTGAACAGCAATGGACCGATCGGTGTTCCCGGCCGGCCCATTGCATTCAATGTGAGCGGGTACGCGTTGTATCGCGGGTACGCGTTGAACAGCAATGGTCCGATCGGTGTTCCCGGCCGGCCCATTGCATTCAATGTGAGCGGGTACGCGTTGTATCGCGGGTACGCGTTGAACAGCAATGGACCGATCGGTGTTCCCGGCCGGCCCATTGCATTCAATGTGAGCGGGTACGCGTTGAACAGCAATGGACCGATCGGTGTTCCCGGCCGGCCCATTGCATTCAATGTGAGCGGGTACGCGTTGTATCGCGGGTACGCGTTGAACACCAATGGACCGTTCGGTGTTCCCGGCCGGCCCATTGCATTCAATGTGAGCGGGTACGCGTTGAACAGCAATGGACCGATCGGTGTTCCCGGCCGGCCCATTGCATTCAATGTGAGCGGGTACGCGTTGTATGCGCAATACGCGTTGTACAGCAATGGACCGATCGGTGCGCACACATTGGCTATGGCCTGGCCTGGCAACGGACGCGTTTTCAAATCTTTAACGAGTCTGATGCTGTGAATTCAGTTGGTCACCCACAACAATGTTGCAAATTCATGGGTGTCATGAAGTTGAACTTTTGAAGGATGCTGTGGGCGTGTATTAGTGCTGCTATTCCATGGATTGGTCAGATTCAGAAGATGCAAACGACTTGGACCTATCACTTTGGACACATGGGTCAGTACCTGCCTCTGCAGCACACATATAATGCTGGCTGTTCCCCTGAGAGCTCACTTGCCTGCACTACATGCCCCAGGACGACATCTGCCACCACCACTGCTGCTGTACCTGCACCCTCTGGATCCTGCAATGGCACGTACTGTGGAGAGAGCCCCAGCCTTCAGCACTGAGGAGAACCAGGCCCTGCTGGACGGCCTCCTTCCACAGTACAACAAGCTGTATGGGAAAGCAGGGGAGCAGGTGAGTGTGCTGTCCACTGCCTTACTAGATGTGCATGTTGTCTGACTAGCAAGACTTACAGTCTGCACGCCACTGGCTAGCAGGCTCACTGAGTAGTTGTCACCCCCCATAGTGTGTAGTAACATGCACTGAACAGGTATATTGCAGTGACAGTGAATTTAAACAAGGTTTTACTACCCAGGCAATGATACCATGTAGTAACTGCTGGCAAACGGTCCATAGCCATCGTTGCACTGCCTGTGTACATCATGTGCCCCTGTGAATGAGACATGTATATCCAACTGTGTAATGCACGGATATGTTGAATGTGTAGTAATGGCATTTTCACTTTGTCATCCTCACAGGTTGATGCCCACCAGAAGCAGCAGATATGTCTGACCATCGTCCGGGCAGTGAGATCCGTGGGGGTCTACAAGCGCCGGATCCGCAACTGCCAGAAGAGGTGGCAGGACCTTCGGGGCTGGACCCGGAGGATCGCACGGGTCCAGCTGAAGCTGTCACCTCCTCGCAGGAGGGGCGGACACCGGACCCTGACCCCCACATGCTCAGGATCCTGGCGGTGGTCTTCCCTGATCTGGATGGGCAGCTGAAGGCCAGAGAGCAGCAAGGAGGGGGTGAGTCCATGACTGCATTGTGAACTTTGCCTGCCATGCTATGTGCCCTCCTCTGGCCTGGTTAAACTTCCACAGTACATCAGTCATGTGGTCCAGGACCCATGTCCCTCAATTGTGCACTGCCCACTCCTCATCTGATACCCAGGTGTGGCCCTTACAGTCAGGGAATTGTGTCACTTGGGTACTGTGTCCTTGCATTTTGCTCAGCTCAAGGTGGGGGACAGCATTTGTTTCCCTAACTCTGTGGTGGGCATCATGGGTGGATCCATTGCTTACACAATGCCTGTGTTCTGACATGTAATCTGCGTGTTACTTTGATATGTGGTCCAATTGCTGAGCTGATCCACCACATGTGCCTGGGGTATCTGGCACACACCCATGCTGCGGGTGGGTACAATGTTTGGGCCCCAGGAGTGTGTATATAACGTGTGTCACACATACTTAGCCACCTGCCTACTGTCCAGGGCTCATCCCTCATTCACGTGGGGCAGGACAGTCATGCCTACTCCAGGCCATACAATACACTCTGTACTCCCACTCCCGTGTATCAGCTGACACGTTGTGCTCAGTGATATGTCCCCTCAGGTGTCTGCCTCTGTGTCAGTGTGCTGTGACTTCGTTGTCAGGGGTGTTTCTCGTTTGGGGCTCAGCATGCCACCGGAGATGTGACATAGGAGACGATACTTGTGTGACACATAGGTGTTTGATCACCTGACCGTGCAGACTGGGGTATGCAAATGTGAAGTTCAGGCAGCTGTTTCCCATTCACAGCAGATTGTGAGGTGCTCAGGTTCAGAGGGTTCTGTTACAGGTCTCCCATATGTCCAATTGGTATGACGTGGACAGATAAGGGTTCACATGATGTGGTGTGTGGGGATGTACATGTGCACTTGTTCAGCTCCAGGACTTGCATTCCCCATGACCTACTATAGTGACAGTGCAGACTGTTGTTGTCTGGCTGCCCTGCCCATGTGACTGGAGACAGTGATGTATGACTTAGCAGGCATGCCTGTGCCATGGCATGAAACTTCCTATGAGTGATCCCGCAGGGGAGTGACATGTGCTACATTAACACCATTGTGGCAATGACTATCAGGACATGGGTGCATCATGGTGTCTGTTGCTGGTATGCATCACATGCATTTCAAGATTTACTCTGGGCATCCCTTTCTCCGGACACCTGTACTGACTCAGTGGCAAGAGTTGTGATGTGTGCATGTTCACATGCTTCACCGTGTTCTCTGCACTGTCCAACTTCTGTGTAGGTGGTGCATGTGTCCACACTGGGGTATTGCCATCCGACAGACACCAGACAGATGGGTGCAAGGCCAGGAGAGATGTGAGTGCCATGGTTGACCATCAGACTGACAATTGGCTTCCCCTACTCTGTTTGGGCACTTTTTGCAATGTTCAACTAAGGATGCCAGGGCTTGCTCTGTAATGTGCTGTACTTACTGTGGTGTGTGCGTTCGGTGCAGCTGTCTGATGTCTGTCTGTTTCCCTATTGTTTGCAGATACATCCACGGCCACAGGAGGGGACAGCTCCACGGACCAGGAGGAGCCGCAGAGCCAGACTGGGTCAGCAGCCGAGGAGTGGTCGGAGGGACCCAGTGGCATGGAGGGCGAGGGGAGCCACACCGAGGAGTCCTCAGCACCATCCACCTCAGCTGAGGACCACAGCAGCTCGGAGGATGACTCCCTTGTGGAGGCGGGTGTCAGCAGCCACCACACCACAGCTAGTGTTGCTGTCCCCGCCACCACCACCGCCCTCCCATCGGCTCCCATTCCCGAAGTCTGTGGAGGCTCCCATGTTCGGGAGCGTGTCTCCTTCGCGCCAGGCACCGCACCCCCTGCCCCTGTGTCCCCTGCTGCCCTGAGTGAGGAGTCTGTGTACCTCCTTCGCCAGCTCCATGTAGGGCAGACAGCGATGCTGAGTGTCCTCCATGCACACACCACTCTATTGACTCAGCTGGTGTCGTTCATGGAGGGCATCTCATCCGGCATGTCTGCCCTACAGAGGGGCAATAGGTCCATGGACTCCTCCCTGATGGCAGCAGTGTCCCTCCTCCAACAGTCCCTCACCCCTCCTACCTCTGCCCCATCCACACTCCCCAGCACCTTACCTGTCCCAAGCACACACACACCGGCACAGGCACACACCAGCACAGACACAGGCAGCACACAGACACACACACCAAAATCCACACGCACACGCACGCACAGTCAGGGGACTGAAACCACACTCACAGAGGATGGGGCCAAGGCACGCACACACGCATCCACGAGCACTGCGCAGTCCTCAGTTACCTCTCCCTCCAAGGCCCCTAACCCTTGCCTCACCTGCAACCCCAAAGACACAGCGGGTCTTCCTCAGTGACCTCGGCCTCTTCCCCTCCGATCCAGCTGATCCAGCATTCAGGGGGAAGAGGAAGCCCACCCACATGGAGGGGAGTGCCCCTCGCCCCCGGACACCCTCCCCCAGGCGCAGACCGACTGACGCCCCCACCCACAAGTCCCCCAGGACCTGGAAGAGCAAGACCCAGCCACCGCCCTGCAGCTCAAGCACCAAGTCTCCTTCCTCCATCCCTCAGGCCCCCACTCCACAGGTGCCCCCACCACACCCTGCCCCAGGTTCCCCCACCCACGGATACACCATCCCCAAAAGGATCCGGCCTTCTCCCCCTGCCACTTGCTCTTCCAGCACCACCCCCCCGCTGCGCATGTCTATGTCCTCCCCCTCTGTCCTGCCCACCTTACCTGAACCCCATTCTCCTCCCCTGGAGGTAGGCACTGCAGTGGAGTCCACTACCACCCGGTCTGACTTGGGCACTGCAGTGGGGAACCTGTCCACTCCATCTGCACGGCCCACTGCAGTCGTGCCGGCACCCACAACATCTGAGTCATGCCCCCCAGTTGTGCCGGCACACACCATGCCAGACACCTCCACTGCAGTTGTCAGTGGCTCTCCAGCACCCACCACCCCTTCACTTCCTCCTTCTGGTGAGCCCTGATCCTGTCCCTGCGGTGCCTGGCCTGCCCCCCCGTATGCCCCTCCGAGGGGATTGTCCCTGGTGTGTAGCAGTGCAGGCATGCGTAGGGTGACATCTGCCACTGTCACCCTGTTTTGACTTTCAGAATGGACTGGCCATTGGCCTTTGTTTCTATTTCTTCTGGACTTTAACTTTAGAACCCACATATGCTGAATAAAGCTACTTTCTGTTCTCTAGTGGTTTTGCTTCTGATGTACATGATGTTGATGATGCTAACCGTGCCCTTGCTGCAGTGATGGTGATTTTTGGTCTCATGAAAATGAAGTGTTACTGTTCAGGAACCCATGTGGTCCACGGGTAATGTGTCCTATCCTGTAGTGTATCCATGTAATCCTTAGCAGCATATGAGGGTGTCATGTTTTTAATATTTGGCAATGGGATTTCCTACTTACATTTGCAAAATCACATCTGTGGCTTACACCCCTGCACATCTGTTGTGCTTGCCATTGTTCAATTAGTCTACTTCCCTGACCGTGTGTCCATCTCCACTGGACATGCAAGTTTGGGCATCAATGGGGAAGGACTCACCTGTGTTGTCAGTGCAACTTGCTATACATGTGTGTTGGATCTGTGCTGATGATTTCGTTGACACTCCCATGACCAGGCTGATATGACGGGAGCCTTCATTTAGTGCTAATTGTTGACTGTGTGACCAAGTGTTCTGCTGACATGATGGAGCCCTACTGAGGCAACATATGGCACAGCTTTCCTCACACAGGAGTGGAGTCCACTCATGGCAGTGAGTAATCCTGTGACATTGCCTGAGCCCAAGGTGTGTGTTGTGTGAGCATGTCTGTGTGTGTTCACTTCCATTTTGCTGTGCATGCTGGCATCCCTAGTGATGTTCCTGTTTGTGATGCTTGCTGAGTTGACCTATGTTCCCCACAAGTCTTCTCCCTGGGTTCTCTGTGATGTGGGTGCATGGCACATTACTGGTCATCAGGGTGTCACCCATAGGTGTGTTTGCTGTCAGGGCTGAGTTTGTGGGCTAACGCAGATGGGACACAGTCAGGATTCCCTTGGCACTTGTTGTTTACACCTGTCATGTAATTTCCAGTTTGTGTTAGCTTTCAGTGATTGTGACACTTTGTGTGTGTGACTGCTGGCACTCCTCAGGGTCAGGGCTGCAATGTTGGTAGTTGTCTATGTGTGTTCTTTGTGGGTGACCTTGGCTTCTTCATTGGTGTGGGACTGTGGCTGGGATCCCATTGGTTGGTGTGGTATTGCCGTCATGTCCATGTACAGCGTAGTGTGCAGTGTGTCAGACATTCAGGAGTCTTGTTGAGTGGCCATGTGTGATGTGTTTCTGCACCTTAGTTACCACCCCCCATGGGATTGTCATGGGTGCATGTGCAATGTCACCAGTGCATGTGATCTTCACTGCTGCACATTGTTGGAGGTCGAGGTGTGTGGTGTTGAGTGTGTGCAGATGAGAGTTGTTGCCCGGCTAGACCCCTGCCTCCATGTTGGCCTTGGCTTACTGGCCGTGCTGATTGATTTGTGCTTGTGTAGGTGTGATGGTAGTTTGTTGATCAGGACACATGACTGTGGTTCACAGTGTGAACGACATCTAGCTTTGTCATCACAGTGGGATTGTCATGCAGCCCAGGGTCAACACATTGTGGGGACCCTGGGGGTAGTGCTGTGGTGTGTCTGTGTCTTGCTGTGTCAGTTGCTTTTCCTACATGCTTGTGTGACATGTGTGATTTGTGCTCCTTCTCATCTAACAATGCCTGATTGCCCACATAGGGGATTTGGATCCATGAGTTACTTTTGTGTGGCACTGTATGTGCATCTGTGTAATTGGTATTCAGGCCTCATCATGTGTTGTGTGGTTGCCTGGGGACACTTGCACCCACCCCCTCACCTGTTGTGTTTGATGTGCAGTGTGGGGCTGCCTGTTTGTGTTTGTGCATCTGCACCACTGCATTGGCATATCTTTAGTGTGCCATTGGCTGTATGTTGTTTGGTGGGTTTGACCTGCTGTCCCTGGGACTCCTAGGTCATCAGTCAGCACTATGATCATTGTTTGTGTGTCCCATTGCTGCCATGGTATGGTATTTGTTCAGCTCACATCTACAGTCTCCACAGGATATCTCCGTTTGTGTGCCCATTGGTGCAAATATGTGGGTCTGCATTATGATGGTCACTTCTGTCATGTGTCATTGATGAATGTTGACAGTGTAAGCCCCCATGGGTGATGTTTGTCTGCACATGGCCAAAGGTATGTCTTATTTGCACTGCACTGTTTGCCTCCCACAATCTATGTTGCTATGGGACACAAGCACTACTTTGCCACTGATGTGTTTGTTGTTCTGTGACCAGGAATCATCCATGCATTTTGGCAGTTGCAGTTTTTTCAATGTCAACACTTACCTTTTGGTCATTGTGATGATGGGGGTTGGACCCCATTGTCACAATGTTAAAAATGTGCTTCAGCTATGGACCCCACACTTACCTTTTGGTCACTGTGATGATGGGGGTTGGACCCCATTGTCACAATGTTCAAAATGTGCTTCAGCTATGGACCCCACACTTACCTTTTGGTCACTGTGATGATGGGGGTTGGACCCCATTGCCACAGTGGTCATGGTCTGCTTGCATTGTGGAGGCCACACACATTTATGTGTGACACATGTGATAGGGGGTCACATTGTGTGTTCATAGTCATGTTCAGTGTTGTAGGCATTTGACACAGTCTACACACGCTTGTCATGGTGTTGGGGGATGTCTTTTTCTTGCATTCCCTAGGTTGTAGTGTGCTAGTTGTGTCATGCATTGTCCATCCTATGAGTGGGGGTGGTGTTGGTGGTAGGCATCCAGCCCCCCATGGGTTGGGGTGGTGGTAGTGGTAGGCATCCAGCACCCCCTGGGTAGGGGTGGTAGTAGTGGTAGGCATCTAGCACCCCCTGGGCAGGGGTGGTAGTAGTGGTAGGCATCTAGCACCCCTGGGTAGGGGTGGTAGTAGTGGTAGGCATCCAGCCCCCATGGGTAGGGGTGGTAGTAGTGACAGGCATCTGGCACCCCTGAGTAGGGGTGGTAGTGGTGGTGGGCATCCAACCCCCATGGAAAGAGGTGGTAGTAGTGACAGGCATCTGGCACCCCCTGGGTAGGGGTGGTAGTGGTGGTGGGCATCCAGTCCCCCATGGGTAGAGGTGGTAGTAGTGACAGGCATCTGGCACCCCCTGGGTAGGGGTGGTAGTAGTGGTAGGCATCTAGCACCCCCTGGGCAGGGGTGGTAGTAGTGGTAGGCATCTAGCACCCCCTGGGCAGGGGTGGTAGTAGTGGTAGGCATCTAGCACCCCCTGGGTAGGGGTGGTAGTAGTGGTAGGCATCTAGCACCCCCTGGGTAGGGGTGGTAGTACTGGTAGGCATCCAGCCCCCATGGGTAGGGGTGGTAGTAGTGGTAGGCATCCAGCCCACCATGGGTAGGGGTGGTAGTGGTGGTAGGCATCCAGCCCCCATGGGTAGAGGTGGTAGTAGTGACAGGCATCTGGCACCCCCTGGGTAGGGGTGGTAGTAGTGGTAGGCATCTAGCACCCCTGGGCACGGGTGGGAGTAGTGGTAGGCATCTACCACCCCCTGGGCAGGGGTGGTAGTAGTGGTAGGCATCCAGCCCCGCATGGGTAGGGGTGGTAGTAGTGACAGGCATCTAGCACCCCCTGGGTAGGGGTGGTAGTAGTGGTAGGCATCCAGCCCCCCATGGGTAGGGGTGGTAGTAGTGACAAGCATCTGGCACCCCCTGGGTAGGGGTGGTAGTAGTGGTAGGCATTCAGCCCCCCATGGGTAGGGGTGGTAGTAGTGGTAGGCATCCAGCCCACCATGGGTAGGGGTGGTAGTGGTGGTAGGCATCCAGCCCCCCATGGGTAGAGGTGGTAGTAGTGACAGGCATCCAGCCCCCCATGGTTAGGGGTGGTAGTAGTGACAAGCATCTAGCACCCCCTGGGTAGGGGTGGTAGTAGTGGTAGGCATCCAGCCCCTCATGGGTAGGGGTGGTAGTAGTGACAGGCATCTGTCACCCCCTGGGAAGGGGTGGTAGTAGTGGTAGGCATTCAGCCCCCCATGGGTAGGGGTGGTAGTAGTGGTAGGCATCCAGGCCACCATGGGTAGGGGTGGTAGTGGTGGTAGGCATCCAGCCCCCCATGGGTAGAGGTGGTAGTAGTGACAGGCATCTGGCACCCCCTGGGTAGGGGTGGTAGTAGTGGTAGGCATCTAGCACCCCCTGGGCAGGGGTGGTTGTAGTTGTAGGCATCTAGCACCCCCTGGGCAGGGGTGGTAGTAGTGGTAGGCATCTAGCACCCCCTGGGTAGGGGTGGTAGTAGTGGTAGGCATCCAGCCCCCCATGGGTAGGGGTGGTAGTAGTGACAGGCATCTGGCACCCCCTGAGTAGGGGTGGTAGTAGTGACAGGCATCTAGCACCCCCTGGGTAGGGGTGGTAGTAGTGGTAGGCATCCAGCCCCTCATGGGTAGGGGTGGTAGTAGTGACAGGCATCTGGCACCCCCTGGGAAGGGGTGGTAGTAGTGGTAGGCATTCAGCCCCCATGGGTAGGGGTGGTAGTAGTGGTAGGCATCCAGGCCACCATGGGTAGGGGTGGTAGTGGTGGTAGGCATCCAGGCCCCCATGGGTAGAGGTGGTAGTAGTGACAGGCATCTGGCACCCCTGGGTAGGGGTGGTAGTAGTGGTAGGCATCTAGCACCCCTGGGCAGGGGTGGTAGTAGTTGTAGGCATCTAGCACCCCCTGGGCAGGGGTGGTAGTAGTGGTAGGCATCTAGCACCCCCTGGGTCGGGGTGGTAGTAGTGGTAGGCATCCAGCCCCCCATGGGTAGGGGTGGTAGTAGTGACAGGCATCTGGCACCCCCTGAGTAGGGGTGGTAGTGGTGGTGGGCATCCAGCCCCCATGGGTAGAGGTGGTAGTAGTGACAGGCATCTGGCTCCCCTGAGTAGGGGTGGTAGTGGTGGTGGGCATCCAGCCCCCATGGGTAGGGGTGGTAGTGGTGGTGGGCATCCAGCCCCCATGGGTAGAGGTGGTAGTAGTGACAGGCATCTGGCTCCCCTGAGTAGGGGTGGTAGTGGTGGTGGGCATACAGGCCCCTATGTGTATGTGTGGCATTGGTGATGGCCATCCCGCCCCTATGGTGCTGCTGTTGCTGGTGTAAGTATTTCTGCATCCCTCTGTGTGTGTGTGATATGTTGGGTACGTGTAGTTTGTTTTTGTGGTTGGTGTCTGACTTACCTTCTGCGCCGTACGCGTCCTTGCCTGTTCCGGTAATAGATGTAGAATATTGGTAGGATCGGCACGATGGGATTCATGGTTGGTTCGTCTCGTTCGTCTTTCTCTTTGCTTCGCCTCGTCCTCGTCGCTGGCGTGTTCGTCTCGTAGCCGTGGATCGTCTTGTGGCGCGAATCGGAGCTTATGTGCGCCTCGCCCGGATGCTTTGACGTGCTGTGCGTAGCGACGAGTTCGGCGCATACGGAAAGCGCATCGTACTTGTCCGGCCGGACGGTGCTGCATTTTAGCTTCCGTGCGACTCAATTCTGCGTTTCCGGATCCGCCTCGGTCGGAGTACAGGACCTGTATTCGGTGAGTACGACTGGGTCGGGATTTGGGCAGTTGTGCGCATCGTACTTGCTCGTTCGGACGTATGTGCGTATGTTCGCCTGGCTTTTTTCCCGACCGAATGGTATTAGGTGCGCCTCCGAGCGAGATTAGAATCGGCCCCTAAGTGGGGGCCCCTGCAAGAAGGTGAGAGAGTGATTTAAAAATTAATGCAAACTCCACATGTAATTTTATTTAAGTGGGGTTTGCTTAATACAGGGGCACGGACAGGGCCGGGCCAAATCGCAGGTTGGGTAATGCCTGGAACCAGGAACCGGGACCCAGGACCCAGGCTCGGGTCGGGTCGATCTCAAATGTACCCGGGAACCGGGAACCAGGAATCAGCGTAGCGGCCGTCACAAGTTGCGAGACACTGCGGGACACTGCGGGGGCTTTCTGTGTGGGTTTTCTCGCAGATTTTACTTTGCGGATACCGATGCAGGAGCCGGCGGGAACCAACGGGAGCTCTCCTGGCGTCCAAGCGTCCTGGCGTCCTCGGCATCCTCGTCGACTCGTTGGAAACTGCGCTGCTCTCTACTGCTCTCTACTGCCTCTACAGAGCATACATTAGTTACTATGAGTCCCCTCGGCACGCTGTTTTTTCTCAAATATTCCGTCATGAAGGCATCATGGAGTGCAGTGCAGACCTGTTCTTTTTTACTCGCCGCGAGTGCTTCCCATTCATCTGAATTTTTCAGTGTTTCTGTAATTACTGTGTCCGCTAGTAATGATGGTGTCTTCAGGATCTCGGCTATTGTGGCTTCATCAAAAGCCAGTTCATTGGCCCGGTCCATGTTGACTACAGGGGATAGCAGGTATTGATCAGTTGTATTGATTATATCAATGAGTATAGCACACAGTTGCTCACACTTTGGTACCACTAATGTGTTCCCACAGCCAGAAGCTGTACTATAACAAATACACACAATACCCTAGTATTCACTAGGGGAGGGAACAAGAGGCTACGGGGTAATCAGGGTGAGCTGGCCTCCAAGTAATACAGGTACACACACCAAGAAGCTACCCCGAATAAGTGTCTGATTCTAAGGAAAACAAAGGCGCACTAAGCCTTCTTCTGTGTGGTGTTGGGCATATCAAAAAAATGGAAGGAGTGTCCTCACACACCACCAGGTGTCATGCTTCATCATCGGTAGTCGTAGGAGCACCACGAGGGACGCACCTTGAGGCAGTAAGGGGTTGAATGTGTTGGATGTGAAAAAACGTAGTTTCCAAGCCCATGGATCTCTTTTCCTAAGTCAGTATGAATGTGTGGATGTAATAAATTTAACAACCTAATTTACTCTACCTTAAAACTTCTCTTTTACTCTGATTTCAGAGTGTGACTACAGGGGTCCCTCATTTCCTCCCTTCCCATGGGGCATCCCAACTCCTAACCTGGGGTAAGATTGTGAGCTGGACTCACAGTATCCGTTTTCATCTGCACCACGCTTGCAGTGACACGTGTGTTCACACCCACATGCATTATAATGTTTTTCTGCATGATACAAGTCTGATTCTTCTTGTCTCTAGTATTATAAATCAAATTTTTTTTTTAAAGACAATTTTTATTCGTCAAATTACACATATAATGCGGTACTCTGCACACCAGAGCCTACCGCCCAATCAAGCAACGACAAGGAAGTGGTTCCACTGGATTTGACATTTGCTAGACATATAGGAGCATATATATATGACTAGGGATAACGTACCCCAACTCCCCCCTCACACCCCCTGGATCACATCAGGTCCTCACAGTCCGGCTCAGACCGGCCTTCAGAGCAAAGCGTCCCCGTTTACAGATTCCCCATATAAGGCTCCTCCCAAGTTCAACATCACAGAGAGAGATTATGCCAGAAGGGAATCCTCGGGCTCTGGTACTGGTTCCAGCCATAGTCCCCGATAATCTGCCCATCTTTTCCATATCCTATAGTGTTTACGAGGACAGCCCCTGGCAACAAATATAGGTTTCTCCAGCCCCATGCAGAAGTCTAGGCCATTCTTCCAAGCTGTGACCGAAGGGGGCCGCGGAGCCTTCCATGCCCTGGCGATATCCCTCTTAGCCAGGGTAAAGCCCAGGAGCATCAAGTGCCTTTTGTATACATTTTCCCCTACCCCCTCCACGATATGCAATAGAGCCAAGCGCGGTGTACGGGGGAGCTCCCATCCCAACACCTCAGCCAAACAGTCGAATACCCCCCTCCAGAACCGGTCTAGGGACAGGCAATCCCATATTGTATGCATTAATGTGCCCTCCTCCCGATTACACCGCAGGCACACGGGGGAAGCTATCAGCCCTGCCTTCCATAATCGCGCTCGCGTGTAGTAAACCCTGTGCAGGAATTTGAATTGGACCAATCAGAGGCGTACAGCTATGGCCGCCCCCCGTGGGGCCGCCAGTGCCTCTTTCCAGTCCTCCTCATCCATGGGACCTACGTCTCTCTCCCAATCCCCCCTGAGCTTCTGAAGTATGGGGGAGCAGTGGGTAACCAGCGACTAATAGATCTGAGAGATCTTGCGCTCCTTGAGATCTCCCATAAAAACTTTGGCCTCGATGGGGCTAAACTCGGGGAGGGACTCTAAGCCCTCCAGGCTAGGGGTCAAGGCGTGTCTGAGTTGGAGATAGCGATAGAACTGAGCCCTTGGCATGAGAAATTCCCTCTGCAAGTCCTGAAAGGATTTGAGTGTCAGCCCCTTCATAATATCCCCTAGAGTCGAGATGCCGATATTGTCCCATCCTCGGAAGCCCTGCAGTGCCGCCAATTGCGGCAGCCGCCCATTGTTCCACAAGGGGGTTTCCCGGGTCAATGTGCCCCACCACCCCGTGCGGCGGAGTGCCTGTCGCCAGATCCGGAATACCACTCCCGTGGCCGATGGCAGGGAGCCCTGCAGCTGTGTTGAGTAAAGGATCGTGTGAACAGAGGAGTGCCCCATAAGGTACCTCTCCAGCGCGTAAGCTGGATCCGCCCTATCGCCGTACCACCACTCATTAAGAACCAGCAGGTGCGACGCTTGGTAATAGGAGAGGACATCCGAGGACGCCAGCCCCCCGCAGTAGGTGGAGAGGAAGCACATCCGAATCGCCACCTGTACCTTGCCCCCCTCCCATAAGAACTGCCCCAGCGCTGCGTTAACCTGTCGAAACCACCGGGGCGGGATCTGGTACGGGTGGTTCTGCAATTGGTAGAGGAGCCGAGGCAGTGCCACCATCTTGAAGATGGCCGACCGGCCAAATATTGACAGCGGCATGCGGGACCAGGACTTAATGTCCGCTCGTACTCGTTCCAAGACCGGGGCTAGGTTGCGTTCCCAGGAAATTGTGGGCACATCCGATATAAACACCCGAGATACTTCAGTCCTCCCACCGCCAATTGAACCGAGGACGCCCAATCCCCAACCTTCGTTGAAGCACCAATCGGCCACAGTGTGGACTTGCATGGATTCATGTATAGCCCTGTCGTCTCCCCAAAGATCTGCATGATGCGCAGCAACCGCAGACCCGTCCGATCGATGGCTGTAAGAAAGAATAGGACGTCGTCCGCATATAAGGCAATCCTGTCGGACAGCCCCGAGGCCCACTCAAATCCCCGTACTTGTGCGTCTAGGCGCACCCAGGCTGCCAGTGGCTCCATGGCCAGGGCAAATAAATATGGGGACAGGGGGCAGCCCTGTCGCGTGCCCCGCTGGATAGGGAATATAGACGAGCACGCTCCCGCCACCCGTACGGAGGCCGTCAGATCCGTATAGAGCAGGGTGAGATACGAAAGGAAGCGCGGACCAAGATTAAGGCGCCGTAGTAAAGCGAAAAGATAGGTCCAACTGAGGGAGTCAAACGCCCTATCCATGTCCGCCAATAAGAGTGCGGCAGGTATCCCAAGTTGGCGCACTGTCGCCACCGCCACATGGGCTCGCCTGATATTATGTCTGGTCGCCCTCTGAGGCATGAAGCCGGCCTAGTCCATATGGACCAGAGTGGTAATATGTGGCAGGAGGCGATTGGCCAGAGCCTTCGCTAATATCTTGGCCTCCACATTAAGGAGGGAGATAGGACGATAGGACGCATGGTGTTCTGGGGGCCTGCCCGGTTTATGAAACACCACCACCTCCACATGCCGCTAATCCGGGGGAAGGGAGCCCCGCTCTCGAGCCTCCTCCACCGCCCGCCGATAGTGAGGGCCCAACTGCGAAGAATAATGTTTGTAGAATTCGCAGGGGAACTCACTGGGCCCGGGCGCCTTCCCGGAATTGAGCTCCCTCAGGGCCGTACCCAACTCCTCATCCGTCAAGGGTAAGTCTAGCTGGTCGCGTACCTCATCGGTTAGGGCTTTAGGCGGGAGATCATTGATGAATTTCTCGATATCCACCGCAGAGACGCATTCTCTGGGGGCATAGAGCTCGGTGTAATACTGGGCAAAGCTGTCGGCCAAGGCCATGGGGTCCACGAGTACTTCGCCTGTCGGCCCCAGGACACCCGGCGGGACCAGAGGGCAGGACATCCCCTGGCACAGCCGATGTAGCATTTTGCAAGATTTGTCTCCCCACTGATATATCCTGCTGCGCGTTGCCAACCAGGCCTGTCGGGCCTCATCCAACAGCAGTGCAGCATAGTTCTGCTGTTGACGCCGCACTTGACCACCACCCACCTCCCGTCCCTGCCGCTCGAGAGCCTCTATACTTGCTTCTTGCTGTAGGAGCTCTGCCCTACGTGCCCTACGCGCTGCCGCGCACCAGGAGATGTCCGCCCCACTCAGGGTGGGTTTCAGTGCTTCCCACAATATCCTGGGACTAGTGACTGATCCCTCGTTTTCCTCCAGGTAGTGGGTAAGGGCGTCCCGCATGTGTGTCCTATAGGCCTCATTCTGTAGGTGCCACACGGAGAGACGCCATCTGAAGTGTTGCCGCCCCCGCCCCACCCGGATCGTGAGGGCCACCGGGGAATGATCCGAGAGCCCCCGCGGGAGAATCGCCGCCCCCACCACTCTACTGACTGCCTCCCGAGGGACAAATAGGTAGTCCAGCCTGGAGTAGGAGTCATGCACGGCCGACAGATAGGTATACTCCCGATGTGATCCGTGAAGATATCTCCATGTGTCTACCCAGCCCAGTCCCGTCACCAATGAGGAAAGTCGTGTGGAATGATTCCCCCCCGGGTGGCCCCCCTCCCTCCAGCGATCCCTGGTTAGGTCCATAACATCGTTCCAATCCCCACCCATGACGGAGAGGATGTCTGGCATGTCTGTCCAGAGGGCCAGAAGCTTCTCCACCAGCGCCCATTGTAGTGGGGGCGGGGCGTAGACACTACCTAGCACTAGGGGGTTGTCCCCAACCTTGCCCTGGATGAATATATATCGCCCCTGTGTGTCCGCCCATTGCCTGCCATGGGTGTAGGGGATTCTGCGATGGATCAAGATGGCTACCCCTCGTGAGCCCCTCACAAAGCCCGAGTGGAAGACCTGTTGATAACCATATCGCTGAAGGCACAGGGCCTTCGTGCCCAGAAGATGCGTCTCCTGCAGTAGGAGAATATCCGCCCCCGCCCGCTTGGCCCACTGCAGCATAGCCCCACGCTTGATTTTATCTAGAGCCCCGCGCACGTTCCAGCTGATAATGCGAAGGGAACATAGCGATGTCGGGCTCATGCCAGGGGTGCTAGTCATCTGGGCTTGCGTCAGTAATAGCACACAGAGGAGATCCGCGCCCATGCCGGCGCCCAATACCACGAACTATGAGTAGAAGTGTGATCCCACCCTGTAAACAAACCCCCCACCCTATACCTCAAAAACCTTGAAGCATCTGTCGCGGCGAGGCAAGCCGACACCCCCCAACGGGAGGATGCCGACCCCCTCGACCAATGGATCCCCAACTTACAGCCCATAACGCTTGGGCCCACGGCCCACCAGGAAGAACCTAGTGGGGGTCTCGGCCCGTATCACGTATTCTCCCTCCTGTAGTCAACAAATGGGGTCCCTGCCCGCCCTCACGGGCCCATCTTGCGGTCCCCCACAGCCGGTTGTGTCCCAGTTCCATCCGTTCGGGAATGCCGCACCACAGGATTGTGAGCGGCGTCTGGACCGTGAGCTCCTGACGCCTTTACGTGTCCAACGCTGTCCTTTCCTGCTGGCCTCGCTCATGGAGGAGTCAGACTCTCTCCCAGATTCTCTCCCAGGCGGCGTGTGTGCTCGTATCTGCACTGTCTCGTCGGTCCACTTAAATATCTCCTCTGGTGTATCGAAGAAATGAGTGCGAGACTGAAAGATCACCCGTAGGCGAGCCGGATACAAGAGCGCATACTGAAGCTTGAGTTCTCGCAGACGGGCCTTCGCGGCCTGGAACGATTGCCTCTGCTGCTGGACCATCCGCGTGTAATCCGGGAAGATGAGAATACAAGTGTTTTCATACAGCAGGGGTTCCTTGAGCCTAGCTTGCTTCAGTATCAGATCCCGATCAAGATAGTTCAGCATTTTGGCGATGACTGGTCTCGGGCGGGCCCCAGCCGGTGGCTTCTGCATGAGTGCCCGGTGTGCCCTCTCCACTACAAAACACCGCGACAGGGCCTTGGGGGGGAGCCAGTTCTCGAGCCACTGCGTGAGAAAGCGCTCCATATTGCCACCCTCGCAGCCCTCCGGGAAACCAACGAAGCGGAGGTTGTTGCGACGGGCACGTCCCTCTGCATCCTCCACCCGCAGCGCCAACCCCCTCTGGGTGGCCTCCATGGCAGCCACCTTTTTCTTTAGGATTGTGACATCGTCCTCGACTCCAGATATGCGGGTCTCGGCTTCTGTTATGCGCGACACCGCGTTGCGCAGGTCCTGCCGCAGGAGCACTACGTCCGATCCTACAGCCCCTATCTTTGAGTCTAGCATGTCCCGGGACTGAGTGATGGCCGCCATGAGCGCCGCATTGTCAGGCATCGGTCCCTGCTGGCCCCCAACCGCACCCGGACCAGTAAATTTGTCTATGGGGCCCTGTTTTGGCACACTGCTGCTGCTCTTGTCTCGCGTCATATTCTCCTCTAGGCACCCCGCTTGGGTCCCCGAGGTGCACGAGGTGTGGCCTCCTCCAGGCGGCTGTATAGCTCCCCAACTGACCCCCGCGGCCCGATCCAGCCGCCGAGCTGTATGGCGTGTGGATATGCCCCGGGACCAGGGCCACGTACTCCCCTCAAGGTCCGTACACCACCGTAGTTCAAATGTGGGGGGCCCCCCAGCGTCCAGGCAAGGATGCAGGCCCTCGGCCGCGCTGAGCTCCGCCACCCCAGGCGCCAGGCTCGCGGCTGGCAACCCTCCTCTGGGCCCTGCCCCTCCTCTCCGAAGTCCGGGCACCAGTAGCACCCCCGTGGCCCGATTGACCGCCGAAACGGGGTGCCCCAACGCACCAGAGGCGGGGAGGAGGGGAAGAAGCGACCCCTCGACCCAGAGCACCTGTCACCCTGGGGCCCGGAGTCCCCCAATGACTGCGCTCATACGTCCCCACTCCCCGCGGGCCGATCGCACCGCCGAACCCCCGCTGATGTGTAAAGAAAGGGGGGGGGAAAGATTTCAGGGAAGACCGCCCGGTACAACGTCCCGCCCACTGCCGGCAGGAGCTCAATGCCCCATCCAATGCAGGCGCTCAGGTCCGGTGTGTCGTCGTCCCCTCCTCCGGCTCTCCGCAGGGCCGCGGCCCAGGAGGTCCGCGCCTCACGCCGCCGCAGGCAGCACTCGAGCTCCCGGTCTCCCGCGTGTGCACTATGCCGCGCCCCGGGATGGCCTCGGCTCACTGTTGCTCCCGCTGTGTCGCCGCCAGCCGCAGACAAACAGCACCAAATGTCCGCTGCAGGGGCCCAGAGTCACAGGCACCTCTGGAGGGCACGGATCTGTGTAGGGAGACAGGATAAATCAGCGGATGAATGGCGGGCTGGACGGAGCTCGCTCAGCACACGTCCGCCATGCTGGCTTGCCAAGCCACGCCCCATAAACCAATTTTTGACACTGTGGTAAACCTTTATCTTTACAGGTTACGAAGTCTCAAAGTAGAGTTTGACAAAGGTCAACCTACCAAAGTGGATTTATCTTAGTCTGTTAGAGACTAGATAGGAGCCCTATTATCACGTCCTGATGAATGCCATGGACCCTCCTGGCCACGACGGCAGAAACATGTTGACGACACTGATGGGAATGGGGTACTAAACCCCTGTGTCCCCACCCTAATTTTTAATATTAAGCAAACCCCACTTAAATAAAATTACACGCAACTATTTTTCAGCAAATAGTCCCCCGAAGAACCAGTCAGAGCACTCACGGACTGTAATCTTGAATTTATTACCCTTATGATCCATTTCGGCAATCAGCCTTATTCATGTCAGTTCCTTTGAAAATGTCAAAAAAAACACTATTGAGCTCCATCAGCTGAGAATCACCTGAAGGTGTAAATCCCTCTTCCACGATTTTTGCTGCGCCCCCAACCCACGACTGGACTTTCAATGCATTGTGATGAAGTGCTCTTTAAAGAGGCGCATCCTCAACTCTTTTCTAAATTGGATCATTGCTAAGTAAGAATTTGATTGTAATGGAATCTAGCTTGATTTCTCAAACTCCACTCACATCGCCAGCAATTGCGTGCTGATTTAAAAGAAAATGGCAATAATATTTTCGGACCTAAGACAATTGTTTCTTTCATCTTCCTCAGTGTGAACATTTTTCCATTCATCCCTTTGACACATCTGTCCCCTGGCTCCTTTTCAAATGATCCTTAGCTCCTGCCATTGCTCACTTCCTTATTTCACCTTCTTGGTTACGACGATTCTCTATACTTGTCAGGTTGTTGACTTCCAGCTTTGACCCAGTCTGTGTCTTCTGGGAAGAGACACTGCTCCACTAAACATCCACATGTCCCGTGTTCATGCACATATTGCGTGCGTGCAGGTAATCCGTGCAGCAACAAGGAAGTGCAAAAAGAAATGGTTAGGCATTGCCTTTTGTTGTGTTTGTTTCATGTGGTGACCTAATTGCTAGTAATATTTGCTATTTTGTTTTCTATTTTAGAAAACATAGTGATCATTGATGTCTTTTTATCCAAATTCCAGTCTCTATCGACGACTCGACTCAAGATTTTGAGACTAGTCATTCCAAGACATTTTCTGACCAAGCTTTTCATAAATACATTTTTTAAGAATTTTTTAAAAACATTTTTCATTGTTTGCTTATCACAAATTTAATTCTCTGATATTTATTCCCATATCGTTTCAAAGTTTTCATTTGACTTGTGCTTTATTTTGCACTAGCATATCCACGACCAAGAAATACAACAAACTGTGTAATTTATGCCAATAATTTTAGGGTAAAGCGCCGGAAAGAAATTTCTTAATGCTTGAAGGACATCAAGGTATAAATAAAATTACACAGCGGCCAAATTTGTCCCTTGTTTTAATCTGTTTGTTCTGCGAATTTTATAGATTTTACTCCTATCGTTTAGGTTGCGACCTTGAGTTCAAGTGGCAGACTGTCATTCTGTAAAAGGGATTAGAGACAATTATCCCTACCTCTTTACTTTAATTTAGGCGCAATCTAACCCTGTCAACGTGATTGATGGCTGAGGTGGAGTCAATGAAACAAGAAGGAACGATGTTGATGGTTGCATAGTATATGTTACTGGCAAATGCAACAGTACTTGAGGAGCAGCCTTGCCCAACGCCATTTTGCCTGGAAGGTATAAACTGCTTCGATGTAAGTCTGCATGAGGCAAGCTAAGGTTTTTCCTTTTTTTTTTTGGTGAAAGGTTCATTTTTCCTTTCTAAAACTGTGGTATTTTTATGAAGTCAAAGAAAGTCAGTGGGCCTGATTCACAGAACTAATTTACGTCAAAAACATAAAGTTAGTACTTTTTGGTATTCACAGAATACACTTACTCATTTTGGTATTCACAGAATGAACTTACTCATTTCGGTATTCACAGAAGTTAGTAGTCCTAACTTTAGGACTCCTAAATGCCTTCTGTGAATACCGAAAGTCTTAAAGTTAGGATTTTCTCAGTTTAGGAGTAGTAAAGTTAGGACTCCTAACTTTAGGACTCCTAAATGCCTTCTGTGAATACCGAAAGTCTTAAAGTTAGGATTTTCTCAGTTTAGGAGTAGTAAAGCTCTTAACTTTACTACTCCTAAACTGAGAAAAAGCCTAACTTTAAGACTTTCGGTATTCACAGAAGGCATTTAGGAGCCCTAAAGTTAGGAGTCCTAACTTTACTACTCCTAAACTGAGAAAAATCCTAACTTTAAGACTTTCGGTATTCACAGAAGGCATTTAGGAGTCCTAAAGTTAGGACTACTAACTTCTGTGAATACTGAAATGAGTAAGTTCATTCTGTGAATACCAAAATGAGTAAGTGTATTCTGTGAATACCAAAAAGTACTAACTTTACGTTTTTGACGTAAGTTAGTTCTGTGAATCATGCCCAATGTTCTAACCCACGGTTTATGAACCAATTTTTATAACCTTTTCCACACCCCATCATATGCCCATTCAATTAAATTATACATTTGCTATTTAAAGTATATTTTAACCATAGATTGCATGCAGTGAGATCGGCATATGGCAGTTGTAATACTTAGGTAAAGTTGAATGTGCTGTGATTGTCTATAAAATGCAATGAATCCAGTATTACACACCAATCCATTGCTGCGGACTAAACACAATGCCCTGTTCGTACTCTGATAACTGGTTCATATTATAAAATTCTGACAGATGTATGACAGAGGGACGCATTGCTGAACCACACATGCATTTACAACGGTGTCCTAACCATAAATGCATCTAAACCACGTATTCCTTTACCATGCATGCCTTTACAGCGCCTTTTTGTGGTAAAAGCATGATTGGTAAAGGGATGCATGGTAAAGATTATCACTACCCCGACCCCCCTCCCTGTGTTAAGCCCTAAATCTTATCCCCTTACCTGCCCCCACCACTCTGAGGCCTAACACCTACCTCGCCCTTCCCTTAAAACTACCCCTTCTCCTCTCCTCTCCCTGAGGCCTAAAACCCTGCCCCTTACCAAAAACTACCCTGACTGCAACCCCTCCGCCCTGAGCCCTAAAACTTACCCTTGCACTGTCCTTAAAACTACCCCTACATCTTCTATTGCCCTGTGGCCTTAAGCCCTCCCCCATTATATAAACTACCCCAACTCCCCTGAGCCCTAAAACCACCCCACCCCTAAAAACTCCCCCTTCAAATCCAGCCCCAGCCCTTAAAACTACCTGGACCCCCTCCCCAGCCCTGAGCCCTAAAACCATGCCCCCTTCCAAAAACGACCTCCACCCCTCTGAGCCCTAACACCGGCCCCACCCCTAAAAACTCCCCCAAACCCTGCACCAGCCCTAATAACTACCCCCACCCCCTCCCCCACCCTGAGCCCTAAAACCCTGCCCCCTTCAAAAAACTACCCCGACCCCCACCCTGAGCCCTAAAACTGACCCCCACCCCTAAAAACTGCCCCCTCTCCCTCAAACCCGACGTCAGCCCAACTTTCCTGTCCACGTCTGGAGCTTCCTGTTCTGACGCTTCCTCTTCTTCTCCCCGCCCATCTGAACACTAGACCGCTTTCTACCTTAACCATGCATATGCTTGGTTAAGGCAGAATCGTGGTTCAGGCAAGCGTACGGTTGCAGGGAAATGGCACGCATGGCTCAGCCTGCGTTGTAAAGGGCATTTCCCAATTCTGACAGCTTAAAGTAAATGTAGGAACAAATACAGACTCATTAGTAGCAACTGCAAGATAATATGGTTACCTAGAAAGGTTAATGTACTTTGCAAATACATTTTCCCTTAGCATAGCAATGAGATGTGCTCCATTCATCTGCTTTGAATATTTCAGACTATAAGACATGTATGTAGCTTTTAAATGCTGCACCCTATTCTTTAAGGCCTTTCATTTATGTCCATACAAATTCATACCATCCTGTAATATTTATCATTTACAAATTTCATTGAATTGTTTCTTGTACATGAAAAAGCATACGCAAGTTAAAAAGGCAAATATTAGCTCGAATGAAGGAACAAATATGACAAGAGACATTTAGCTGTCTGCTAGAGGCCTTCATGACTGAAAAACAAGAAAGTAGTAAGAAGTGAGTATACCGAGAGGGGCTTTGAAATGTCAATTAGCTTCCTTAGAGGAGCTGAACATGATTTGTCTATAACAAACTGAGTTGTCTTAGAGAGAAAGGTACTCTTTTTAGGAAGTGCTAGAGAGAGCTTTGGCAGTTTGTGTTTAACAAAATAGAAAAATACAGAGGGGCTTGGGTTCATCCCATTTTGCCCACACAACAGCAACTATATTTTCATGTACATGAAGAACGGTGAACAGACATAATATCGAATTTTTAATATCGAATTGCCAAAATATCGAGTTTTTTATATAGAATGGACAGAATATCGAATTGCCAAAATATAGTGGTGCAGAATATCGAAATTCAGGTAAGAAATATCGATTGTCATAATATCGACAGTCATACTATAGTTGTTAAAAATATCGATTTTTTTATAGTGTTTTAAGTGTTAGTATATGTGGTAAAAGTATGTATTATTTTTGTAATGTATGTTTTAATTTTTTTAAAGTAATGAATTTTATGTTATTTAATTTTTGCGTAATTTAATTCCGTAGTGCGTTGTGGGTTTATAGGGGAATAGGGTGGGAAGTAATTTAATTATAGTAAATTAAATATTAATTTTTAGGAATTATTAATTATTTTTAATTTAATTTTGTGTTTTAGTTCTGTAGCGGGTTGTGGGTTTATAGGGGAATAGGGTGGGAAGTAATTTAATTGCAATTAAGTAATTATTTAATTTTATTTATTGGTATTGATAAATAGTTCATTGTTAATTAATTATTAATTGGTAATTAATTTTTATTAATCGGTAATTAATTTTTATTAATTGGTAATTAATTTTTATTTGATAATTATATTAATTGTATTAATTTATTATTCAGAGCGGGTTGTGGGTTTATAGGGGAATAGGGTGGGAAGTAATTTAATTGTAATTCAGTAATTATGTATTTTTATTTATTGGTATTGATTATTAATTTATTGTTAATTAATTTTTATTTGGTAATTAATTTTTATTAATTGGTAATTAATTTGTATTAATTGGTAATTAATTTTTATTAATTGATAATTATATTAATTGTATTAATTTATTATTCGGAGCAGGTTGTGGGTTTATAGGGGAATAGGGTGGGAAGTAATTTAATTGTAATTAAATAATTATTGAAAATATTTTTGTGTATTGATAATTAATTTACTGTTAATTAATTATTAATTGGTAAACAGTTTGTATTACTTATTAATTTTTGGTATTGAAAATTAATAGGTTGTTAATTAATTATTAATAGGTAATTAATTTTTAATAAATAATATTTATTGGTATTTACAATTAATTAATTATTAAATATGTTGTAATTGGTCATTAATTTAAATTAATTTTTTATTGGTATTGATAATTAATTTTTTTAATTTAAATATTAAATCATTACTTTCCCTACTGTTGCACTCACTGGAGTGGGAATAGTAATTTTTACCCTCCCGCTATCCAACGCTTTCCCTACTGTTGCACTCTCTGGAGTGGGAATAGTAATTTTACCCCTACGCTATCCAACGCTTTCCCTACTGTTGCACTCTCTGGAGTGGGAATAGTAATTTCTACCCCTACGCTATCCAACGCTTTCCCTACTGTTGCACTCTCTGGAGTGGGAATAGTAATTTTTACCATCCCGCTATCCAACGCTTTCCCTACTGTTGCACTCACTGGAGTGGGAATAGTAATTTTTACCCCTACGCTATCCAACGCTTTCCCTACTGTTGCACTCTCTGGAGTGGGAATAGTAATGTTTACCCTCCTGCTATCCAACGCTTTCCCTACTGTTGCACTCACTGGAGTGGGAATAGTAATTTTTACCCTCCCGCTATCCAACGCTTTCCCTACTGTTGCACTCACTGGAGTGGGAATAGTAAATTTTACCCTCCCGCTATCCTACGCTAAAAATATTGAATATTTGTTATTAATATTACGTTAATATATATATGTATTAAAAATAAAAATGCATGTTTATTTTTTTAACTTACATTAAATATTTATTAATATTAAGGTTATTTAAGTATTTTTAAGTATGTTTTAGTTAATTATATGTATTATTTTATTAATTTTACATTACTTTTAAGACACTTAAAAAATTCGATATTTTGACTAACTATATTTTTTACAACGATATTTTGGATTCGATATTTTTGTACTTACCTGTTTGTAGATAGGAATTCGATATTCTGGCATTCTATATTTTTTCCTCGATATTTTGCCAGGTCGATATTTTGCTCCTCGATATTCTGTCAGTGATCCATGAAGAACACAGCTGTGAGGACAGCCATGACTACAGCTGCAACCATGACAGAGACCAGAGAAGTAACCACAGCTCCAACAGCAGGGACCACAGAAGTGACCTCAACTGTAACAATTGTTGCAAGCAGAGTAGGGGCCACAGCAGCAACACGTTCCACCACAGCTGTAG
The DNA here is from genome assembly GCA_963921515.1 of Calotriton arnoldi. Taxonomy (NCBI): domain Eukaryota; kingdom Metazoa; phylum Chordata; class Amphibia; order Caudata; family Salamandridae; genus Calotriton; species Calotriton arnoldi. The sequence continues at coordinate 3,098,841 of CAWUFW010001090.1, read as the reverse complement.
TCATGGCAGGGACCACAGTAGTTACCACTGCTGCCTCCAACACAGGGGAAACAGCACTGATGACAGCTGTTGCAACTGAAGGGACAACAGTAGCAACCACAGCATCAACACATCAATGAACATGCTTCAATCAGAGCTGACTGTACAGCAGCAACCACAGTTGTCACCTTGCTAGAGACTATGGGCCCGATTCTGATGCGGGTTGGAAAAGCTTCCCGACCGAGGGCCTGATTCTGATGCGGTTAGGAAGGCCTCCTAACGGCATTTGCTCCTTCCAAATCGGATCGGGAATGTGTCTTCCCGACCGAGGGCCCAATTCTGATGCGGTTAGGAACAAATGTTCCCATTGAAGTCAATGGGAGTTCAACCAAATCGTATCTGGAAGCATCCGGATGCATCCTACTCCGCCGGTCGGACTTTCCCGATCCGAGTGGGTCGGACACCATTTCCCAACCGATTCGGTCGGGAAGCTTTTCCAACCCGCATCAGAATCGGCCCCTTAGACTACAGTTATTACCACAGAAAAGCGCATGGCTGCCAGCACTGCAGTGACAGCATCAATGCAACAGCTGCTACAACAATAGCGATCACAGGAGCAATGATAGCTGTAATCATGACAAGGACCAAAATAGAAACCACATTTGTCGCACCAGCAATGACACAGCTGCTGCAAAAGCACTGACCTCAGGATGGACAAAAGTAGTGACCACTATGCCAAGCAATGCAACAGAAGCAACAGCTGTGGGCAAGGCTGGAAATACAGCAGTGAAGACTGTTGTAAATGCAAAAGGGACAACATCAGTGGCAACAGCTGCCACACATCAGGGATAACAATAGCAAACAAAAATTACATCCTCAGCAAAGATCACACTTTTCACCACAATGAGGATCACAACGGTGAGCATAGTTGAATCACCTTTAGAAACAACACCATCTATAAAAGCTTCTTTCACAGAAAGAACCACTGCAACAGGAACCTCATCAGTAGCCACAATAGCTGTGATCATCTGCATAAACAACCACAAGCAGAATAGAGGCTACATCAGTGAAAAGAGATTCCACCATAGCCGTATTCACAGCAAGGGTGACAGTAGTAAATATAGTTTCCAATATAGCAGGTACAACAGCAATGGCAAAAGGTGCTATCACAGAAAGGACAACAATAGCACAGCAGAGATAACAGCAGTGGCCTCAACGACTGCCATTCAGGAACAACAACAGTTTTAGCAAAGCAGGGATAAAGAGCCCGATCAGTAATCACATCTATAACCAGTGCATCAACAGCAAAAATGTCTGTCAGAAGAGGAACCACAGCAGAAACAACATATGTATGTACAACAGAGCTCACTGCTGAAAGCAAAACACCAACTACCATAGCATCAACAACAATTCTAACCATAGCAAGGACCAAAGCAGCAACTACATTTGCCACCAAAGCAGGGATGACATCAGCAACAAAAACTATCACAACAGCAGCAATCACAGCTTCCACAAAAGCAGTTACCACAACAGGCTCCACAGAAGGTATAGCAAAACCAAAGGGGATGATGGACGGAGTGTTGAACATTGCAAGCACTCACCCCCAGTCAACTGATCTGGGTTTAATCCATCATCATTCTTTAGCTCACTCCGCCACCCCAGTTCAGACATGGCCATATGCAAATCAGTCTGACCCTGTGCCTCATGGGAACAGTCCAGCCCGAACTGCCAAGCCATGTCTTCCCTGGACCGGAAACAAGCATCCTGGGACCGGTTTCGGGTTCATAACCCTCATCAGCCAGGCTATCTTGAATCCAGTGGCAAAGTGAGCAAGGGACCCACGTCTGGGCATACCCTGCCAACTTAGGGCGAACTTAGCATAACCAGAAGGTATATTCTTGGCAGGAACAAATGTCAGCATTGAAAGCTGCCAGCAAAGCACTGACAAGAGCAGTAGTTGCCACTGGTATAAAGACAGAGGAGCCAACACCTGCCACAGCATCAGGAGCCACATCAGTGACTATTGACAGAGCACAACAGACCCCCAGAATAGCAGTAGCTGCCACTAGCACAACCACAATTACAACACTAAAGTGGCAACAAATACTACCAAAACAGTATCAGCAACAGGGGCAAGCACAGCACTGTAGTGAGCATAGAAGTGACAATAACTGTAATGAGAGCTGGGGCCCCAATGGTATCCTCAGTTGAAACCACAGCACTGGCCATTTCTTCAGCAACAGCATGTACAACAGACATCATGACAGTGGCAGCTGAAGCAGGTATAAAAGCAGCAACCACAGATGCAATCGCAACAGTAACCACTGCAGATTCTACAGTAGGGACTACATCAGTGACCAAAGGTGCCACATCAGCAAATTCCAGAGTAGTGAAAGCTGCTGTCGCCACTACAGAAGCCACAGGATGAATCACAGCTGTGACAAAAGCAGACAAACAGCAAAGACATTAGCCAGCAGAGAAAAGACCACACCAGCAGCAGCTCCTGGAATTACAGCAGGGGCCACAGCAGCAACAATAGGAGTCACAAGTATAGCTACAAAAGCTGCATCCACAGCCTGGACCACTTCAGAAGTAACAGTTGCAGCAACAGCTGTAAGCATAGCACAGATCACACCAGTGACAGCAGCTTCCAGCACAGCTATAGCCAGAGTAATGACCACAATTGTCGCCATGATAGGGACAACTGGAACAACCACAGCTGTAACCACAGCAAGGACCGCAACTGACACCCCAGCAGGTACAACAGCATCCACAACAGAAGCCACAACAACAATCACATCTGTAAACCCTGTAAGAGCTACAGCAGAGACCAAATCTACCACCCCTGTAAGGCCCACATCTGCAACAACAGCTGTCATAATTACAGCAACCAAAGCTGCGGCAGAAGTTACCTCAACAGAGACCACAGTAGCAACCATAACTGTCACAAAGGCAGGGACTACAACTGCATCAATGCTGCCAGCAGAAAAAAGACCACACCTGCAGCAGCTCCTGGAATTACAGCAGGGACCAGAGCAGCAACCAAACCTGCTGCACCAACAGTTACCACAAATAAGACCACAGCACCAATCACAACATCCACCATGGCTGGCACTACAACTGCCACCACAAACGAGACCACATCAGCAACCACAGCGAACACCGTAGAAAGGACAGTAGCATCAACAGTTGTCAGCAGGCTGCTACAATAGCAGAGACGACAGCTGTACCCATAGCAGGGATAATTGCATAATAGTTGTCACAAAATCAGGAACAACAGCAGTGGCAACAACTATGATCACAGTAGGTACATTAGTTACCACAATAGACACTGTTCCAGTGGTAACTGGGCCCTTTTTTCCCATATCTGATCAATTTATTGTGACTCACTTGATCCTCTGATATATCTTGTTTTGTGCCACTGAGGGGTTGGATATAAGGGATCCAATATCCAGATAACCAATGAGGATCAGGAATTGAATTTCCGATTTACAGGCTAATAATTAAGTTCATGTGTATGACTCTCAGAATCAGACTATGCAAGTAAAGGATTACTGCTGTAAGTCCGAACCTTTGGAAGAAGTTTAGCAAGACCAAAATCATGCAAACCAATAATTCTGCTAGGGCTATATGAAACAATAACATTAGTACTTGATAGTCTGAGATTTCTCTAACTTGGGGGCTGATTACGATGGCGGGTGGAAAAGCATTCTGACCGCCGTGCTAGCGGGAAATTACCGCGGCATAACCGCCGGCCAGATTAGGATGCGCCACCAGAAACTCCCTACCGCGGCGGTCGGATTCCAGGATTCAGCGGCGGAAAAGCTGATAATCCGTCCGCGGCAGTCGGATTTGCTGCGGAAAGGCCAAAGACCGCCATTTCCCCAGCGGACTGGAACACATGGAGCTATCCACAGTATTGCCACCGCCATCCTCGAATGGCCGGATTCACCGCAGCGGTGTGGTGGGCTGTATGAGGCATCGTGATTTGACCGGCGGTAGTGACCGCATTCCGCACGGCAGTACCTCTGTTTTGGCTCCGTCCACTACCGGTGCGGACGGAGATTTTCGGTGGAACCCGGAACACCGCAGCGGACAGGAAATGGGCTATCTACGCCCATCATAATACGGCGGACGCAAAGACCACCGATGGAGTGCGGAAAAGGGCATTTTCCGCCAGCACGGCGGATGTGCCTCCGCCCGCCATCGTAATCAGCCCCTTGATCTCTTCATGGCATCAATAAACACATTAATAATGCACAATCAAATTTAAAAGGAAGGTCATGGTAAACCATAGACTCAGGTTTCTATTTAAAATTTAGTTTATCAAAGATTTCAATTTAAGAGCATCATATTATTAATAAACATTTCTTTGCCTAAAGGATACAGAATAGTTTAGCTAGTTGGGATTGTGATAAAGTGACAAAAAGGATCAGTAGAGTGCACCATGACAGCTCATGTGATGTGTCCCATCAAGAAGGAGTCGAAGAATGACACACACAGTGTATGCATTAGTCCAAATGAAGGGAGCAAACAGAGTCCATAAGGGATGAGCATGAACAGAAAGAGTTGCAGGAAAGCCAAAAGCAGTCTCTCTTGAATCTGTCCAACCGGCCAACAGAACCAAACCGGCCAATATCGAATCCTATTCCAACTGTTCATTCCTCAGATCAATGTATAATATAGTCTTCTAGTGTCAGACCACTCAGTCCATTGGTCAGTTCATATAAGATGATTGTTATGCGGCATAAAGGAAGAAACATATTATAGAAACAAAGATCCTTTAGCAGCAGGCATGAAAGTCAGTTCTAGGATATAGTTTCCCATAGCAAATGTTCCCAAAGTAACAAATTCTGTTGCAAAAAGTTCTTCTGAGTGAGAACTCCTTCATGGAAACAACAGTTTTGCTTCACAATGTAAGTTCGAGAAAGCTACTCAAGAGTATAAGACAGTACAGAATAGTAAAATGCAGGCCTAGACTATAGTCAATTTACGAATATACGGGATATAAGTAATGAAATATACATTTCATAAAGATAAAGCAATATTTTATTCGACCATTTCAACCTATAAGCGTTCAGAGATGTTAAAGATTCTGTTGCAAGGATTTCATGTAACTATGCCATTTTACTGTAATGTCAAAGTACCAACGTGGAAAATTATTTCAAATGATAAAATATTAATCTCGTTTCAAGTGCTCTATATTAACACATACATGAAGATTATTGTCTAAGTGTTTCAAGAGGTTTAGACTCAAGAGGACTGTGTAGCACCACTTTTTGCTTTTCTCATTTGGTGCACAATTTTCACATATACAGAAGATGGAATTCAGAACAGAAATGCTAAATATCACATACAAAGTTATCCAAATTACATTTGATTTAATTAATTCTTCACACAATTTACTATCTCCATAGGATGGTTAGGAACATTAATTATAACACATGAGAGGATCGCTTTACCATTCTATTACATGTTGAAATAATTATGCTAAGGCTGATTAGTGAAATATAAATCTATATTATTCAATTGAATATGATTTCATCTATTCTACAATCATCTGCATACTTTTATGATGCAGTAACTAAGTTTCTCACGTTTATTTCTTATGTCTCTTTAACGTATAGTTTGTTCACGTTTATTTATGTATTACTTGAAATGCCTCCAAATCAGTTTATGTGTCATGTAGGGATTCCTACAGCTTTTCAGCTGCATCAGTCCCCCTCTGATGGCGAATTAAGCTATCACATCATTTTCTTATCTGATGTCACATCTTACAGCTCTGTAGTCTTCATGATTTTTAGCCTAGATTCTTCTAGGGTCTTTATTTCATCATAATATATATTTTGCATGTCTCTAATTATATCTCAGCTCTTTTTCTTTTTATGCCTCTTGTTTCATTTTTTGTTTTCACATGTTTATAAATCTTGAAGATGATAATCAAGATTGCTAAACAGACAGCAATTGTCAAGATGGGTCTGTAAACCATCTATCTATAGAGGAAAATCCTTTCCCTATTGATTCCCAGTCACCATCAGCCTTTGCATTTTTCAGGTATTTGTCAATCAAGATAGGTAATGTTTTTAATGTATCCTTTCAAGTCCTTACTTTTAACTGCAATGTAGGTACAACAATGTTGCATGTTTAACATTCGACAGACTCCGCCTTCCTGTGCAAGAAGGATGCCTAAAGCACGATGATTTTGAAGAACCATGGATCTCATAGCAATCATTTCAGTATCTATTGCAAAGAATCCATCAGCAGTGTCAGTCAATAATTAACCTATTACAGATGACAGCTGTTGTAATTTGCGAGAATTCAGTGTCACACCAACAGATTCTATAATAGCTCCAAAATTGCCTCTCATTCAATCAATCAATCAGGCGTTTGTTGAGCGCGACTACTCACCCGTAAGGGTCTCAAGGCGCTGGGGGTGAGGGGGTGCAGGTTCCAGCCCATCAAGGAGGGGGTCTGTCGAAGGCCCAGGTTTTGAGGTTTCTTGCCAAGATGGGGAGCGATGTTGTCTGTCTGAGGTGGAGCGGAAGGGCGTTCCAGGCACTGGCCGCGAGGAAGGAGAAGGAGCTGCCACCCAATCTGGTCTTTCTGGTGCGGGGGACCACGGCGTAGGAGAGCTGGGCTGATCGTAGGGTCCTTTGGGGTGCGTGGAATTTGAGTCGGCTGTTCAGGTATGCTGGTCCGGTGTTGTGGAGGGCCTTGTGTGCGTGGGTGAGCATCTTGAAAGTGACTCTAGCCTCGATGGGGAGCCAGTGGAGTGTGCGCAGGTGCTGGGAGATGTGGCAGTGTCTTGGCAGGTTGAGGACCAGTCTTGCGGCTGCGTTCTGGATGTTCTGTAGCTTGCGAGTGAGGTTTTTGTTTATTCCAGCGTAGAGTGCATTGCCATAGTCCAGTCTGCTGGTAACCAGGGCATGAGTGACGGTCTTTCTGTGTTCGAGGGGGATCCATTTGAAGGTCTTACATAGGAGGAGGAGGGTGTGGAAGCAGGAGGACGAGACGGAGTCGATCTGGCGGTCCATTTTGAGCTCGGAGTCCAGGATGATTCCCAGGTTGCGTGCGTGGTCCGTGGGGGTGGGCGGGCCTCCGAGGGCGGGGGGCCACCAGGTGTCGTTCCAGGTGTCGGGGTTTGGGCCCATGATGAGTACTTTTGTTTTGTTGGTGTTTAGTTGTGGGCAGCTGTTTTTCATCCATTTGGCGACGGCTTCCATGCCTTCTCGAAAGTTGGGTCTGGCGGTGTTGGGTTTGTTGGACAGGGAGAGGATGAGTTGGGTGTCATCTGCGTATGACACAATGTTGAGTCCGTAGGTTCTGACGATGGGGGCGAGCGGAGCCATGTAGACGTTGAAGAGCTTAGGGCTGAGGGAGGACCCCTGGGGGACTCCGCAGGTGGTTGTTGTAGGGTCCGAGAGGAAAGGGGGGAGTCTGACCTGCTGCGTTCTGCCGGTGAGGAAGGAGCGGATCCAGTCGAGGGCCTTGTCCTGGATCCCTGCGTCGTGCAGTCTGCGTATTAGGGTGCGGTGAGAGACTGTCGAACACCGCTGAGAGGTCAAGGAGGATGAGGGCTACTGTTTCTCCTTTGTCCAGTAGGGTGCGGATGTCATCTGTTGCGGCGAGGAGGGCAGTTTCCGTACTGTGGTTTTTTCTGAAGCCGGATTGGAATGAGTTCGAGGATGTTGTGCTCTTCGATGAATGTGGCGAGTTGGCTGTTGATGGCTTTCTCGAAGACTTTCGCTGGGAACGGGAGCAGGGAGATGAGTCTGTAGTTTTTGAGGTCGGTGGGGTCCGCCGAGGGTTTCTTCAGGAGGGGGTTGACCTTGGCGTGTTTCCGGTCGTCGGGGAACAAGGCGGTTGCCAGGGAGCGGTTGATGGTGTGGCGGAGCATGGGTGCGATGGTGTCGGCGGCTCTGTTGAAGATGTGGTGGGGGCAGGGGTCCGTGGGGGCCCCGGAGTGGATAGACTTCATTGTCTTCAGTGTGTCTTCGGTGGTGAGGGCTGTCCAGTTGTCAATCGCTGGCTTCAGGGTGTCGGGGGTGGTTGGTGAGGGTTCAGTGTGTTGGTTGTCTTCATCAAAGTTGTCGTAGATGCTCTTGATTTTGTGGTGGAAAAAGGTGCTGAGTTTGTTGCAGAGGTCTTGTGAGGGAGGAATGTCAGTAGACTCGCTGGTGGGTTGAGCGAACTCCTTGATGATGTTGGAGAGTTCTTTGCTGTTGTGCGCATGTGTGGAGATTCTGTCTTCAATCGCTTTTTTCCTCATTTTTCTGATGAGTTGGTGGTGGGCGTTGGTGGCGGCTCTGAAGTTGCTGTGGGCTTCTGTGGATTTGGTGTTCCTCCAGGCCTTTTCGAGGCGGCGGCAAGTGCGTCTGGACTCTCGAAGTTCAGTGGTAAACCATCTGGCTTTCTTGGCGTGGGTGTTGTTGTTTTTCTTGAGGGGGGCTATGGTGTTGGTGCTGTCGGAGATCCATCTGTGCAGGGTTCGGGCTGCGGTGTTGGGGTCGTTGTTTTCCGCGATGGTTGGGGTGGAGTTGCTGAGTGAGGAGGTGAGCTGGTCGTCGGTGATTCTGGTCCAGTTTCTTCGTGGGAGCAGGTGCTGGTGTCTGTGGATGGTGGGTGTTCTGAAGGTGAAGTGGACGCATTGATGGTCAGTCCATGGGAGTTCGGTGGTGTGGCTGAAGGTGATGGAGTTTCCTGTTGTGAAGAGGGGGTCAAGGGTGTGTCCTGCTGAGTGCGTGGGTTCGGTCACGATCTGGCGGAGCCCAATGTTGTGGAGGTTGTCCAGGAGGGATGTGGTGTTGGGGTCCAGTTGGTTGTCGAGGTGGAAGTTGAGGTCTGCCAGCAGGGTGTAGTTGGTGGATCCGATGGCATGCAGGGAGATGATGTCCGTGATGGAGTTGGCAAAAGGTCCGCAGGGTCCAGGGGGTCGGTAGATGAGGGTTCCTCAAAGGGTGGTGGTAGGGCTGGCCAGTATCTTGAAGTGGAGGTGTTCCATCAGGTCTGTGGGCTCGTCGGGGAGTGTGCTCAGGCGGACGGTGGATTTGTGGATGATGGCGATTCATCCTCCCAGGTGGGTGGGGCGGTCCTTCCTGGAGATCTTGTATCCTTGGGGAATGGCGATGGCGATGTCCGGTCCCGAGGTGGTGTTGGTCCAGGTTTCAGTGAAGAACGCAACGTCCGGGGTGGTGCTGTCGAGGAGGTCCCAGATTTCGGTGGCGTGTTTGTGGAGGGATCGGACGTTGAGGAGGATGCATTGCAGGGTCTTCGGTTCGGTTGTGTTCTTGTGGGCGGGTTGTGCTGGGTCCGTGTTCTTGGCGGTGCTGTAGGTGTGCCGGCAGCGGTGACAGCTGAAGGGTCCGTGGGTGTCGGCTGGTGACGCTAGCTTGCAGTTGTTGTTGCGGCCTAGGTTGAGTGCGTGGAATGCTGCTGGGCCGTAGTGTTGTCGGTGCGGAGGTCCAGGGTTCCTGGCGCTGGTCGCGGTTGGGTCGCGGATGGGCGCAGACGGGCTTGCTTTTGGCGCGCCTGCTGCGCGGCCGCTGTGCGGCCGCCATTAAGTAGGGGTCGGGGAGGGCTGGACAGCTGGGAGGCGGGAGCAGGGAGGGGAACTGGAATGGGCCGGTCGTGCAGGGGGGAGGGGCCACGGGGGCAGCAGCGGCGGGGAAAAAAACCAGGCAGAAAAGGGCCGAAAAAAAGAGGAAAGAGTGGAATAGGGCAGAAAAAGTGCAAGAAAAGTGGAGGAAAGACACAGAAGGAGAGTGAAAGGGGGAGATTGAAATGAGGGAAAAGCGAGTGAAAACGGAGGAAAGACACAGAAGGAGAGTGAAAGGGGGAGATTGAAATGAGGGAAAAACGAGTAAAAACGGAGGAAAGACACAGAAGGAGAGTGAAAGGGAGAGATTGAAATGAGGGAAAAATGAGTGAAAATGGAGGAAAGACACAGAAGGAGAGTGAAAGGGGGAGATTGAAATGAGGGAAAAGCGAGTGAAAATGGAGGAAAGACACAGAAGGAGAGTGAAAAGGGGAGATTGAAATGAGGGAAAAACGAGTAAAAACGGAGGAAAGATACAGAAGGAGAATGAAAGGGAGAGATTGAAATGAGGGAAAAATTAGTGAAAATGGAGGAAAGACACAGAAGGAGAGTGAAAGGGGGTGATTGAAATGAGGGAAAAACTAGTGAAAACGGAGAGAAAAAGCGGAGCGAGAGAAAGGAGACAGAGGTCCACTGGACCACCAGGGATGAGGCGCAGGTAAAACCTGCGGGTGGAGGAGGGCCTCGAACACCAACACTCGAGAGTGCAGGGGCTCGGGGGAAGGCCTCACTTAATGGTGGAGCTGCGAGGGAGGGAGAGCAATTTCACTAACAATGAGTCAGTGGTCTTGCTCGCCTGTCCCCGCAGCGGCCGCCATTAAGTAGGGGTCGGGGAGGGCTGGACAGCTGGGAGGCGGGAGCGGGGAGGGGAACTGGAATGGGCCGGTCGTGCAGGGGGGAGGGGCCACGGGGGCAGCAGCGGCGGGGGAAAAAAAACAGGCAGAAAAGGGCCGAAAAAAAGAGGAAAGAGTGGAATAGGGCAGAAAAAGTGCAAGAAAAGTGGAGGAAAGACACAGAAGGAGAGTGAAAGGGGGAGATTGAAATGAGGGAAAAGCGAGTGAAAACGGAGGAAAGACACAGAAGGAGAGTGAAAGGGGGAGATTGAAATGAGGGAAAAACGAGTAAAAACGGAGGAAAGACACAGAAGGAGAGTGAAAGGGAGAGATTGAAATGAGGGAAAAATGAGTGAAAATGGAGGAAAGACACAGAAGGAGAGTGAAAGGGGGAGATTGAAATGAGGGAAAAGCGAGTGAAAACTGAGGAAAGACACAGAAGGAGAGTGAAAAGGGGAGATTGAAATGAGGGAAAAACGAGTAAAAACGGAGGAAAGACACAGAAGGAGAGTGAAAGGGAGAGATTGAAATGAGGGAAAAATTAGTGAAAATGGAGGAAAGACACAGAAGGAGAGTGAAAGGGGGAGATTGAAATGAGGGAAAAACTAGTGAAAACGGAGAGAAAAAGCGGAGCGAGAGAAAGGAGACAGAGGTCCACTGGACCACCAGGGATGAGGCGCAGGTAAAACCTGCGGGTGGAGAGAGGGCCTCGAACACCAACACTCGAGAGTGCAGGGGCTCGGGGAAGGCCTCACTTAATGGTGGAGCTGCGAGGGAGGGAGAGCAATTTCACTAACAATGAGTCAGTGGTCTTGCTCGCCTGTCCCCGCAGCGGCCGCCATTAAGTAGGGGTCGGGGAGGGCTGGACAGCTGGGAGGCTGGAGCAGGGAGGGGAACTGGAATGGGCCGGTCGTGCTGGGTGGTTGGGGCCGCGGGGACAGCAGTGGCAGGGAAAAAAAACGGGCGGAAAAGAGCTGAAAAAAAATAGGAAAGAGTGGAATAGGGCAGAAAAAGTGCAAGAAAAGTGGAGGAAAGACACAGAAGGAGAGTGAAAGGGGGAGATTGAAATGAGGGAAAAGCGAGTGAAAACGGAGGAAAGACACAGAAGGAGAGTGAAAGGGGGAGTTTGAAATGAGGGAAAAACGAGTGACAATGGAGGAAAGACACAGAAGGAGAGTGAAAGGGGGAGATTGAAATGAGGGAAAAATGAGTGAAAGCGGAGAGAAAAAGCTGAGCGAGAGAAAGGAGACAGAGGTCCACTGGACCACCAGGGATGAGGCGCAGGTAAAACCTGCGGGTGGAGGAGGGCCTCGAACACCAACACTCGAGAGTGCAGGGGCTCGGGGGAAGGCCTCACTTAATGGTGGAGCTGCGAGGGAGGGAGAGCAATTTCACTGACAATGAGTCAGTGTTCCCATTATCTCACCAATACTTGCACCTCTTTTAAGTCTTTTGTGTGTCACTTCGTTGGTTTCATCATATTGAACCACATGATCATTTTTTGGAAAAACTATTCCCATGTAACAAGATCAGACTTTTTAGGCATTTTTCCAACAGATGTAATAAATCCCAGGAAACGCAGGATCCACACCTCGTAAAAATAATCCCCAATTTCCCAAAACTTGGAATGCATGGTCACATACACTGGAGCCAACAAAGTTTGTATCAACTTCAGTCCTACACCATTATATACATAGTTTTCCTATATGTTACCAATCTAAAGCTAACACAGCTTGGTTTCCCACTATTCTAAGCTTTGGTTCCTTAAGTGCTCAAGATGGTAGTTTAGAATGACTAGCAGCTTTGGGCACAGTATCTCCTCATCTATCTTCTACCGATTCTACAAATTCTTTTTTCTATTTTGTGTGCAATACAGGTTAAGTTATGTCGGTGTGCATAAGCTGTGTCTAAGCTTTGTGTAGGCCTAAAGAATTCTCCCTTCATTTCTGTTGTTTTAATATCAGGCACAGGATTTAAGTATTTTCTCACAGGTACTTCAAAAAAGATTAAATCATAGTTAGAATAATAATACTGAAATTGTCCTTTGCCATAGAATAAGCTTTTTAATACACTGCAAGAAATGCCACAGGAAGATGGTGATAAGTTACAGCCTTGGACACTGATGTAGGCAACTGCATATACACATAGCAGCCACGAGCATCCATAACCTCTACATATTCATATAAAAGTTTTGTAAATACATTAATTGAATAATCACCAGTAGAAGCATGTCCATGTAGTAGCTTCTTGTCCAAAACACTTAGACAGTTGTGACTAGATAAAGCAGTTCAGCAGCACAGGCAAAGTTCAAACACTTTTTGGAAAAGCTTCTCAACAAAGTCTGTTTATAGTACAGTTCATGTTTTCCCTATACCTTTTTAAATTAATTTGTTAACAGATGCACAGTTCTTGCTTCTTGTTGAAGATTTCCGTCACAAATCAACTAAATCTTTTTACTTGGAAAGCAATCTCAAAGTTCAACTGGAGCATAACAATTTCTCAAGGTGGTTCATACAGACTGAGTTCCTTTAACTTGGTATTCTAGCTCTTTTGGACTTTCTCACTGATGGTCCTACACCATCACTATTGCTCTGTTCAGACTGGCTATAGATCTCTGTGACGGTTCGTGGTACTCTTGCTTCTGTCAGGATGTGTCTCAACCTTTCTTGTCTTCTGGGCCAATGGTCTATGGTTACTACTCTCACTTTCAGTGCACTAGTCCCTTTGATGGGGTCAATATCACACCTAGTCAGCCCTAACTAACAATATTCTGCAATTTGTGACATCAGTGTTCTGTCCCATCGGATTGCCATTGAAGGAGTAAGAATTTTGAGCACAGTAGCGTGCGGTCTCATCCGCATTGCAGTTGCTGACTGTAACATAATCATTGTCCTGCCGATGGGAAGCACACTTGACCACGGCAATTTGGGTAGGCAACTGTAGTGACAGTAAAAGATTCCTCACACTCTCTCCATTACAGATAGGGGAACCAGATCAGGTCATGAACCTACGCTGTGACCACAATTGCCCGAAGACCTGTACGACGCCAAATCCATACTGTCGGTGAAGATGGTGACTTGCAATTGGTCAGAGATACTCCAAGCTCACGTCAAGGCTACCAACTTGGCTACTTGGGCAGAAAACACTCCTTGCAGCCATGAAGCTTCAAGCACACCGCAACCGTGCAAATAGCATATGCAGCTATCAGGTTTCCTTCCACATCTCACAAGCAAGATCCATCAACAAACAGCTCATGATCTGATACAGGCAAAGGGGTATCAAGTATGTCAGGACGAGGCTTAATGCACAGCTCAGTCACATCCAGACAATCATGATCAGCTTCATAAATCACAATCTCATTTCCAAAAAGGGGCATTAATGCTGCAGGATTCGAGCTAGTAAATCTCATAAGAGTGACATTCTCTGCCCCCAAAATAATCTGCTCATACCTGGTGAGGCAGCGACTGGTAAGATGTTGTGCTCGAGTATGTGTAAGCAACACCTTGACCGAATGAGGCACCTGAACTTTCAATGGATGTCCCATGACAATTCTCTCACTCTGTTCCAAGCTCACACATGTGGCAGCACTGGCTTTCAAACATCCAGGCAATGCGGTGGCAACAGGATCAAGAGTAGACGAAAAATATGCTACAGGTGTACACGCAGTACCATGCCTTTGTGCTAGCACTGACAATGTGCAACCTTCGTGCTCACTGCAGAACAGAGTAAACCTCTTGTTATAATCGAGCATTACGAAGGCTGGAGCTCTACAAAGACTTTCTTGCAATTCAGTAAAAGAGCACATGCTATTGTCATTCCAGGGTACCGGATCGGACACATCTTTGTGTGTCAACCTCTGGAGAGGCTTTGCTGTCAGGGAAAAGTTGGGAATCCATTGACGAAAGTATCCAACCATTCCCAAAAACACACAAACTTCCTTTTGTGTACTGGCTGGACTCATGTTTAGAATAACTATGATTCTATCTTGAGGCATTTTCCTTGTTTCTTTCTCAATGTGATGTCCGAGATACATGCAACTTGGACGGGGGACACTCTATGTCCATTCTCAACTAAATAGTTTAACAAGGCAATGGTATTACATGTATAAGCCTCCTGTGCACTTGATGCTACCAGCAGGTCAATAATGTACTGGACTAGGCCTGAATGATTTGGCATCACCAGAGACTCCAAATTTTTCTCCAGAATCTGATTGAATATAGAGGGATTTCCGTATACCCTTGTGGGACTCGGCACCATGCCAAGACATGACTGCCGAACTGGAAAACAAAAAGAAACTGACTGTCTTTATGCAAGGGAATGGAAAAGAAAGCTTGGCACAAATCAGTGACAGAGAACCACTCAACCTCACTTGGAATTTTTAATAATATCACAGCTGTAATCGGTGCCACAGGACAACATATAACCACAATTGGATTAACCTTTCACAAATCCTGAACAATGTGGAATTTACCATAGAGTTCTGCAAACCCGTCATAGAAGAGCTACATGAACTTTCTATTATTTCTTTCTGGATTCCTTGTTCAATCTTCGAATTTATCAAGGAAGTAATCCCTGCAATAGTTTTTAGGACTAAAATTATATTGCGGGATTCATGGAAATTCAGCAATAGGCTTCACAGTGATCTTAACTGGAGCAACACCCTTAATAAGACCAATGTCTTTTCCTGTAAAGTCCCAGACTTCTGGCGACTCAGTTTCTCTCAATTCTAGAGGCAAGTCATCTCTGGTTAGTAATGGAAGCAACTTTTCAGTTCCTGATTTTTGTTTCTACAATTTAAAAACTACATCCCCGTCCTTTGTATGAAACTCAATTCCTTTTGGAGTATAGAAGATGGAACAATTGAGTTCACACAACAAATCTCATTCCAAAAAATTATCCGGACTTGTATCACACACAACAAATTTGTGTAAATCTTCAAAGGAACCTATTTTGACAGACACAGGTTCTGTTACCGGGTTTGACATTTGCCTGTTTGCAACTCCCACAGCTTGGATTCTTTCTCTCGAGAGGGGTGGGTTTGGAACCTCCACTGTTCTCACAGTAGAGAGGGTAGCACCAGTGTCAACAAGAAATGAGATAGGAGTCCCATTTACCCTGTTGTCCAAATAGGCACCACTCTGGTCTACCTGTAAGGATGTGCCAAGCATGCATTGCTCCTCCCCTCTCAGGCACCATCATTTTGACAGGTCTGAGTCTGCATCATGTATCTGAATCAAAGAATATTGTTGGGAGAGATTCAGGTTTACAAAGGATTCTGTATTTGCATTAAATTATTGATTTAAATTATACTTTTGAACCTGCCCATTTGCTTGAGGCATTTTGGTTTGGGGTACGGTCTGAATCTGATTTCTTTCTCGGTGTACCTGTTGAGTCTGTATCATGTCATTTTCCTGTGATTATGCATGTCTAATATTCTGAATTTGTTCTCTATTTCCCTGATTTAGTGGATTATATTGCCATTAGCTTTTCCAATGCCCAAGCTTGCCACAAATGTGACATAGATTAGTCTTTTTTAGTGCATCATTTGAAATACCATGACCTCTACCTTGGGTTTGCATACCATGTTGTTGAACTCCATTTACACCTTTAATTGTAGGAGTTTTCTGATAACCTCCCTGTACAACAAGCATATTATTAATCCCTGGTACATTCAGTATTTTCTGAACAGCTTTCATTTGTGCAACCATTAATTTGTCCTTACGTTTCTTGTGTTTCTATTTAATTTTGTCCCCACAGTATCTTGCATACTGGAGAATCTCGTCGACTGGCTTGCTTTAGTAACAAATCAAATGCTGCTAAATCATTATGCTAATTTATGGCCTCAATCAGTATACAAATTGATAAATGAAATGTCCCATATCTTTCTCTGACATGTGTTCCATTCCACTGTATTGTTTGAATGCTTGTAGCAATCTCTCATAATAAGCATGAACTGTTTTCTTCACTTGAGTCCTTCTATCAATTTTTACCCAATCGATTTCCTTAGGGGAAATTTTGCCTTTCAAATAGGTAATGGCTTGATTATGTTTCTTCATTACCTCAGCAGATGGTGCACCTTTGTGGGAATTTCTAGATGGTTCTTTTTCAGGCCAATCAACAGCAATTTTAAATTCTGTCCACAAATCACATGGAACCACAATGCCAAATAAGGTGTCTAAATCCTTCATCAAAGCCTTTGAAAGCTTCACGAACCGCTCAACCTGTTTGTACCATTCAACTAGATTTTCTCTCAGTTTCGGAAAGTAATTTTTGCAAAAGATAATATGTCTGGCCTAGTCCAGGGCACATGTACGTATCCTCCTCCAGGTACTTCCCTCATGGGGAGCATCCTCACTTCCTCACCCCCATCATCTTCAATGGCTGGAAGTATATGCATTGTAACCTTCTTTGTTCCCTTCTTCTTAGCCCAGTGGCCTTCCCATTTTTGCAACTCTCCCCATTTCTTAAGGATAGCTAGTAACTCTTTAATTTGCAATCTCATTCCTGAAGGTCTCATGCTTTCGATATCTCTGTCACTGAAATCTACTCTGTAAGGTTTTTGCAATGTTTTTGACTTTTTCTACTCTATATTTCTGAGCCAATTCAGATAAATTTTCATGAGTGCTTCCAGCACGTCTGGTAATTGTCTTTGCAAATGAACTATAATTCATTGTCCGGATAGTCGACTATTCTAGCCGGACTTATTGTTACTAGAATCATTTCTTCCAGCTCCACTTTGAGTCTCGCTTCATCAAGGAACCTAGTTTTGTCCATTCCTGGGGCATTTGTTCCATAAATTCCAGCACCTTTGTCATTTACAGGAGTATCTATTCCTTTGAGCCAATCACCAAATTCCTGAGAAGTATGACCTGCTTGTTTTTTTGAAGTATTCAAAAGTAGATCTTCATAATGACCTCTCTCTTCCCAAAGTGGGTGGTGAATGTAAAAGAGACACATCTGAGTCTGGTGTTCCCAGGGGAAGAGTGTTTCCCTTGGCACTCGGAATCACTTGTGATGGTGGTACAACATCATTCCCAGATCTATGGAAAGGTTGAGTTTGCCCTGACCTACCTTTTGAGGAATTAAGTAGTGTTGAATGCATAATTGAACCAACACTCGCTCCTTAAGGAACATCTACTGAAGTTGGGACCAAAGGCATGTGGGTAGGTTTTCTCAATCTAAAGTCTGCAGGAGTAGAAGTTGAACCATCTATCCCAGTAGGGATAGCCAGCGTAAGTACATGGCTTCCTCTGTTCCCAGGCTGATATAAAGGAACTACAGGACCTATAGCCACAGGAACAGTTACAGCATCTGATGCATTATGAACAGTCTGACTGGCAGTAGGTGGAATTTTTGTATTTCCTCTCATTGGAGTGAAAGGTGTATGTGGAATTGGATCTATAGGCATAGCAGGAGTATCAGGAATTGTCCCAAATACAGGAATTTGTTAGATTCTGATTCTGATTCTCATTATAAGGTGGTGGATTGACTATTCAACAATAATTCATTTAGAAACTCCTTATCAAATTCACTATCACTATCTCCAACTAGCGTTTGTGCCTTCATCTCCTCAATGTGTTTTTTTTTCTTTTCATTTCCCTCCACCTTCTTTCTCTGCAATTATTACAGGCTGCATTCTAGTTCCATCTGCCATGTCAGTTTTCCAGGCTTTTTGTTGTGCATCCCATCTGGCTTCTGCAGATTTATTTACAGTATTCTTATACCTCCCCTGATATTTCTATTTTTCTTTTGGTAAGCTATGTGCTCCCACTCGCTACGTGCTTCAAATTGCATAGGTCTTGGTGGAGGTCCCATGTCATGCAATTGTCTTGTCACATTTTCAAGAATTCTGATATTAAAGGTTCCATACTGTAGAAAAGCAAGTGGGCCATCATTTTCAGTGTATTTAATCCAATTTTAAGCCAAGTACATATATGATATCCTTTCTCTTGCATCATATACAATGCTGGTGTACCCTCAGGGGGTGTAGTCATTCCTACTCTAATAGGTACAGGCATATCTTCCTGCCTCAAGCTCTTCAAATTCTTTAGAATTTTTATATTTATTTTGTCTTTCACAAATGATTCTCCACCAACCAATTTCTATTACTCTTCCCTGTTCAGCCTTTATAACCAATACCAGTGTGACACACTTTGATGTAGTCAAGCTTTCCCAGCGCAGCATTACACCAACTGACCAATATCAGCCTGACAGACTGTGAAGTAAATTTCACGCCTTGCAGTGGCTACCCCTCCTTTACAGTCCTTGAGTGCATTTTCTCTAAGCAAAATCCTCGCACAATGCAAGCTGTTTTCAATAAATTCTGTTGGCTCCACTAAAGAATTATAGATCCTTTCACACAAGAAATCTAGTCAGACACAATATTCTAATATATCTCAACATACACTTCAAGTGAAAACCTCAACCAGCGTGACCTCGCTCAGGCTGACCAAATACTCCCCGTGCACTGAGAGCAATTGTAACAACCGTAACCCTCAGTCTCCCAAACAAATGTTCACTTTTCTCGGTGGTACTGTCAACGTCGTCTCATGAACAGCACATTCAAAACACAGCAGACAAATAACTCATCGTATGCCACAGTGAGATCACCAGTAGGTGTATATCCCGGGATCTTAGGCCATGACGGATCCAATAACAACTTCAACTTCTTTGCAAAAAGAGAATCATGCAAACATGGACTTTAACCACTTCACATAACATCATACAGCCATATCATAACACCTCATTCTAAGCTTGAGCATTCTCGAAGCACAACCCTATTGATACTCACATCACTGCTTCAATTGTCTTCACTTCACACCACTGATACTCAATCTTCTACAGCTGAACATAGAGTATTGGAGGTGGGGTGGGCAATTTCTATACAGGGATCTTGACAGAGATCCCAGTAGGGATCTCCCAATATCCTAATGTCTGGATCCTTTCTTTCATATCTGATCTATTTATTGTGACTCACTCGATCCTCCGATGGATCTTGTTTTGTGCCACTGATGGGTTGGATATTAAGAATCAAAAATCCACCTATCCAATGACGATCAGGAATTGGATATCCGATTCACAGGCTAATAATTAAGTTCATGTATATGACTCTCAGAACCATACTATACAAGGAAAGTATTACGACTGCAAGTTCGAACCTTCTGAAGAAATTTAGCCCGACCAAAATCATGCAAACCAATAATTCTGCTAGGGATATACAAAACAATAACATTAGTACTTGATATTCAAAGATTTCTCTAAGTTGATCTCTCCTTGGCATTAATAAAACAAATTTAGAATGTAGTTTATCAAAGATTTCAATTTACGGGCATCATATTATTAATACACATTTCTTTGCCTAAAGGGTGCAGAATAGTCTAATTAGGTGGGATTGCCAAAGGTGACATTAGGAGAGTTCATTAAGGACATGAACCATGACAGCTCATGTGATGTTTCCCATCGAGAAGGAGGCGAAGAATGGCGCACACAATGTATGCATCATTCCAAAGGAGGCGAGCGAGGGGAACGAGCAGAGCTCGCAAGGGATGAGCATGAATGGAAAGAGTTGCAGGAAAGCCAAAAGCAGTCTCCCTTGAATCCGTCTGACTGACCAACAGAACCAAACTATCCAGTATTGAACCCCATTCCAACCAACTGTTCATTCATTAGATCAACGTATAATATAGTCTTCTAGTTCCAGGGTGACACCTCCTTGGTCACCTCATCGTGTCATGCCACTCAGTCCATTGGTCAGTTCATATAAGATGATTGTCATGTGGCATGAAGGAAGAAACATATTATAGAAAGAGGTGGTACTGATCAAGTAATTTGTAGGTCATGCGGTACACGCAAACCTCCAAACAATAATCCTTTAGCAACAGGCGTGAAAGTGAGTTCAAGAGGACAGTTTCTGACAGCAAATGTTCCCAAAGTATAAAATTTTGTTGCAAAAACTCCTTCTGAGTGATTGAGAACTCCTTCCAAGAAGCAACAGTTTTGCTTCACAATGTAAGTTTGAGAAACATTTCCACAAGTATAAGACAGTACAGAATAGTAAAATGTAGGCCTAGAATATAGTCATTTAAGAATATACATGATATAAGTAATGAAATATACATTTCATAAAGATAAAGCAATTTTCTATTAGACCATTTCACCTTATAAGCATTCAGAAATGTTAAAGATTCTGTTGCAAAGATTTCGTGTAACTATGCCATTTTACTGCAATTTCCAAGTACCAACGTGTAAAATTATTTCAAATTATAAAATATGTATCTTGTTTCAAGTGTTCTATATTAGCACATGCATGAATATTATTGTCTAAGGGTTTTAGGAGGTTTATGACTGTGTAGCACCACTTTTTGCTTTTCTCATTTGGTGCACAATTTTCACATATACAGAAGATGGAATTCAGAACGGAAACCCTCAATATCACACACAAAGTTATCTAAATAACGAAATTCTTCACACAATTTACTATCTTCATAGGATGGTTAAGAACATTATAACACATGAGTACATCAATTTACCATTCTATTACACATTGAAATAATTATACTAAGGCTGATTATTGAAATATAAACCTATAATATTCAAATTAATATGATTTAATCTATCATACAAACTACAAACTTCTGCATACTTTTACGATGCAGTAACTAGGAAAGGATAGGATAATATTTGTAAAGCGCACTAATACCCGAAGGTGTCAAGGCGCTGAGTGGACAGAGGAGGGGAGAGATGCACTAACAGTCAACTATGATGAAAACAGCCATGTTTTCAAATGTTTTCTGAAAACCGGAAGAGAGTCCGAATTGGAAATGAAGGTGGGCAAGGAATTCCAAAGCTTGGGTGGCTGCTACAGAAAAGGAGCGGCTGCCCCATCTGGACCTGCAAAATCTGGGAGAGACCAGTTTTTTCTGTGTGGAGGATCTCAAGATCCTCCCAGGAGTGTACCATTGGAACATGGTTTTTAAATGTGGCGAACCTTCACTGTGCATAGCCTTATATACCATACTCAGGACCTTGAAGGAAATGTGCTTCCTGATGGGGAGCCAGTGCAAGGCACAAATCCCCTCCCTGCCTGACTGATGCTTCAGAATGTTAAGGATCAGCCTTGCTGCTGCGTTCTGTACCACCTGGACATTGTACAGGGATACCGTATTAACGTTTAGGTACAGAGCATTGCAGTAGTCTAGCCGGGAGGTGACTAGTGCGATGATGGTAGACCGACGCAGTTCAGATGGAATATATGGCAGCACCTTTCTAAGAGTTCTTAAAATATAGAAACAAGTGCTGACTGTACGGCTGACCTGGGCATCAAAGGTCAGACCCTCGTCAAAAGTGACCCCCAGATTTTTTGCTGTCCTAACCGGGACAGGAAGGGGACCGCAGTCTGCAGGCCACCAGGCATTTGACCAGATGGAATTCTGTGAGCCAAATACTAGCACCTCGGTCTTGTCTGCATTGATCTTTAATGAGTTGCCCTTCATCCAGCAAATAATGCTGGACATACACTGATTAAACTTCTTTGCGACCGATTGCAAATCATTCGAGATGGAAACAATGATTTGCGTGTCGTTCGCATAGGAGAGCACATGGAATCCAAATGATCTCACCAGCAAAGCCAGAGGGGTCCCATAGAGGTTAAAAAGAGTGGGGCTCAATGACGATCCCTGGGGAACCCCACAGGGAAGGCCAAAGGCCTTCGCTCTGAAGCCTCCTCAGCTGACAATGTGCGTTCTGCCTGTCATAAAAGAGTGGAGAAGCTGCAGGGCCTTTCCCGTAACTCCCACTTCCCGCAGACGCTGAACCATGCACACCGCGGAGACGGTGTCGAATGCCGCCGAGAGGTTGAGCATAATAAGCACCGCCGATCCACCCTGATCAACCTGCATGTGAATACGCTGGCGGCGTGGCTTAGCCGGCTGCAAGATGGCCGCACCTTGAGTGGGCTCTGCCGGCCAAGCTAAAAAATACGTCAACATCCTGCGGACAGAGGGGTGCTTGACAACCTCCCCACATGGAAATCGGTCCCTGGGCCTGAGCAGCAGACAGCACTGCAATTATACGGCCTGAGGCGACCGAGAACCCTCCATACGACGTGGCTGGTGGTGCGGCCCAGTGGAGCTGCGATTTGGGCCTAGCGGGCCTCGTGCACCCGGTAAGTACTGTCGGGCTCCGGAGCCCCTTCATCAACGTGGCGGTCTGAGGCAGAGGAAGGCCGGCAACTGCAGCTGTGGGAGCAGTGCGAGGCCCACACGCCAGCAGGTGTGTGCGAGGAAGTTACTGGCCACGGGTTCTCGGTGCCAGCAGCAGATGGCGAGACTCTCTTGACTCCCCCCCAGGTGAGCGGGCTGGTGAGGCCGTGAGGAGGTGGGGCCGCTGTAGGGCGGCGCCGCTGCAGTGGCCCATTCTTCGGAGCCTGCCCGGATCCTGATTGAGGAGGCAAGATCCCTGCTACTTGTGCGATCCCGGTGGGGGCATCGTCCTTGGGCCTGGATCACCTCTGCGGCAGCAGCCGAGCTCCCCCCATGAATCCCTTGCTCCCCCCTGTGGCGGGCCACCCCACGAGCCGTAGAGAGGCGGAGGACAGGCTGCGCTTGAAGGTCGACGGGGGTGCGGGCCATACCTGTGCAGGCCTCGGAGGGGGCCTGCAATCTGCTGCAACTGACCTGACTTCCACAGTTTTGGGGACGAGGGCGAGCCTGTGAACTGCCTTGCTTGCAACTGCTGTGTCCCTCCCAGGCGCTGTTTCGCCGGGGAGGCCGGGAGGCAGGACTTGCGCCCCCCCCCTCCTGTCGCCTTCGAAATCCTGCCTTGTGGAATGGGCCAAAGCTACATATTGCTGATAGCAGGAGGAGGACGGCTTCTGCGAGTAGGGGAGTCTAGGTCTGTCATTTGCCCTGATGCTGGGAGCACTATACTAGTCCCTGGAGTGTCCTGACTGGGCCCCCGCTGCATCAATATGGGCAAGGCAGATTGCAAGCAGCCCACACTAAGTTTCGAAAGTAAGCAACATACCAGGCAGGGGGAGACTGCGCCTGAGGAGGAGGAACAGATGACGCAAAAGGACGGCAGTGCACCTCAAGAAGATGACCTACGGACACTTCTCCTAGATGTAAAGGCCAGCTTACGTACAATCGACTCCAAGCTAGATCAGTTAACAGAAAAGGCTCGACCAAGTAAAGGCCAGAGTTGACACCCACGAAGCAAAAATCACGCACCTGGAGGAGAGAGTGTCAGACAATGATGACGCCCTGGCATCCGGGAGCCAGCGGATGCTAGAAATGGACAAGATATTAAGCCTCATCAAAGCTAAGAATGAGGATTATGTGGAAACATTGCTACGTGAACTTTTTGAAGAGGTACTCTCCCCTGTCTTCATCGTTGAAAGAGCGCACAGGTCGCTGGGGCCCAGGCCTCCACCTGGGGCACTGGCGTGCCCAATAGTGGCCAGATTGCTCAACTACCGCGATAGGGACGCAATCCTGCGATCTGCACGCGAGATGCGAGAGGTGAGACATCAGGAGAATACCTTGTCCTTTTTTCCGGACTTCACCCTGGCGGTACAGGCAGCACGCCGTGAATTTTTACCGGCCAAGCGCATACTCCAACAGTGCTGCATACAGTATGCCTTGCTTTATCCGGCCAAGCTGCGAATAAGAAAGGGGGAAAAGTCGCAGCTCTTCACAGACCCCAGGGCCGCACTGCCATTTGCCAAGAAGTTGGAGAGAGAGAGATGTTTGCCTTCTAAGATGCCAGAATGGGAGGGAGGTGGCAGCACAAGTGACAATGATTAATAGTACAGGTTAAACGACTGGTGAGCCGAACTGCACCAAGCTTTGTCACTACTGTATCTATCTGTAGGGTGGAGGGAGCAAGGGAAATCCGTAGGCTCAGGATACCAGTGAACAATCTAACAGCAGGTAGTCCATTCACTTGCACATGGCTTGGCCACCCTGTCCTAGTGGCAAGGGAGACCGCTGGTGAGGTTGCGCCCCGCAGGATAAATCCCAATGCACCTACATAGGTTTTTTGCTATGGGTTGGGGAGGGGGAGGGCTAATCCACAACCTGGTTGGGGGGTTGGTGTAGGAGTAGGGAGGACTGCAGGGTTGTTTGATGGGTTAGGAACTGTTCACTATAGTATGTGTAGTCTGGGTTTGGTGGGTGGGTGGGGATTGTCTTCAAGTCAAGGGCTGCAAATACAGTCAACCTGGTCCACTAATGCAACTTGCAAGAGCACTATGCAACACGTGGGTTATGCGCACGCACCACCCCCCTCCCGGCAGAGGGTCTAGAATGCCCCCCTTTGCCCCACTATCACAGGTCACAAATGTTCACCAAAGAGGATGGCTAAAATCTCTTGTATGACGTGGAACGTACTTGGCCTAAATGATTATTGTAAGTCCAGATTGGTGCACGCCTACCTCGTCAGACATGGGGTAGACGTGTGTTTCCTACAGGAAACTCACCTGACAGAGGCCACAAAGGGCAGGCTAAACGCCCACTGGTGCGGGGATACCTACTCCTCTGTTTATTCTAACTACGGGAGGGGGGTGGCTATATTATTGAAGAAGGGTGTCCCATGGTCCACCACTCATAAGATCATAGACAGGGAGGGCAGATTTGTCATTGTCACCGGGAGGCTCTACCAGCAATACTTCACCCTAGCGGCAGTATATGGTCCGAACAAGGACGACCCCGGGTTTATACCGGAGGTTTGGAGACTGATTGCGGGCCTTGGCCCAGGGACCGTGATCTGGGGTGGGGACTTTAATATCGCACCGGATTGCCGGCTGGATCACTCGGGACACGACAGCATCACCCACAAACGGCAGGCGCCTTAAAAACAGTGGTGGAGGATAATGCGCTGGTAGATATCTGGCACCATACACATGGTGAACAGAAAAATGGTACATGCTACTCCACCTACCACAGCACCTGGTCCCGCATCGACTTTTGGTTAGTGACGAGAGATGTGATCAGCTGGACGGTGTCGGTTGAGCACTTACTGCGGGCGCTCTCAGATCACTCCCCAGTCTGGTTATTACTCACTATAACACAGACCATCCCACAAGCATTCTCCTGGTGGCTGCCCCTGCATGCTCTGCGCGACGCTGCGTTTAGGGAGGAAATACACGCAGCTATTACCGATTACTTTGCACACAATGAGAGCTCGGTTGAGTCGCCATCCCCACTGTGGGAGGCTTTTAAAGTGGTGATGAGGGTGAGTGCATTGGAAGGCAGGCTGGGGTCCTGAAGGCGGTCAGTGGCACACTGGTGAAACTGGAGGCTGATATCGGGAGGCTGGCGCTTGCACAGATCACAAACCCTAGTTGCACCACGCTAGCTGACATTAGGGACAAAATATTGAAGTATAATACAGAGGCAGAGAGGGAAATTAAATATCTAGGTAAGGAAGCCAAAGCGTGGCGGTATGGAGAGGGGGACAGACCCGGTAAAACCCTAGCAGAAATGCTGCGTAAGCCGCATGCGTCAGCATATGTGGCCGAACTCAAAGACGGCAGCGGACAGACAATTACGGCCCCATCAGAACTCCCTAAGGTCATGTCTTCTTTTTATGCTCACTTGTACAAGGCAGGGATGACGGTAAGCCCGTCAGAGCTGCATGACTATTTCAAAATGATTGAGCTACTATGGCTTGGTGCCAGTCATAGGGAATACCTTGATGACCCATTCACACCGGAGGAAATTGCGAGGCTCATAGCGGCCTTACCAGCCGGAAAGGCTCCAGGGTCAGATGGGTTTCCACCTGCCTTCTATAAAGAATACTCTGAGCTGCCGATTCCTCACATAATTGAAATGTATCATGAGTCATTGTCGTCAGGTAGGCTTCCTCCATCCATACGAGAGGCCCTCATAGTGACGATACTTAAGCCAGACAAGCCCCCTGAACAATGCGACTCTTATCGCCCTTTATCGTTGATAAACATGGATGTAAAAATATATGCCAAACTTTTGGCCAACCGTTTATTGCCACTCTTGCCCTTGGTGGCCCGTCCGGATCAGTCCGGCTATATACCCGGATGCGGGACCTCACACAATCTGCGCACCCTGCTCTTGACCATGCATTACCTGAGCCCGTTGCAGCAGACCGTGGTGGCCCTTCTCGACGCCACAAAAGCATTAGACACGTTGGAATGGTCATTCCTTTTCCCGCTATTAGCCAGACTGGGGTTCAATGAGGGCTTCATCTAAAAGGTCCAGCCTTTATACACCCAACCAACGGCACGGGTGCGCCTAAGCTGCAAGGTTTCTGATAGCTTTAGTATTATCAGAGGAACTAGACAGGGCTGCCCCCTGTCTCCCCTCTTATTTGCCACTGCCATGGAACCTCTGGCAGCTAGGCTCCGGCAACATCATGCGAAGAGGGGAATTGGGTTCACCACCCAGGGCCTGGTGGTTTCGATGTATGTGGAAGACGTCACCTTGTATGTGCGGGACCCCAGCGTCAACCTAGCCCCTCTGACGAGAGAGGTCATACACTTCGGAGGACACTCTGGAATACAAATCAACTGGAGCAAGTCGATGCTTTTTCCGATGACGGATTCCACAGTTCCTTGCCCCTTAGATTACCCTTAAAGATGGGCTACGGAGCCAGTTAAATACCTTGGTATATGGCTGAGCTGGGACACAGATACGCTCTGGAGGGCAAACTACGGCTGTGCTATGGACTGGCTGGAAACGCGAGTGCCAGTTTGGACCAGACTGCCGCTATCCATGGCTGGTCGCATCGCGATTGCGAAGATGGTGGTCCTCCCCAAATTCCTGTATCTGTTTTCAAACATCCCGATGCCGCTCACTGAACGTTTCTTCAAAAGGATGAGATCCAACCTGATCACTTTGGTCTGGGCGGGCCGGCAGCCTAGGGTCCGGTATAAGACATTAACATTGCCCTTGGAAAGGGGGGGACTGGGAGCACCAGAAATGAAGTTATACGCTCTTTGAGCTCAGGCGAGCTTCCTACACCATTGGTTATATCCCACTCCCTTCCAGCCACATGTTGCGATTGAGCATGACAGGGCAGTGCCCTGGCCGCTAGTGACGTCCTTGTTTGATAAATATAAAGCACCTCATGGTGAAATAGACCCGATTGAATGTATGAGGTGGGCGTGGGATGGCCTCCGGGTGAAGGGTGAACATTCCAGTGCTGCATGCCCCATCAGCTCCACTGGCGGAAAACCCACAGTTCCCTCCGCTGTGTGATAAGGGGACGGCAAGCAGAACTGCCGAGATGGGGATCAAAACTATTGCGGACCTCTTCCCGGATGGGCAGTTCCTCCAGGCACCGCCACATCCCACTACAAGGGTGGCTACAGCCCTTGACATTCTGCTCTATTACCAACTGCGTGCAACCTGTAGGGTGGCATATGATACATTCCCGGCGTCCCACCTGGCGCTTGAGGCACTGGAGCAGCTATACGGGGCGGCCATGCCACGGAAGCTAGTCAGACGGATTTATTCCACCATCATAAAACTACCTCAGCGGGGTATGTCCAGAGCGCGGGAGGAGTGGGAGCTGGAGCTGGACAGCAAGATATCGGAGACAAGCTGGGCATTTTGCTGTGGGCAGACAGGAAAACGTTCCCCTAACTATGAGTTGCGCTTGATTCACTTTAAGTACCTACATAAGATGTACCGCACACCTGCTCAGCTGCATAGAATGGGACTGCGAGACAACGCGGAGTGCTGTCGCTGCTCGGCAGGGGGGGCCTCCTTCCTGCACCTGGCCTGGGACTGCCGGCCGGTGGCAGACTTTTGGATACGGGTCTGCAGCACTATTAGCTCTATCACAGGTACTAATTTGGTGCCACACCCTGTAACATGCCTGCTGGGGGATGTAGCTAAGATACCAAGTGCGAGCCGGCGCCTTGCGGTGATGCTGCTCCTGTTGGCCAAGCGCAGGGTAGATATACATTGGGGAAGGCTCTCCACGCCGGCATATGCCGCGTGACTGTCGGACACCTCACATTGCCAGGAGCAGCTTGATGTATACTGGGAGCTCATGCCTGTACGCTCCAGACCACTAGGTATTTGGGAACCACTCACCACATATCTTAAAAGCAGGGAAGATGCTGCAACGAGTTAAAAGAGGGAAGCGATGGGGGAATGTCTGCGGTGGGAGGATGGTAGGGGAGGGGGGTTTGTTATCAACAAATGCATGATATTGTATACTTCCGCTGAAGGGGGGTAAAGAGAGGAAATTGTGGTATATGTGCTTCTAAACCATATCACTTTCTAGATGACCTAATGCCATACTCTGACAATGTTTTTTATCTACCAAGCTCTTGACTTGTAAGTACTGTGTGGTTTCTTTATAATTCAATAAATAAAATGTAAATAATTTTTTTTTTTTTAAACCTGCATGCGAATACAGTCAGTAGCCGCAATAAGGGCAGACTCGGTGAAGTGACCGGCGCGGAACCCGTCTGGGAGTGATCAAGGATCTCCTGGGTTTCTCCAGGTATTTAGCAGGTGCTAGGGGGAAGGGAAATTGGTCGAAAGTTTTTCAATTCCGAGGGGTCAGCATTAGGTTTTTTGAGAAGCGATAGCTTCCTTCCAGGTAACTGGGTAGCAATCAGATAAGAGTATGTCGTTGAACACCTTGCACAGAAAGTTGGCTACTAGGTCAGGAGCCAGTTTAAGTATAGAGGGCATACAGGGGTCCGAAGGAGCGCCGGATTTGAATCCCAGTAAAAGTTCCTTAGTTTGCTGAACCGTGATTTGCGAGAAAGAGGTAAAGACATTCTTCCCGGAATCCTGGGTGAGTTCCCTAGTAACCGGTTCATCACCTTTCCCAGCAACTTCCCCAGTTACCGGTTCATCACCTTCAGTAGGGGTGAACTCGTGAAAGATCTTAAGGGCTTTGTCCTGAAAGTAGATTGCTACTCTGTCACAGAAGTCTTGGGAAGGGTTTAGCAGCTGTGTTCCTTGTGGCTCAGAAACCTCCTTTATGACTTTGAATAGCATGCTGGAGGAGTTGTCTGCTGACAGATGGCGTGATTATATTTCCACAGAAAAGATTTCTGCTAGACTTTTTCCCTAGGGCAAGGGTCAGCTCGCCAGTTACGTCCTTTTCTGCGGCATTCCCGCATAAGGGACATGAGCTCTTCGGAGAACCATGGGGCCGAAGGTTTTGTTCTTTTAATGAAACTGTTTTTAAGGGGGGCAACAATGTCTAGAGCCTCGTTGATCCAGTGGCGAAAACCCTCTGCCGTGGGAGGGTGAATGATATGCCTCCCTTCAGAAACCAAAGCCAAGGCTGCCTCCCAGTTTGCGGCTGTGATCTTGTTCAGTCCTCTGCAGCGTATATGCCTTAGGGAGGGACCCTCATTCACCTTGATGGGGTGAGGACAAAAGACTTCAAACTCAATCAGACAATGATCAGCCCAACTGAGAGGTTGAACTGCCACAATTACAAAGTTATTGTGGTTAGTGAAAATGCCATCCAAGGTGTGACCAGCAGTATGGTTGGGAGAACGACCCAATTGCTCAAACCCCAGAGATGTCGTAAGATCTAAAAGGTGGACTGAGTCCTTATCCTGTTTATTTTCAAGGTGAAAATTGAAAACCCCAAAGATGGGGTAATGAGCAGCGGTAACAAATGGTTCTAGGGTTTTACACCATGTCTCCGTAAACTTGGCTCTTGGCCCTGGCGGACGATATACCAGGAGGCCTGAAAAGTTACAGTTCTCGGATACCTTAATCCTGAACGAAGCTGCTTCCAGTAGGGAGCCAGGGACAACATCCACAGTGCTAAGGGTACATCTAGGGGAGTCTCGAAACCGCCAAGGCCAGGCTTCCACCTCTTCTGTCAGGGCAGTCTCATCTAAGAATAGTGTAGCCAGAGGGTACAGCGTCTGCCAAGTCTGGACCCAAGTTGTCCCTGGCCCACGTCTCAGTGATAAAAAGGCAATCCTGCCTGAGTGCGTGGATGGTCAGGGCAATTTTGGTTTTATGTTTGGGCGTAGAACGGGCATTTATTAACGCCTCCTGAATTGAGCTGGACCTGCGCCCAGCCTTGCTTCGGTCCCTATCCCCTTCTCTACCCCCAGTTCCTGGGGCCACCTGAGGGAGCCTGGGACGTAGGCCGGACCGTTAATAGGGCTGAAATTACAGTGCTGACAGTGTACCGTCTCCCCTGTAATAAGAACTACCTTATCCACGCACCCCACATGCTGTAGTTTAGGGCACAGCTCAAGAAGATGTGTCCTAGATAAAGTTCTGTCCAGGGCACCCTTATCCCCTGAGAGAAAACGGGCAGCATGTCTGGCCCCTGATGCCGTCCAGGCATGGACGGGCGCAGACGGGCTTGCCATTGGCACGCCCTCTGCGTGTGTCCGCTGCACGCCCTGGGTTGCATGCTCTTTAATGCCCCCAGACCCGGAAGTGCACAACAACTGGACCCCCAACCTCCAGAATGGTGGCCAGCTCGAGGTCAAAGTGCTGATGCAGGGGACTCTCTCCGCACAAATGGGAAAACCCGTGGCAGACCGGAGAGTCCAGAAGAAAATAAAGAGTGAGAATCCTCAGGAGCGGGAGAGAGAAAACACCCCTCAAGCAAAGTATCGGTAAGGCAATGAGGAGCCAGACAGTACTGCAGAACCTAAATTAAAATCAGAGTAAAATCAAAGTAAAATTGCTGCACTCACAGTTTAAAGTCTGTAATTTAAATAAGGTTAAAATAGGCAGAGGCGCCTCTTACTGCTCCACACGTCTAACTAAGTTTCTCACGTTTATTTCTCATGTCTTTTTAACGTATAGATGGTGCACGTTTATTCATGTATTACTTGAAATGTCTCAAAATCAGTTTATGTGTCACTAAGGGATTCCTAAAGCTTTTCAGCTGCATCAACACCATCACAGCAGCAAGTGATGAAAGAAGATGTAAACAAAACCGGGTCCCCAGCAGCAGACACAATTGTTAGATTACCTGGGAGCACAAAAGTGACTATAGCTACCACCAAAGCAGCAACAGCAGCTGCAACATTAGCCTATATCACATGAGGGACTATATCAACAGCAACAGATATAACCAGAACCACCACCACAGTAATAGCAACTGTTACAACATACTTGCAAGCATGACAAAGAACACAGCATTAATGATATTTTCCACCATAGATTTGACCACAGCAGAGTCCCCAGAAGAAACACCAGATATAACCCCTCCAGGGCCCACACGACCAACAAGATCTTTCACCACAACAGCATCATCTGGCACAAAAGCAGTAAACAGCTGTCACTGCAACAGTGATCACTGGGGTGACAAAAGCTGCCACCATAGCAGGGACAACGATTCAACAACAGCTGTAAGTTAGGCAGGCATATCAGCAGTGACAACAGTTGTAACGACTGGGAAACACCAAAATTTAAAGCGTCGAATGCTTGATTTATTATCATGCACTTGTAAATTCACTGGCCTGAGCTCCAGTTTATTCTTTTAATACCGATAAGAACTAGCCATACGCAAATCAGGCTTCTTCCTGTGCCAAAAGAATAGCCTTGCTTAAAATGCTAAATGTATGTAATTGAACAGGGAACACAAGTAACAGAACACCAGTTTCAGCCTTATTTGGGCTACATCATTGAGGTACACTTCGAGTCCAATGGGACAGTGAAAATAGGACCCAAGGGGCCCATTACGATACCCGGCGTAAAAAAAAACGCCAGGCATGGAAGCGGCATAAATCCGCCCGCACACACCGCCTGAACACCGACCACGCCATTATGAGTACACAAACCGAAAACCGCCATCGGCGGGAAAATCACACAAAATACCGCCCGCCATCGTCCGAGTCGGAGTCAAACCGCCCGCCACGGACGGAAACACGCACGACAACACAAAACCGCCCGCCCACACGGCCGACACACCGCACGTGAAATTACGATCGCACCGCCATGAGCGCGGAAAAACAACAAATATACCGCCCGCAAGCGCAAACAACGCCGATGAGAATCGACACGGCAGAAGCCATGGCGCCCACGTACCTGCACAGAAACCATCCGCACACAAAACCAATAGCACACAACATGGCCAACAAGTCCACACAGCAAGGCACGCACAAATACACAAGCACAGTACATATCCCGAAAACACCCCCCGGACAAACAAAAAATACAAAGGCCAGAACCCCAGACACAACACACCTGAAAACAACAGACCATGAGGACACACCCACATAGGTGAGTACAAAAGCAGCACTCCCACAGACCACAACCCCTTGCTACATTGCAAACCAGAGAGGAGAGGACACAGTGACACAGCAAGGACAGCAGCACACCACAGAAACGCACACATCACTACCACCACCACCACCACCACCACCCAAACACCACCACCACCACCAAACACCGGCACCACAAACCCCCTGCACATTACACAACACACACCGCACCAGCACCACAAACACCATGGCACCACAAAGAATGCCCAAGTTCACGCCCATGGAGCTGACGGTCATGGTCGACGAGATCATCAAGGTGCACCCACAAATCTATGGGAACATGGTCCAGCACACACCACTAGCCACCAGAAACAGAATGTGGAACCGGATCGTAGACCAGGTCAATGCAGTCGGGACCCTGCCCAGGAACAGAGTCGAGATAAACAAACGTTGGAATGACGTAAAGAGCCTGGTCAAGAAGAAGGAGGGCAAAAACAGAGAGCTGGCTGCCGTCACTGGCGGAGGGAATCCCGCGCTCTTTAAGACCTTCAAAGCGTGGGAGGAGAAGGTGCGAGTCGTAATACATCCGGAGATCCTCGCCGGATTAGCAGGGGAGTGGAGGCTGGTAAGTACAAACCAATGTATACTAGCACACCGCTATGTACTCACATGCGCAACCACCATGCCACAGCTCCCAGGGACAAACACCCCCATGTCCAGCACACAATACACAACACATCACACGCACATGCAACAGACACTACCACACACAGCCCAAACCGAACAACTGTAAGATGCGTGGGGACATGTGTACACTAAGCCAGCCACGTAACCACCAACAGGTCCCCAAATATGCCAGAAGCGCCACAACGAGCACCCACCACACCCATGTGTCCGCCACAGCTGCACTAACCGACAAGTAACAGGTAAGTGGCAGGAACACAAAGTGCAGTGGGTGGGACGGTGGACAGCCCAAGTACAACACACACCAGGCCCCAGTCCCACAGCACAGCAAGGAGGAGCATCCCCCACACCCCACAGCCACGTGTCAGCCACCGCAGTGCACAACGACAGCCGAAAGGCAGACATCACGGTCCACAGCAATCGGTGTCAGTGGGTGTACAGCCACCCCACGACCCACTACACCCCCCACCCCCACAGACCTGCAACATGGAGCACCCCCCGCTTAGAGCCATGTGGCATCCAGTACAGTGCACGCACGAACAACTTGCAGGTGGGAAACTGGACAGGGCTGGATTACTGGAGGCATGAGGAGCATAACACCACCAACACATGGGACATGTCACGTAGCAGACGAACACGCAGCACCGCCCACCGTCACGAACAAGTGAACAATGTGCACACGGACATGAACAACAGACTCACACCCCACATGACCCATCACATACATAGCAACACCCAAGGAGCCACGTCTGCATGCACAAGCCACACTGAATATAGTCCCACACGGCAGCCACTGTGCAACTCATCACACACAACCGAAACACCATTGAAGTCCTGTCCATGTAGCCCCCACTGCCTGTCAACCCCACACCCCACAACTACGCCTATGTAAGACAAACAACACTAGACGCAACAGAGCGGAACAACAGAAATGCACACGAACACCACTGAACCCATCAAACTCACAGACACACCATGCACATACAACATACCATCCATCCCATCCGTCAGCCCCAGTCACATGAAAGGCATGTCATCCGCACAGCTGCCACACATACAGCAGTCACGCTAAGACACATGCCCATGACCAACCATGTGCCAGAAGTCAATTAAGCGCACGACACACTGTGAGCAACAACACACAACATGGGCCACACCCCCCCGAGCACTGCAGTGATGCACATGGCACAGGGCAGCACGCACACCAAGGAGATGGGACAACTGCAATACGTTGGCTGGCACACAACTATCACTCACTCATAACGATGCGTCCAATGCCATGTCCAGTAACCACAACAGACAGCAAATATGCAGGGCATGTCAGGCATGCACACACCTCAGACCATGCACTGTCATGCTGCCACAACACATGTCACGTTCGGCACCCATGGCTCACAGCATGT
This sequence comes from Calotriton arnoldi, assembly GCA_963921515.1. Taxonomy (NCBI): domain Eukaryota; kingdom Metazoa; phylum Chordata; class Amphibia; order Caudata; family Salamandridae; genus Calotriton; species Calotriton arnoldi. The sequence continues at coordinate 3,064,155 of CAWUFW010001090.1, read as the reverse complement.
ACCCCAAAAGCATATCCCCTCCCAAATGCGAATCTGGGGCATGGCCCCCATGTTGCCATATGCGTTCCTAAGCGTTCCATATGAACTCCAAAAGCAAAGTACAAACCAGACCCAGGATGGGCCAGGAGCCCGCATACACCAGAGTCACAATGAGTAGGGGCAAAGCAACACACCCATCGGCATGGCCAATCCGTCCCATGCCACATGTGCACAGCACACAGTCCCATTGCCTAGCACACACAACTACAGATGCCACAGCCACACACTCGCCTCCGGGAAACCCATGTACGAGATTGCACGAACTGCCAATGTCAGACGACTAATACATACTTCGCCAGGTGCAACACAATAACAAATCTCATTTTCTCCACAGGTGACGAACTGCTGGACGCTGGGGATGGAGACAGCAGCCAGCACAGCCAGCCTACAAGCCCCCAACGAGGACACACGGATCTGGAGGATCTGTCCACCTCTTCGGACACGGACCACCAAGCTGGCCCATCTGGCGTGGCAGGGCCCAGCCGCTCCCCAGGACCCCTCCTACCCACCAACCCATCATCCAGGGATGCTGAACAGTCCCAGTCCCCTGCTGCCACTCTCGTTGCGGCCACACCCACGGTCATTGCGGCCACTACCACTGCCGCAACCGCCACCATCGCCGCACCGACCACCACCGCCACCACCACCACCACGTCTTCGCTGGCACCAGCCCCAGCGCAGGTGGTGGCCCGGCCGACTGGATCCACCCTGGGAGCCACAGCGAGGACCGTGGTGTGCAATGTGGCTAGTGGGCAGGCCGGTGGCAGCAGGACTGGTAGGAGGAGCAGGGTCAGGGAAACGCCAGCCTCCCCTGGGAGCCATGCCCTGCCTCAAATGGCCAGAGTCCTTGGGGCCTATGAAGAGGCCCAAGGACAATGGGCCAGGTCTGCTACTGACACGCGGGAGGTGCTGGGGGTGCTGAGGTCCATGGATGCCCATATGGGCCAATTCGTGTCCCGTATGGACCAACTCGTGGACCTCATGGGCCAGCTGGTGGTGGCGGTGGGGTCACAGGCAAGGCCAGCAACACCACCTCCGCCACCACCTGCTAGGGCACAGGCTCGGCCAGCAGTGTCCACTTCCCCTGCGTCCACAGCCAGTGAGCACACCTCACCCACCACCAGCAGGTCGCCACCACACACCCCCCTCCCAAACGTGGAAGGGGCCGTCCGAAGGGGAAACAGATCTCCCGGGAGGACTTCGCACGCTCCAGTCGCAAGTGAGGCAGCCAGCCAGCCTTCCGCCAGCCTTCCTTGACCAGCCACTGCATTGACTTGCTCTACGATCCCACTCCACACAGCCAGCTGGATGGCATGTGTGTGTTGGACTATGGACATAGAACCAGTGGGTACACCCTGATCATCACGCAGCCATGACCGACAGCTCATTGTCACTGCACGCACCACTTTTGTCATCACCTTACACACACTCACATGTCACAGTTTGTAATAAATGCACCTTTTTCACTAACTGCTGTTTGTGCCCTGTGTTTTATTTGTACGGAATACAACGGCCACCTTGGGCGGAAGGGCACCTGATGCGTGGCATGGCAATGGAATCCGGAGGGCCTGTAGGGACCTAGGGGTGGGAGACAGAACAGGAGCACATTCAATGAGTGTGTCACACACCCATCACACAGTACATGTCAACAACTACAAGCAATGTACACACATCGCACGGAGCAATAGGGCACAATGCCACAGTCACCAACAGTGGCATACTACCCTGGCCATGGAGCGTTGACACACTGCACGCAGTGAACATATGGCCACCCTGACACAGCACACACACACCTGCACAGATACAGACACATCATCCGTCGTACATGGACACTCACCGTCAAGTGAAGTAGCGGGCGATGAGCTGCTGGCGCACATTCCCAGCTTCCTCCTCTCCGCTGTCCACCTCACTCGAGCTGTCCTGGTCTGCGGGCTGGGGCCCTGGTTGATCTCCGTCATCCACAATGAGGGGGATCTGCTTCCGAATGGCCAGATTGTGCAGCATGCAGCACGCCACCACTATCTGGCACACCTTCTGTGGGGAGTACGCCAGTGCACCCCCGGTGCGGTCCAGGCACCTGAACCTGGACTTGAGGAGGCCAAAGGTACGCTCGACCACACGTCTGGTCCTCCCATGTGCCTCATTGTATCGATCGTCTGCTGGGGTGCGAGGATTCCTCAATGGACTGAGCAGCCATGCCCCATTCGGATACGCAGAGTCACCTGGGTGTGAGGGACACAGAGAACCGTTGCTATTCCAACTGGACAGGGGACAGCATCGCACAACCAGCACGCTACACCACTCCACATACTCACCGACAATACAGCCACGATCCTGTTGCAGATTGGCCATCAGTCGTGGCAAGATGCTGTTGCGCATTATGTGTGCGTCATGGGCTGAGCCTGGAAACTTGGCACACACGTGGGTGATCACCATGTCCGCAAGGCACACCACTTGCACATTCAGGGAGTGCGTGTGCTTCCTGTTGCGGTACAGGTGCTCAGTGGCCTGTGGTGGAACAAGGCCAACATGAGTGCAGTCAATGGCTCCCACGACGTGTGGGATTCTGCCAAGGGCATAGAATGCACCCTTCACTGCCGCCAATTCACGAGCCCTGGGGAAGCGGATGTACCTGTTCCGGTACAGCATCATGGCTGCCAGTACATCCCTCAGCACCTTGCTGAACATGGGCTGGGACATCCCTCCTCCACTGCCCACTGTGTGCTGGAATGACCCAGTGGCGAAGAAATGCATGGCGGCCATCACCTTAGCCGTGGGGGTGACAGCAGTCGGATACACCCTGCGGGGACGGAGATGGGGCTCTAACATGGCACACAGTCGATGCAGAGTTGGCCTGTCCAGCCGAAACTTCCTGATTACCTCTGTATCGTCCATGTCCGCCAGCAATTGGTATGGGCGGTCAATGTTCGGTCTCCGCCTAGGGACAATGGCAGAGGACACATGTCAAAGCAACACGGCACATAGCAATTTCGCATACACATCACTGACATGACTGAGCAAGCACATGAGCCACAGCCCAGCTGTCAAGCTGGGACGGCACGGCCACAATACACTTACACAGGTCTCCCAACAATGGCAATGGCAAGTGAGACATACCACTGCCATGTGCATGCACATGGGGATCTAGGCCCCAATGACTTGCGGGGCGTGCTGATGGGGACTGACTGCATATTCGTCAAGCGGCAACGCCACGGCAACATGAGTGTCTGCTGAGCATGGAACTGCTTCCGCGGCTGGATGAGTATGGCACACGACGACGAAGATGTGGGCACGGGCTGAGCGGCCAATACAAGTGGGACCTGTGGCACGAGGGGATATGAGACAGTAGTAGGTGTCAGCACTGCACCCTATGTACAGCACTGTACGGATCACACCTCCCGAAACATTGACTGGTGTCCACATTGACAGCCCCATGCCAAGACGGCTGTGTGCTTGCAGTCACACATCACAGGTGAGAGGTTACATTGCACGTGCCAGGTGGCAGACGTACATAGTGGGAGCTGGCATGTGTGTGCATGTGTCTCCTGTTCAGGATCCACCAGATGGGCGCTGACTCTGTACTGACCATTGGACACAGCATGTTCCGTGGAAGGCTTGTGTGTGTGGGATGGTGGCACTGGATGTGCCTCGGTTGGGTGGGGGGCCATGCACAGGGCGGGTACGTCGATGATTGCGCATTGTTGGTCACGGTGGGTGCACCCACTAAGATGTGTTGCCCTGTGTTCAATTCCTATGTCCGCATGATGATGGACTGTAGATGTGGGCAGACTACACATTGGTCGATGTGCTGTCTATATGCATGTGCCTTCACACCAGGCACAGCTGCCCCTGCACATGTGACCCCTGCTGGACTCGCTGCTGGGTCTGTGGAGCTGATGCACCTTCTGTGCGTGGGGCGGACAGCTCTCCTCACTTCCCTCATTGCGCATGTCATGACTTTGCCGCAGGTGACATGGATCATGGAGGGCCCACATGTACGCGTGGGTAGGCTACACATGATTGTTCACTGGTCGCCACCCCCAGTCAGTGTTTCGAATGGGAAGGTTGTCGTGCTGGTGGTATGTTCGATGTGGCGGATGGGCGGGCCTAGGTGCGGGCTTACATTCCGGACATGGGGGGTGGTTGTATTGGCGACTAGTTGCAGTACACACGGGACACGTCTCTTCCTTTCCACATCTGGGTCATCCCTTGTACTAACTGACAGTGATACAGTCATCTTCGCCCCAGCCCTCATGTCCTCCCCTCGCCCCCCAATATGCATGCTCACCTGCGAGGCTAGCGCTTGCACAGGCAGCCCCAAGCTCGCACCAGAGAGGGCAAGGAGTGTATGTGTGGGTCCAGTTGCACGAGTGGGCTGTCTCAGGGTATGATGTGTGGCGGGACGCCGTCCACCTGCGTGGTGCCCCAAATGGAGACCCGGCCTGCATGGACTATGCATCACAGTCTTCGCCTTCCGGATCCGCCACCTGCGACACCCAGTGGCTGTGGCTGCCCTTGCGGCCAGGCCGCGTCCGTCTGTGGCTGTTGGCCCACACATTCACTCTTTGGCCTCTCTGGGGAGGGCTCGGGGGTGGTGGCGCACGCGCTTGCACTTAGTCGCAATGGCATGTGTCGTGGTTGGTATGATGGGCAATGGATGGGATGGTGCGAGCCACCTCCCGTGACGTCAGTGCTGCTCGTGCTGTGGTGCGTCCCCCTACACTTCCATGTGACTTGTGCCATGCTAGACGTTGAGGTACTATTGCCTGCGTGATATGACCAGGAGGAGCGCGAGGAGACCTCTCACACACCATGCTCCACTGCCATCCCGTGCCCTGTATCGCCTGTGCGGATTGACTATGTTGGGGTTACACCTGGTCGACTGGGGCTGTGTGTGCCTTGTCAAGGGGCATGGCGGGCGCACAACAGGATCCAGCTTGTCCACAGAGGGTGGGCTGAGGTGCGCCTGGTACCGCTTTGTACGTGTGCCCGGCTGCTGTGCACACACGTGTTCACTCCCCCCGACAGGTGTCCTCTCACAATGCCCAGGGAAGCGGTGGTGTACTGTACATGACCCCTCCCAACACGGCGTGCTCCAACTTGGCATGTGCGCATCTACCCGTCGCACCCACCCACCTGAGCACTGCGTCCATACGACTTCACACGACACATGTGTGTCTTCCACAGTAGTGCTACTCATTTGCGTTGACATCCAATACCAGTGGACTACATGGTCATGTCACGACTGCCGTGTACTTCACATACTCTCATCCTCTCTCATTCGTACTTGTGAAATGAGTCAGCGGAGACAGTTCTGGTTTCAAACATTATATTGAGTCTTCTGTCCTCTGTGATGCAGTATAGTGGACACTACTGGCAGCGGAATACATGTTGAGGATATACTGAGCATGATAACAAATGGGATAGGGTGTGGGGTTACATCTGCTTGGCCAAGGCTGTGCTAATGTACATTTACGTATAGCTGCGGAGCTGCGGACTTTGACACAGACGGTATACATGTAGCCTACCAGACCGCTCGGCATCATGGGCACAGTCCATCTCAGTTCCATGTGACAGGTTTGCTGCGGTTGTTCCTCATGCACGCGTGCATGTGAGATGACATCAGGGCATGTGCTTGCGTGCATGCAGCGGCGTGCCACTTGTTGTTGCACTGTGGTGGTTACTGGACATGTCACAGTCACTGGGGCTCGCGTTGTTGTTGTATGCACTTGTCGTCCATGCAAAGGTCCTGGTATGGGATTCCCGGGGCGGGGGTGGGAGGGTGCAGCACCCACAGACTCCAGGCGACCTATTCATGTCCACTGAGCGGTGTGTGTGTCCATGTGCGCTGGATCCATGTCGTGTCCTGGTTGTTCGTGCAGTTCCGTCCATGTGGGTGCGATGCACAGAGCCCATGCCACTGCCTCCCACGATGCATGCGGTGTTCCTGGATGTGATGGGGAACAGTGTGCATGTCCCGGTCATATCCGATGTCATGGCGATGTCGTTGATGGTGTGGTTAGAGTTGCCGGTCATTTGGTATGGCTGTTGTGGTGGTGACTGGCCAGTCCGTGCGGAAGCTAAGCATGGGTGCGGGGTTGGACATCATAGGTCACTCGGGGAACCTGCGTTGTGGTCCGACGTATTTACAGGTTGTCAGGTATGCGATGCCGTCCAGCAGGGCTTCCATGTCATTGGTGGTGTACATGTTTGCCAGCCAATGAAGCGGATGGTGGCTGTCAAGGTGTTGTTCGTAGGTTGTCCCTTGGAGGACCATGATGGGGCATGCTGGGTGACATTCGATGTAGCTGTTCTCGATGATCCGTCGTGTGGAGGCACAGTGGTTCCATTTCAGTGCGCGTGCGATGTTGGCCACATACGCCATGCCCCCATAGGCAGAGCAGGCCCTGTCGTGTGCGTCCAGAGGGAGGAGTAGTGGTAGCAGGTCCGCCTTCAGACATGCCGGGTTGGAGAGGCATATCTCGACGGGATGCTGGTAGGGACACCTCCGACAGTAGAAGACGGGCATGACGCAGCTGAACAATGTGATGCGGTAAGTCAGTCGGTAACTTACGTTCAGCAGGGACAGGAGATCGCATCCCAATGTATGTATCGTGTTGGTTTGGTACAGCTTGAGCTCTTCGGCGTAGTTGGGTAGGTGTGTTGCGGTTGCCATTTCGCAGCGGTTCGTAGAGGTGGCGTGCTCCGGCTGTGTGTGCAGTCTGCAATGTGCACGCTCCGGGGTTGCTGTGAGCTCTGTGTAGTCGTGGGGAGACAGGACTTGTGTTCTGTTGGCTTGTTTGGAGGACACGGGCCCTCTTCCCACATGCTTCTCAGACAGTTCAAGGTCGGTGCTGTGTGACTCCTTCCAATTAACTTGCATGTGGCCGACATGGGGGAGTGTTTTCTTCTTTCTTCCCCGTCCGTTGTGTGCTTCTGTGATATGCGCTATCTGCCCTGTGGTCGGTCTCCTCGGCATGCCTGTGTTGGTCTATTCTTGGACAATGGCTGTATTCACCGGCTTCTGTCGTAGGGCTGTGGTTTCGGTGTTGGAATGGAAGGTCATTCAGTGCTGTCTGCTCTCCCTTGTGTGGGCGGCAGGCTGCCTTTCCGCTCTGCGTTGGGCCTTGTGTGTGGATGTAATTCTTGGGCCACCTGTTGTCGGTCCCCGGGCTCTTTGGTGTTCCGTTTCATGTGTCTTGTTCATATGTGCAGGGTGGTATGGGTTTTTCAGTGTGGTACTGGCGTTCCTCTTCCCGAAGGGGCCCTGCTTCTCCTAGTTGGTGTTGCCGCCGCTGTGTGCTACGCCATGTTTGTTACACTGGGGTGTGTCCTGCAGTTGCGTGTCTTCACTGATATGTGTGCGTCGTTTGTGTGGCGTTGGGTGTTGTCCGTGAATTGGGCGTTGGGGACATGTCTGTGGCCGGCCTGTCACGTGTCATGTGCGTTCGGGGTGGGGCTGATGTGTGTGCTGCTTGGTTGTGTCCCTGTGTCTGTGTGCGACGCATGCATGGCGCTGCGGTTGGCCTCTGCGTTGTGCGCATGTGTGGCGGCGTCATCAGCGCTTTGGGGCCGTGACGGGGTGGTTGGTTCCTAGTCCCAGGTGGTGTGTACACATGTGTTCTGCGATGTTAGGATTTGGCCTGTGTGTCATATGTGGATGCGATGGTGGATGTGTAGTGTGCACGCGCTGGTGGGGGGTTGTCCGCTTTTTCCGCCCTTGCACTGTGTGCGCTGTTTGCGTGCACTTGTTGTGTGTGTGCCTACCTGCGTCTCCGCGGTACGTTGCGTCCTTGGTGGTGCATCAGCAGAAGCATGGGAAGGGCCTGCAGTGCTGGATTCATGCCCGGGGTGCCGCTTCTTCGTTGTCCGTGCTCTGCGTCCGTGTTTCCGCCTCTCTTTCACGTGCGGTGTCTCTTAGCCGTGGGAGCCGTTTGTTTGCGGCATCGTAATTTATGCGCCGGGCGGGACGTGTTTCGTCGGACGGTGTGTGTCAGTTGTGCTGCGCCGCTACGTGAACGGGCGCACTTTGATGGCGGACGGTGTTGCTGGCTTGCCGGCGGTGTTTGGCCTGCTTTTCGCATCGTAATTGGGCGGGCGTGTGGACTGCTGCGTGCCGGCGGTAACTGGTGGTTTTTGCATCCGCCAGCACGGCGGTTGTGCTTCCGCCCGCCATCGTAATGAGCCCCCAAGTGTGTACATACCCCTTCCACTCACTGTGATTAAAAAAATGAGCAATGGCTAGCAAATAGAGCAGGTTTGACTGTGTTAATTCGTGGAAAAACAGGTTCTGTGCAACGTGTCTCTTTATGTGAATTGAATATATGTCCCAGTTAATTCTAAGCTTGATTTTCCATGCAGCCGGTTACACAGTGACAAAGCCCAAATATTCTGTACACATTGGAGCAAGAATTTGCAGCCCATTAAAGGCAGAAGAATTGGCTTTGCCAATACTTCTTATACAAGCAAGACAAATATCTGGGGAATAAAGTCCACTAGACGAGGAGTGAGTGAAAACAACTCATTAATTGCTTTGCGGCACCGGCAGGACGATAAACATTTGGATAAAAAGAACCTTTACAAATCTATCAAAGCACCAATCTTTGAACAGACCTTTCAAATGTAGATAAGGACTAGCCACAAATGCAAAGCACTCCTGGAGGAAATCACCTCCAGAATTAAAAGTAACTTGGGGGCATATTATCAACAAAATGCGCTAAATATCGCTAAGCGAGTTTAGCACATTTTTTTTATCGCCGTCTATCGCTGGTTCACATCGCATCATTAGCGACCTATTATCAAGGCGCCGCTAAGATGCGATGTGAAAGCCAGCGATAGTGGGTTTTAGCGGGAGAAATCCTGCGATGAACCCAGTGCGATAAAAATAGCTTGATAATAGGCAAGCGTGGTCGTAACCTGACGATCCACCTCCCATGTAACATATGGCTAAGTCATATTTCAATTAGGCGTTAGGGAAATGCGATAAACGCGCTTAGCGCACGTTTTCTTATCGCGTCGCTGGATTCGGGCCGCATTGGTAATAGGGCGATGTTGTGTTAGCGACCGTTTTCATGGACTTTAAGTCAGGAACGCCTACCTTGCATGTCATTAGCGATGACATGCAAGGTGTTATTGAAAACGGTCGCTAACATTATCAAGCAAGCGCTAAAGCAGTTTAGCGCTTGCTTGATAATAGTGCGATAGAATTATCGCCGCTTTTCGCCCGAAAACGGACGCAAAAGCGGCGATAATTTCCTATCGCCTCGTTGATAATATGCCCCCAAATAGGTAGTTGATAGAGTACCATTGAAAGGAGTGACAATACCACCCAAGGCATAATTCAATTAGTTTTTACTCAGTCAACATATCATACTATAGTTCCGAATTTGAGCATAATATGGGAAGGGTAGATATTTTTAATTGGAGCGCCCACATTTTCCTTCAAATAACACCTCATCACCTAGACGTTTGTAAAGTGGCGTTTAGGCAGAGGGTTACAATACAGCTGCACGTTAAGATCTATAATTGAAGAACGATGAGCAACCTTGACGCATTTATCACATCCCTGTTTCCTTCCTTGCTTTTGTTTTGATCACCCTTTGAATATCGATTGATGCGCCATCTCTGGAACAGTGTGTTTAGGTGAGGAAATTATTTTCATGACACAGGTTTCATGTTTGGGTTTCCATCCTGCAGCAAGAGATTAATGTCCCTTGTTTGCATTGATGGCATAAAAACATAACTAAAATGACGGACATTTTAAATACTATCTACTGTTTAATTTTATTTTGGCATTTCAAAATCTTCCCCGTAAAGACAGTAAAGAGCATTTTCTGTCTTGTGATTATCTTTAATATTGGGCAATATCCACATGATAAGCAAAACGTATTTCAGATACAAATAAACATGCCATACAAATCACCTTTGCCCATATAAAAATAAGCAATGGAACATTAGCAATCCAGATGCAAAGGTAATGAGAAACAACACAGGCACCATAATCATGTTTTCCTAAACTAGCAAACTATTAGTTATAGACTGTACTGTTTGCTTGGTGAATGTTAATTTAGTTTAAAGAAAACAATATATTAATTTAAAAATAATGGGTCTGATTACGATGGCAGCGAGACCGCCACCGACAGGCTGTCGGTGGAGGTCTCACTGCCAGAACCATCTTTACCGGCCGCCACATTAGGATCGCGGGCAGTGTGATGGCGGTCTGAAACACCAACCCCCACGCATGAAACGGGCTCCTTGAGCCCGTCGGTGCAGCGGAGGGCCTTGCAAACCCTGCAATGGTGGCAGTGCCTACCAAGCACCGACGTAGGGATTACGATGTCCCTCCCCACCAGGCGGTTCACCCGCCATGGAAAGGCTGATGGAAAGGGACATTGGGGGCCCTTAGCGGGCCCCCTTTTCTCCCCTGGCCCTCTGTTGTGGGCACTGCACCATGTGGCCTTGCAGTGCAGGGATATGTAAAGTGACCCCTTTTTGTATTGCAGCGTGTGCTGCAGCCAGCAGCATGCGCCGCAATACAAAAGATAGGCATTGCGACTGCCATGGTGGCGGTTGCATCATAATGACTATGGCGGGACCGCCGACAGTCTGTCGGGATGTCATGATTTCCAATAGGGTGGCGGGCAGACGTAAGTCCACCCGCCATCGTAATTAGTCCCAATGTTCTTTTCCCCGGCAGTGCAGCCCCTGTTGAAATGAATTTGCCTTACAGCAGGTAGGTAATTGGCTTCCACTGTGGCAATATTGAGCCTTAAATATAACTTACAACAATTTCTATTCAGTCCAATTGGGCAATTCTATGGTAAATGTAGGCAAATGCCTCTTTTTGGATGATACACCATTTTATTTGGACAGATCCCACTATTTTTTTTAACTCAAGGACTCGAACTCTGCTAACCAGGCCCCAGTGCATGTTCTTTGAGCCCATAAAACATGTTGAAATTGTCTACACTCCTAATTGGCATATTTATCATACCTTTGAGTTACTAGAATATGCTGCAAAGTGTAACCAGGGCCTGTAAGATAAATATCACTAGTGAATTGCAGCACCAATAGTGCCATCACTAGCGTGACAGTGCAGAACATGACTGCAGGACTACCACCATAGCCTGTCTGTGCAGTTTTAAAAATACAAATTCAACCTGCCAAGATAACCCTTTTGACAGGCCTAAACTCCCTATTTACATGTTAATAAGTCACCGTAAGTAGGCCTTAATGCCCATCAGGCAGGGAGCATGACATTGAAAATTAGGACAAGTAAAAGTTTAATGTTAAACAGTACTTTACTGTGAACAGTCCCAAAAAGCTATATTCAATGAAGCAGGGTTAGCTGTTCCATAGCATTGAAATCCAATATTACAATTTAATACTGTTATCTTCATCTAGGAAACAACTACAAATTAATTCTTGGACTTTTTGAAATATTTTTTACAAGCCCAAATCACTGTTAAGGTTAGACTTGTAATAAATATTGTGCAAAAGGTACTTTCAGAAAGTCATCTCTTCCGTGCCAAAAGCCCTTAGAAGCCCATTTGCATGAGCTTCCAACTGTCACTCAGGAGCTGAATCGACCACTTGAGTAGTGTTGATCTTGCTCATAGACCTGAGACAAAGGCCTTGGGTGTGAGGAGGTGTTCTATACCTCTGACAGGATGACGATCTTGGCTGTGTCCAATAATTTAATTAATTTCAAAGAGGCCTAACCTGTCAAAGGCAGATGTAGCTAACATCTGAGCCTGCCCCCTCCTTTGTCCCTTAAGACAGCCAGGCACCAATCAGATTGGGAGAGGTGCTGCGACCTAAAAATATTTTTGGGTGACCACAGAGGAGGGTTTGCTCATTTATCTGACTACACCTCCAGGGTGGATATAGGAGCTCTGTACAGTATATGACCTTCTGAGTGATGGTGGGAATTATAATTGTCCATGAGCATATTAAATCAATGGATTGTGGTGCACAATAGGGATTTCTGAATTTATAACCTGTGAATTCTGCAATCTCCTGATCGAAAATATCACCGATTTATTGTGGGTGTATAAAGTATATGGTGGGCTTGAAATCCAAACGTTCCTGTGTTCACTTGTGAAGGTACCTGGTGTTTTCTCATGCCTCACTGGTTTTAATGAGGTGTACTCCCAGTTAACCCTGGGCGGAGTTCGCGGAGTTCCAAAAAAAACTCTGCCGCGCTCTGCGGAGCTCAGCAAGTGGCGGAGTGCAATAGAAAAAATGACGTTCATGGTGATTTGTGGTGCCGGATGCTTGTTCCCACTGTGCAATCATCGCGAACGGCACCATGCACAGCGCAAGAAGGTGCTGCTTTCCTTTCTGCCGCTCGAGTAGATTTTTACTCGAGCTGTAGATTTCGCAACGCGAATTGACAGTTTCTCAACGCGAGCGGACGCGAGCATATGCGACCACTCGCAATGAGAAATCTGACCCCCCCGCATTGAGAAATCTTGCCGGGAGGTTGATTTTCCATGATCGCGCACGCCAACTTGATGTTGACGATCGCGAACGAGAAAAAATCACGTCGGGAGGTGGATTTTCCTCGCTTGCGCTCGCCAACATCACGTTGACGAACGCGAGCGAGGAAAAAGTTCCGCTCCACAACGCGAAGCAGAGTTTTGGGGAACTCCGCGATCTCTGCATAACGCGGAGTTCGGAAAACTCTGCAAACTCCGCAAGCAGAGCGGAGTTCACCGCCCAGGGTTATTCCCAGTATTATATGAAAATGTTTTTTTTTCTGAGATTTCATGTAATCTCTTCCAACTATTCTTAATCTTATTATCATGAGTGCTTCTTGTCTCAGCAGATGAGACTCTGCATCACCATAACTATTTGTTACATGACCATCCACTTCAAGTCCAGTGCTGAAAGATTATTATCCAAAACATGACTGACAAATGGAGCAGTGTATTTGTTTACATTTCATTCTAGATTTATGTTACACAGTCTTTTTCTTTATTTCCTGATTGGTTTTGCTCCTCCTTGCTGCCCCTTGCCCTGCAGGTCTCCAGACTCTGCCGTGCATGCCCCTGCTGCTCGCTTCTCAGCTTTGTCTTCACTATGGTCTTTCTCTAAGGATTAGCCTCTAGCACGCGCCTCATATTGTAACCTTTTTTTCACTTGTTAACCTTGTTTTCTGTTGTATCACACTGTTATATTGCTGATTCCTGCTGCTGCAGATATTTGTTCCTGTTAACATTGTATCTGCTTTTCAGTTTGTTAGACTTCGTTTTGCCGTTCACTCTTTTGGTGCTGCTTGCCCTTTCCCACCCATTTTCCTCACTCTCGCCTCCCTGCACCCCTCCCTCCTCCCAGGACCTACTTAATGGAAGGCGCAGAGCACCCGCTCCACGGGCAAAGGCAAGCCTGTTTGCACCCTTCTGCATCTAGACCATGCCCAGCACCAGGAACCCTGTTTCTCCCACCATCCACAGGTACTCCGCCACTGAGCTTCAAGCCTTTGACCCCAGTCTCAAAGACAACAGCTGTTGCCGCACCTTTCCATGCTCTGGGTTTAGACACTACACCTGCCATCACTGCCTCTTCTCCTGGAACACAGGAGCACCTGCATGCATGACCACCAACCCTGTGCCTACCATGCCAACCATGAACATCACGGAGCTACTCCACTGACTCCTGCTCAATGCAGATCACTCTGCAAGCGTTCCACTGAGATCTGGGACACCATCACCTCCCTCACCCCATATATCATCTTCATCCCCGAGACCTGACTCAACCTCGCATCCACTCCCGACATCACCACAGCCACCCTTGACAGCTACAAGAGTACACCGGGATCACACCAACAATCACGGAGCCGGAATCACCATCATTCACAAAGAAACCATCCTCTGCACCACCACCATGGACAAAACCACACTGCTTTAGAGTGCAGCTCTGCTTCCCCTTGGTTTACAGACACCAGGGTCCTACCAATGTACAGTTTACCTGTCTGAAAAGAACAATGCTGTAAGTCCAAAGTCATAGCTGTACAGCTTATGGGTCATCTAGGAATGTCATATTTATCTGACTCAACTCAGGATCAGAGCCCAGGCCTTTTGTCACCCTGCTGGGTTGTGTTAATTACTTTTCTGTCCAGCAGCAGAAACAAAGCCCCCCCCCCCACAAAGGGAGCAATTAACCTTGATTAGGTCAGGGTCTCAGAAGGAAGGGGTGAGCTACAATGCATCAATCAGCCACTTGTCATATTGTGCCAGGATAGGGCAGGTCCAAGCCCACTACACAAAGGGAGGAAGCCCAAAGCTGGAGCCAAACAAGGAGAGGGGATCCTTTGAAGTTTTGCTTTGGCAGGACCTGGCAGTAATGTCAGCAAGGGGTGGAGCTGAGACCCCCAGAGCACTTGTGGCAAGTGACTCCTGGGTGACGCCATCTTGAAGGATCCCAGAAGGCTTTGCAGTAAGGTGGAAACATGGGCGGAGAGGTGATAAGGCACCTCAGGGTAAGCGAGAGGTGTATCCCTGCTGGCAGCTCCCGCTCCCAATTAAAAGGTCTTGTGCTAGGGTAAGAGTTCTCTTTTGAATGTGCTTTTCTGCTGGACACTGGGACTGGAGGCTGACATCATGGTCAATTAGAAAGAGGAATCCCCTGACTGCCATCTAGATTAAGGATTATGCCTCTGATTGACCCCAGGACCAGTGAGCACTCCCCTAGGACCAGTGACGCTGGTCCCCTTACACCCCCGAGGACCAGTTGGGGGAAAGACTGGCCATCTGTGCAATGAAGGAGAGAAGCCCAGAGGAAAAGTAAAGAGAAAGGCTGGCGCAGGACGCCAGTGAAACCAGCTCCTTGCAAAGTTCATCATCTTTGAGACCAGGAGGACTGAAGAAAGGGCTTCAGGTGGATGCGGGACCAACCAACACTGGCCTAAAAAAATGCTCCACCTTTAATCCTCCAGCTCACCTGGTTCCTGCCCAGGTATTGATGTTTGAAAAAGCGGTAACAACAGAGTTGTCCGCCCTCTGTGAATCCCAAAAACGACATTTCAAGAACCTGCCCACCAAAGAGCAGAAGGCTTTTCAAGCACTAGCTAAGGATGAATCCATCACTATCAAGCCGGCAGACAAGGGTGGTGCTACCGTTATTATAAGCACATCATCATGTCGCACTGAATGCCTGCGCCAGCTTGAAGACAGACGCTTCTATCGATCACTCAAAGAGGACCCGACCAATAGACTTACAGGAGATTGCCACCCTTATTGAAGAGGCTAAAAATGAAGGATGAATTACGGCCCAAGAGGCAAGCTATCTTACAATCTCACACCCAGTGACGCCTTACTTTTACGTTCTGCCGAAGATACACAAGGCTCAAAGGCCACCGCCCGGACGACCCATTATCTCCGGCATCGGGTCTCTTTTAGAACCCTTGTCTACCTTTGTCGACCATTTACTTCGTCTGATGGTGCGTGAGATGCCAACGTATCTTCAAGACACCAAGGATATCCTCAGATTGCTACCAGACATTCCATTTGACATCAACAGAGACTACCTTGTCTCGTTTGATGTTGAATCAATCAATCAATCAAAACCACTTCATTCGGTTAATAAAAACCATAAAAGTACCATATATAAATCACAATACAGTACATAAATCACAATACAATACACAGTAAGACATCAAAACCGAATCATCAAAAATATGGGCGACATAAAAAAATAAGGGAGGATGCAAATCAGAATTCATTAAATTACATAAACATCTTGGCTGTCATTAAAACTAATAAAACAAAGCATCACTGCAATAAAATAATTCATAGCTAAAAAGGCAAGTATTAAGAAGATAATAACAAGGACTTAGCAGATACTCTTAAGATAACATTGGGTGCCGTATTTTCCTAAGTCTCACAGCTGCGACTAAAAAACTTGCGATATTAAAAATTTCCCATGGGTCATTAAGCAACTGAAGGTACAGTAAAGCGGGTTTAACCTGTAAAAAACCTTTTCCCTTTAGAATTGGAACTAAGAACCTCCTGCGAATAGCACTGTAATGCTCACAGAACATTGTAAAATGCATTGTGTCCTGAGTCGAAAAATTGTCACAGGTACAGGGACCTAACTCACACTGCCTACTCCAGCCTTGCGAATTACCCAGAAAAAATGAATTAAGTTAAAGCGAAATCTGGTTAAAAGCAGGCGGTGAAACGGCTTCGTGACGATCCTCAAGTAAGGTTCAATCTTGGGGGAGGTTTTTAACATAAAATAGATTTTAACTGACGGTTTCAATAACTCAATCTCCTCCTGCTCTACCGACAGCAGATTCAGAAATTGTGTTTTTACCCAAGTCAGGTCATCTTTTCTTATTTTGTCAGGGAAATCAAATAATTCTGGACGTCCAAGCTTAGTTAAAGTATTCTTGACATAATATAGCCACAGAATATTATTTACTTGCTCCAGGGTGACACAGTCCCTAATGGTCTTATGATTCAGACTTAATTGGGGGTTAAGCCAAGTTTTAAGCCAGCAAACAACCGGGGCCAGCCTCAACCTGTCTAACACATAACCAACACCTAACTCCTGGTGAATTACGAAAGTAGGAGTGGATTGGGAGACGGACAAGAGAGTACGTAAAAACGTATTTTCAGCTGTCTGTATCCCCTCCATTGGCTTGTAACCCCAAATAGCTGGCCCATATAATGCGATGGCTATGCATTTAGACCTATAAATATTGAGCATGGCGTCTATTGATTTTGCCCCCAGTCGCTGCGCAAATCCATTCACAGCGGCCGTTGACCTTGCCATCGCATTTACTTTTACTTTCTGTTGTGGAACCCACAAGCCCCTCTCATCAAAAAGTACCCCTAAATAGGTAAAGGAGGTCACCCTGGTCAATTCTGCACCTTCGCAGTAGAATGTTTTAGGTTTTTTATGTTTCCGCCCCATTGTCATTATTTGTGATTTGGCTATATTAACCACTTTTTTCTCGGCCCCCGCTTGACGAATCACCCCGAAACTTTGACGACAGGAGCTGACCTGAGTGAACCATTAGTTTTGAAAATTTCGCGAAAATTCGTCAAATGGCGCCAAAGATATTTGCAAAAGAAAAAATGCTTATTGAATAGAAACAAGGCCCTAACTATAATTACCTACTGGTGACCGCCAGTGGGTAAGATATATATATATATATATATATATATACATATATATATATGCAAACAAACCCCTCCATTGCCGAAAGGAAAGAGGCCACACGGTGAAATACTCTTCGGAAGCCCTTTATTTAAAACAGCTGTCAGGCACGATGCATTTCTGCTGGATTAGCCTTCCTCAGGTGCCGCTGTTGTGCCAGGATGCTGCCCCACCCGCGTTTAAATTAGTCCTGCATTCCTCCAATTGGTGGGAGCACTCAGTACTCCTGGTCATGTGTTCGCCCCTCACGATGCAATGTTGTAACACTACATCTCCCAGCGTTCATCTTGCCTGGGTGGAGGTTGCGCGGAGCTGGATTCGATGTCAAACATCCTTTTCAACTGGTGCCAAGCAGGAGAAACACGGGTGACTGAATGTAAGTGTCCTGGTCGCCGTGTGTAAACAAGTACTTCCTCGGGTCCCCTTACGCTCAAGCCTCTTGAAGTTAGTGTCCACCGGGCTGTAGGCTTCAATTACAATGAAAGAAACCCCTCGTGTAGTCACGAGCTGCATTAAGCAGCAGCCCTTGTATCCTCTACTCACTGAGGCGTGCTGGAGAAAACCCGATCCCTCAAGTAAAGAAAAAGCGTTACAAACGCGGGAGCCAGCAGATCGCCAGCCAACTTGCAGAGCGGGGCCTCTTATCACGCTCCTGGCCAGCGTGAAAAAATGCAAACAAACCCCTCCATTGCCGAAAGGAAAGAGGCCACACGGGGAAATACTCTTCGGAAGCCCTTTATTTAAAACAGCTGTCAGGCACGATGCATTTCGGCTGGATTAGCCTTCCTCAGGTGCCGCTGTTGTGCCAGGATGCTGCCCCACCCGCGTTTAAATTAGTCCTGCATTCCTCCAATTGGTGGGAGCACTCAGTACTCCTGGTCATGTGTTCGCCCCTCACAATGCAATGTTGTAACACTACATCTCCCAGAGTTCATCTTGCCTGGGTGGAGGGTGCGCGGAGCTGTATTCGATGTCAAACATCCTTTTCAACTGGTGCCAAGCAGGAGAAACACGGGTGACTGAATGTAAGTGTCCTGGTCACCGTGTGTAAACAAGTACTTCCTCGGGTCCCCTTACGCTCAAGCCTCTTGAAGTTAGTGTCCACCGGGCTGTGGGCTTCAATTACAATGAAAGAAACCCCTCGTGTAGTCACGAGCTGCATTAAGCAGCAGCCCTTGTATCCTCTACTCACTGAGGCGTGCTGGAGAAAACCCGATCCCTTGGGTAAAGAAAAAGCGTTACAAACGCGGGAGCCAGCAGATCTCCAGCCAACTTGCAGAGCAGGGCCTCTTATCACGCTACTGGCCAGCGTGAAAAAATGCAAACAAACCCCTCCATTGCCGAAAGGAAAGAGGCCACACGGGGAAATACTCTTCGGAAGCCCTTTATTTAAAACAGCTGTCAGGCACGATGCATTTCGGCTGGATTAGCCTTCCTCAGGTGCCGCTGTTGTGCCAGGATGCTGCCCCACCCGCGTTTAAATTAGTCCTGCATTCCTCCAATTGGTGGGAGCACTCAGTACTCCTGGTCATGTGTTCGCCCCTCACGATGCAATGTTGTAACACTACATCTCCCAGAGTTCATCTTGCCTGGGTGGAGGTTGCGCGGAGCTGGATTCAATGTCAAACCTCCTTTTCAACTGGTGCCAAGCAGGAGAAACACGGGTGACTGAATGTAAGTGTCCTGGTCGCCGTGTGTAAACAAGTACTTCCTCGGGTCCCCTTACGCTCAAGCCTCTTGAAGTTAGTGTCCACCGGGCTGTGGGCTTCAACAACAATGGCCCCCCATTTGGAGACATTTGTGTTGCCATGCTACGGATCGAGGGGGCATGACTCGCTTTGCTCATTGCCAGACCCACGGACTTCCAGGGCACCTCTGGCGTGAGTGATGAAAGGGAGATAAGAGGGGTCACACCCCTCTTGGACAGTTTGGAATGCCTGGTATTGCCGTACAACTATGCTGCAATTGGGGACATGTGCACAATCAATATTGTAACAACTTTGTTTTCCAAGAGAGAAGTGACAGCAGAGGCAGCATTTAAAACCATTTGGTTTAAAGAAATTACACTTACTGCCTTCATGCACAGTAAGGTCACATGACTGAGAGTGAGCACTTGTATTGAATTTGATGTCACCCACCTGTGAGCAAGGCGCAAGCCGAAACCGGTAGGGTTAAACCTGCAGCAAATGGAATAAATATTTGTGCAAATCCAAACCGGGCTCGGCATTTCTTTGTTGGATATATATATATTGATACAGTGTTGCCGCCATGACTGCGGACGTGCTCAGGAGCCGTGAGGCAGCGGCTGAAACAATGTTTGATGATGCCCCGAGTACACCACAACAAGTATTAACTCATAGTAGCCAGAATACGGAAGGGCACACAAACGTAAAGGAACTATTTAAGAAACTTGAGAAAGCCATGCGTATGGAGCAAGCTAAGTGGTGGGAACATCGATCACTGGAAAGATATTTACAAGTTGGGCGGATCCCAAGAGGGCTACGCATAATGATTGCCCCAAGTTATGAAAACCCAGATCCTCAGATGTTAAGTGAGTGGGCAGAATGTAATCTGGAATCCTCCAGAAGACTGGTGACAATACTTGTTAAGTATGCAGAAAGTGACCGAGGGAAATTACAAAAACAAATTGACGACTTGGAAAGTGAAATAACAAAATTGGTAATTACATCACAAATAACAAAATACCGTGAAGATATGTTGATTAGACTGGCAAAAGATGAAGACGTGATTAAAAAACGGAAAACATATAAATTCCAGAGGGATAAGCAAGATTACGAACAAGGACAAATCTTCACGTTTGCCAGAAAATTCGATTCCATCAAAACAGCTAATAAACTTGTGGTTCATGAAGATCGACAAACATGTGAACAACTAGCTACAGCATCATCTACATCAGTTTCGGATTTAAGCTCATGCATGGGAAGTGACTCAGACACTGAACAACAAAAAGCAAGGTCCAATTTGGGGTTTCGCAAATTTACCTTAGCAGAGGAGGTAAACTGTCTCAGGCAGGATCGCAAAGACACACTGCGCCCTCGCAAACAATCAGACTTAACCGCAAATGCAGAGAAAGGCGCATATGTAACAAGTGGCTCCAACAACAAAAAACCACAATACAACAAAAAAAGATGGAATCGCAAATAACAATAAACGGTATAGATAACCATCAAACTGTCGTCAACTTATCTACAGTGAGTTTAAATGCATCAGAGATCAAATTATTGGAACTGGGGTTGTCATTTTGTCCATCAAATAATTTTGACTATGCCCAAACTCGAGTGGATGTTTACAAGTTTGTACGGAAACTTAAACTCAAAAAATACCACTCAAGTAAACCCATACAAAGTAGCAACAGCAACGCGACTGATAAAAATGGAAGCAGTAATCTAACAGCTGTGGATGCAGAGCTACTAAACAACTTACAGGAGCTGGAACGTGAAAACAGCAATGGGAATAGCAGAGATGAGGATAACGGTCTCAACACATTTGGTACAGTTCCAACAAAGTTTAAGCCAAAATCTACATTCTAACCCATAACTTTCAGAGATTCACTAGATATATTTACCGAACTGGTCACTACAGAGATAAAGAAACTGAAAATTCAAACCTCTAGAAAAGTACAAAGACAAGATTATCAGCAAAGGGCATACAATCGACTAATGGAGAAATTACAAAAGAACGATCAAATTGTAATCAGGAACTCTGACAAGGGTGGAAACATTGTTGTATGGTCAAGGGATGATTATATGAAAGAGGCTACACAACAATTGGAGGATGCAAATTGTTACAAAAGGACCAACATTCAGACAGTAAGAGCATCTTGGATTGAATACTACTCTAAACTCAGTGCCTGGAGAAGCATGGGACTCATCAGCATGGATGAATATAGATTTTTAAAGACCGAACACCCAGTAATGCCAACAATGTACTTTATTCCCAAACTACACAAAAATGCCACCACCCCACCGGGGAGACCTATAATTTCAGCTATAGGGGGCTTTTTGGAAAATACTACAAAGTACATTGATTTCTTTTTACAGGACTTTGTTAAAAATCTAGCATCCTTTGTGCAAGATACGGGGGACTTCCTTAGACACCTGATGAATATAATATGGGAGCCTGATTGCTTATTAATGTGTTTGGATGTTACCTCTTTATATACGAGTATACATCACAAAGATGGTATTAGAGCTATACAATACTATTTGGACAATAGACCTTTACATCTGGTCCAACACAACAAAATGCTAATTACAATGATTACGTACTGCTTAAATAACAACTATTTTTTATTCCAAAACCAGGTCCTGCAGCAGATAAGGGGAGTAGCTATGGGAGCTTGTTTCTCCCCTAGCTACTCCTGCCTACATATGGGCTGGTGGGAAGAGGTAATCCTGGGAAAAGAGTTTAAAACTGTCAGAGAAACTCAGATAATAATCTGGCTCCGCTATATCGACGACTTGTTCGTGATATGGCGTGGGACAGCAGAGTCAGCTCATGATTTTTTGCAAAAGTTGAACAACAATAATATCAACTTGCATTTCACAGCTACCATCAGTGACCAATCTGTATGTTTCCTGGATGTGGAAATATACATCAAAAATAACAAAATTGAAACAAAACTCTTTCGCAAACCCACAGCAGGCAATAGTCTGCTGCATGCCACTAGCCATCATCCTCAGCATCTCATCCATAGTATACCATTTGGGGAGATGCTGAGGATACGGCGTACATGCAGCAATGACCAGGACTTGAAAGCAGCACAACAACTCAGTAAGACGAGATTTCTACAAAGAGGATACAAAGCTGAGACTATTGATCAAGCTATTTCCAAAGCGAATGCCAGAGATAGAATCGATTTACTTAACAATAAGACACTTACTATCTCTGATAGACAGGATAATCCCAATGAAACTAGATTAATCCTAACATATAGTAAACAGCAAAATACCCTACGCAGAATCATCAATAAAAATTGGCCTGTTGTATGTAGTGATCCCATTATTGGACATGTTTTACCCAAAAAGCTGAGCATTACCTTCAGAAAATCCAAATCTATGAGAGACTCTATAGTCAAGAGCAGTCCAGAGGTAAGAATCTCCAAAAATTGGCTAATGGTCAGGAAAGGATTCTTTAAATGCAACAGTTGTCGGGCTTGCAAGTATGGGGTAAATACAACATCTTATATTTCCCCATTTACTAAGGACCCCATTAAAATAACTAAATTTCTGACATGCAAAACGGAGTATGTGGTCTACGTATTGACTTGCCCTTGTGGGCTGCAGTATGTGGGAAGTACTAAATTACAAGCCCACAAACGTATACTGCAGCACATGAGGGCAATCACTAATAGTGATCATACGTACCCGCTTGCACGGCATTTTAAGGAAAGGCATGCAAACAACCTCCAGGATTTTAGATATTTTTTAATCGATTGTATACCATTATCCAGATGGGGAGGTGATCGGGAAACCAAACTCCGACGCCTTGAAACAAGATATATCCTCGATCTGGATACAAAGAATCCTAATGGTCACAATTCGAGTGAGGACTTTCATACCTGGTTATAATCAATCTGGGATCAGATTTGATTAAGTGCTTTACCAACGCATCAGTAATGTAAATAATGACATCTATGGCTTTCTCATATTCAAGAAATTTTTCTTTTTCTCTTTTTCCTTGAATTATTCTATTCAGCACTCTGCGTCTTGCATTATGTTTTTAGTACATCATTTTTATTCACCTATATCCTTTTATCTAGTTATTATGGTATATGTACAGAGGATTTTTTAGGAGGTCTTTTTGTATTTTATCCATGGTTTTTAGATTATATATGCACTAGCACTTGTTTGGCACTTTGCACTTTATATTCATACACTTCTTTATAAAATCGGCAGCATTATCAGTCATGGGGAGAAGTTTTATATTCTATTCCATATATTAACAGCAACAATACATATATTGATTTCTTTATCAGAATACCTCAAATATGAAGGAAGAAATGGATTTATCCATTTATAGCCATATTGATATTCTGTCAATTTACCTATGACTTTAAACACAACAACAGTGGGCAATGTTTGGAAAAAAATGATGATGATTTTTTACGTATTGAACATTTAACTGTGCTGCAATGTTTTTACTACTATATATATATATATAAACAGTTTTTAAATGTATTTTACATTTATTAGTATTTATATTAACATGTTTACAATTATATGTATTTATAATATTCATTGCTGTTGGTTTGTACAAACATAGACTACAAGGATCACTTGATTAAGTATGTTGTCCATGTCTACTAATTTGCTGCATCACGAGTGCTTGGTACCGTGATTTTAAAATCCTCACGTAGGCTCTAGAGACGTGTCATGTGATCAAGGCCGAGTTTGGCCGAAACGCGTCATGGCAGTTATGGTGGCGCACTGAAAATAAACACCTGAATGCACCAAATCTGGGTTCGTCGTCCGTCTTTTTTCCAAGCAAGGAGAAGTGTAAAGCGGAGTGTGGCGATATATATATATATATATATTGATATATATGATTTTCACAATTCCATTCTTCTTCTTGTGATTCAACGGAACTAAGGCAGCACTCCAGGGGTATTCTTTCAAAATAATTTTATTTCATTTTAACACCAATGCAGCAAGGGACAGTCAATATATATATTTATGTATACATAACTTGTGCCCTTAAGTAACTTTAACTTGCGGCCCCGCCATGCAGTTTTGTTATCAATAATGTTACTGCAAATGCTGCAGTGATATTATTAATCATTTCAAAGAAGATGTCATCAGTGATGTAATATTTGGGGTAATTAGCAGTGCATGGTGAGGGTGCGAGTTATAGTTACCTTAGGGCACAAGTTACAGCTTCTTGAGCTAACTCTTACTATAACTGATGAATGTCTGTGGTTTTGTGTGTGTAAATTCTGAACCTAACTGTAATGTCTCTGTAACCTTTGTTTTTTTTGTTAATTTTTAAGGTTTTTAAAATTCTACTACCAACTATAATTTCCCTGTAACCTTTGGTTTCTTAAGTGAATTTATACGTTTTTTTTAACGCAGAGGTGTATAGCCCCACACCGCACGTGGCCTTTAGCACACCTCCTCTCAATAAAAAAGATCACAATATCAATTTCTCCTAGTAGAGTGTTTTTACAAATCACCTGCTCCTTTTTACTATTTGTGATTCTGCAAGTGTCCCTCAAGATTTTAATTTTTTTTTAAAAAGCAATATAAATTTACTTTCAACACTGTACTTATACCTTACAGTCCTCCTCTTAAAATCTAGGGGTACAGGATGCCTTTCTGCTGCCCCTTATAACTATATAACCTTTTTACTTCATTTCCACAAAACCCACAATTTTTCACAGTAAACAGTATTGGCGGCCATTTCATTTCTAAAACTCCAACAACCAGCGAATCAGAGCACTTGCGGGACTCGTCAAAGGTTCTCACTCCCACAAGAGCGTGAAAGCTCAAGGGAAAAACTGGCCTCTTGACCAAATGCAGGGCTCTAATTTTAAGTTTGCACTCTTGAGGGACGCTGATGAGAGACTTGCGATCCCCACAGTCCAAATATCTAGATCGTTTTGACCCTTAATATCTCAAAAACTCCAGCAGGCACTGAAAAAAAGGGGGCCCCAAAAAGCATACTACCCATGCATTTTCTATAGACTTCTTTAAAATGGGCTACACCAAAAACTGCTGAATGGAATTACACAAATTTCTTCAGGAAGCTATATCATGGACTGCAGATTGTACTTTTTATGGTGTAGTGTAAATCTGTTCAGTAGTTTTTGAGATTTTAGGGGTAAAAAAAATAAAGCTATTTGAACGGTTGGCTCACAAGACTCTCGCAAGCGTCCCCCGAGAGCGTGAATTCAAAATTGGAGCCCTGTGATTGGGCGAGAGGCCTGTTTTTCGCATGAGCCTTCACACTCTTACACGCCTGTATCCTTGACTTCAGAGGCAGCAGATGTTTTTGGTGTGGATATATATTGGAGTACACCAACTTCTTTCAAGCCTACATCTGTTTTTTGCCGATCCTACCAAGAGACTCTTTGGACATTTTTGCTGACCATGTAATTGCTGATTTGAAGGGTTATCTGTAGAATCAAGTCAGAAATGTCAATGTAAGAATGTGGCCCAAATGACCGAGTACCACCAGGCTATTGACAAACTGAAAACAAGAAAGGATATAGTTATACACCAGTCTGATAAGGTGGTCAACATTGTCCTCTAGCTCCTGAACATGTATACAGCAGAGGCAAAACAACAGTTAAGGGATTTGAATTGCTACTGCAAAGTATCCTAGACTAATATCAAGGAAGTAAAAGTCAAATACTTGAGTGAGCTATCCAGGTGGAGAGGGATGGGTTTCGATTTCACAGGAAGAATATCTGTTCCTGAGGGTTGACTTACCAGTTATACCTATATTATACTTGCTCCCCAAGGTGCATAAAAATATACTGAATCCACCAGGGAGGCCTAATATCTCTGCCATTGGGGGTCTATTTGAGACCACATCCCAATTTGTTTACCACTTTTTGCAGGAATATGTTCGGAACCTGCCCTCCTTCATGCAAGATACAGGAGATTTTCTATGGAGACTCTATGACATCACATGGGAGGACGCCTTCGTCTTCATGACTTTGGATGTTACCTCCCTCTAAAAAAGAATTTCCCACCAGGATGGTCTGAGGGTGATAAAACACTTCCTAGGCACAATCAATTTGCTTCAACACACCAAAATGCTCTTGGAAATGACATAAAGGTGCCTACAGAACAATGTCTTTTTTTTCGACAGGGATACATTCAAGCAAGTCAGAAGCTGTGCCATGGGCACCCTCTTCGCCCCCAGCTATGCTAATTTGCATTTGGGCTGGTGGGAGGAGCAGGTGCTCGCGGTTGAATATGCCACAGAGTCCTTTGGACAGGTTTTATAGATGATCTTTTCATTCTGTGGAAGGGCACTCCAGAGTCAGCTAAGTTGTATGCAGAAAAACTGAACAACAACAGTTTGAACCTTGATTTCACCATCAATATCAGCACCACCGGAATATATTTTTGGGATTTGGCCATTTTTGTGAAAGGCAACACAATTCACACTAAAACCTTTAGCTGACAGCAGGAAATCCTATCCTCCATGCAAGTAGCTTTCACCCTAACAAACTTAAAAATAGCATCCCTTATGCAGAACAGCTTCGCATGAGGTGGAATTGCAGTGACAAAGCAACATTGAGGGAGCCGCAGATAGAGCTCCAAAACAGATTTACAGCGAGGGGCTACAGCCATGAAATGATAGAGCAAGCAAAAAGGAAAGCTGATCAGAAGGAGAGGGAAAAACTGTTGTTTACTTAAAGGGAGAAGAAGACAGTAGCAACTGGAGAGCTTAGAATGAGTATAGGATACAACACATACCATTGAAAAATGAGGGGTATTCTAACTAGACATTGGAATTTTATCAGAAGTGATCCAGTGACAAGCAATGCAATTCCTAAGAAACCTCAAATCACCTTTAGATGTGCCAAGTCAATACGCCAAGAATCAGTGGTGAGCAGCCCAGACATGGTTCAGTCAGAAACATGGCTAAGAGGGAACTAGGGTTCCAACAATGCCATAAATGTAAGGCATGCAAGCATGGTCTCAATGTTAAGGAATTTACGTCACAATTGCAAAACACACCACTACGGATACGCAGTGCATATAACTACAGGAGTGATTATGTAATCTATGTTTTACAATGTTCCTGTCCAAAAATATATGTGTGCAGTACAATTCATAAGATACGAGTGAGAGTGTTGCAACATCTGAGAGCCATCAGCAACGAAGATTGGATCTACCCAGTTGCACGACACATGCAAGAAACACACAATGACAATGCAGCTGATTTGGTCTATTATGTCATAGATTCGGTACCCAAAACATCAGAGGAGGTAACAGGGAACTCCAGTTAAGGAGATTGGAGTCTAGATATATAATCATCCTGAACAGTAAAATTCCAAATGGACTGGATTCCGATGAGGAATTATATGTCCATTTATGAGATGTTAACTTTTCCAGCTGACCACATCTCTTCTTGAAGAAGCCAGTTGTACATAGATAGTTATAATGAATATACTTTTTTAGGCACATATTAGTATGCACTGATTGTTTTTTCATACTTCATAACTGACATTTTCTGACTTTTGGTCCCCTTTTCTTTTCCCCCTCCTCCTCCCCCTCTTTTTTTGCTTTCCATTAATCACTTTTTCTGCGTTTTGTGATTACGTTTCACCAATATTGAGCTAAAGTATATTTAAGATAATCATGGTCCAGTGGTAGGAATGTAATGATTTTATTTTACTACTGGAGAGATATATTTTTTTATACACATTGTGATGAACTAATAATGGCATGCAATGCAAGATTGTAAGGGGAAAGTTGATCAGTGGAAAGACCCACTTGGGGTATAGATATATTCTGTCTAGCAAGAAATGTGATTCTATTCCCTACATATGTTTTTGCATTCCTTTTTCCAATAGTCTCTTATATTCTTATACATCATACATATTAAGTACCCTTAACCCACTTGGGAAAGGGACATCGGACAAACTGTCATGTAGTTCCCACTAATCTGCAGGATCTGTGCGTTTGTTGGACAACATAATCTTTGGATGAGGTGCGCAGACTGATTCCAAGCACCCCTGCAGGATATGTTGGCCTAGAGACCAGCTAGCTTGCAGTGCCACCATAAGCCCGCCTAGCCCTACCACGGAGTGAATAGTTTCTGGCAACCACTGAACATGACAACCTTGACCCTAAGGAGTACTGCAAGGCCATACCCAAACCTCCCATGGCTTCTTTGTAAGCCCGAGAGCTAAATGCCGGACCCTCGTTGGAATGTAGTGTGCCAATTGTGCATGTCCTGATAAAGACTCGCAAATCCTTTATAACAGTTAGAGCGTCAGCTGACCACTGTGGCCAAACCTACAGCAATCTGGAGCATGAATCCACTGTTACCAAGATGTGCTTGTAAGCCCCATCTGGGTGTAAAGGGCTGCAGTGATCCAAATAGACACAAGCCAAAGACTTGTCCAAGATCAATAGAGGTGTCTAAGGTGGACATGCTATGGTTGAGCCTTTTATATGCTGGCAGATGCCAAATTTGAGGGCAAAGTCCTTGGTCTGTTTAGTTAGACCTTGCCACCAATAGCGCTGCTTCAGTGGCGAAACTGTAGCAGTAACCCCTGTGTATGCTGACCTCAGACCCTCATGTGCAGCTAGTATTAAACTCAATCTGTGATCAATGGTTGGTATAACTCTTTCCTCACTCCTGGAATCTGGGGATAAGGAATGTTTTGTGCATCTAACTTGTAGGAGTACTTGAGTGGATTTCAGCAGGTGTGTATCATTGCGCGTGGCATTGACAGCCACCATGATGTCTCTGTCTAATCTCGTACTAGAACTCGTGAGTGCAGCAATGGCAGGAGTACGAACTGTCACCTCAGCGGCTTCAGCAGCCATGAAATTCCCTGCATTGTGAATGCAAACACGTTGATGACTCAATGTGTGAAAAGCATGAGCCGGTGGCAAGCATTCTTTCAACTTTGCCACTTGTTCCGAAATCAGCTTGTGCTTGATTGTGCAACCCTTTGAATCTCAAAATCCATTCTGGCCCCAATAGTGAAGGTATTCATTATAGGACTGGACACACTAATACAAATCACACACTATAAGTGTGAGGAATCCAAGATCTGTATTTTGCAATGCCAGTATTAGGGCTTTGAGTTCTGCCAGCTGCGCAGTACAGTCCCCTAGGTACTGCATGTGTGTTTTTTCAGGATGGAATTTTCCCTCATGCATGCGCCTCTTTACGATTGCACATGACATGGAATATTGGTGTCTTGTCCCTACTGCAGGCTGAGCAGATCCATCAGTGTAGATGATATAGTCATATCGATCTAGAGGCATTATTTCATTTGGCAGAGGATATTCTTGTTCGCACTACAGGAATGCTTGTGTTTGTAATGTGGAATCAAATCTGTAGTCTACATCTGTTGTAGTGAGAGAGCTAGCCCAGTGTATCCATCGTGGATGTAAAGCTTTGATATTTGGAATGCTCGCTTTTTCAACAGCCTCTAAGGTTGGTACTGGGGTAACAACAATTATGCGTTTTCCCTGAGCTAGTGCTCTCTCTCTCTTACTTCAGCAGTCTGTACCGCAGTGAGAATTCTCTCGGTGGATGCAAAATGCATTAAAGAGTTTGTGTACAAATGTGATTTGTATGTAGTAGGTACTGTAACACCCTAGTTGAAAGTGATATAGGTGTACCCGGTTGGTCCAGCGACTATAACGGTCACCAGGTTGGTCGTGTTTACACGTGTGTGTAAATGTTTGGGAGCTATTATATCACCTTGTACAGAACGTAAAATGTTTGTATGCTCCTGTGTCGAATGGTTGATTGAAAAATCAGGTCTAATCAAGTCGGAGAATGGTTTTACTCATTCTGTGTAATACAAAACGATGTTCTGCCAAAATTTAAGAATCCTAAAATGGATTGTAGTCTTTTCAGAGTCGTTGGAGGTTGGATCAATGCACATTTTTCTAAAAAATGTGTCGCCAGGCGTTTACCTTCACTTGACAACTTGTATCCCAGAAACAGGACATTGAGATGGGCAATTTTTAATTCTTTGAAATTAAATTTGTAGCCCAGGTGTGCAAACCCTAGAATTATACGGTCTACTCTGTCCAAGTGTTCCATTAATCCATATTCCGTCACATAAATATCATCTACATAGGACAATGCCTCCTCATCAAAATTTTGAAGGAAGAGGGGAGAGGATGTAGTCTAATGGCTAGGGCGGTTGACCTTGAAGCTGGGGAACCAGGTTTGAGTCTCGGCAGGGACGCCCAACATCCTGTGATTCTGGGCAAATCTCTTAATCTCCCCATGCCTAACAAAAAAAAATATGAATTTGTCCGTCTGTAATGCAACTGGTGCTTATGTAAAGTGCTCTGATACCTTCGGGTCTCGTTTGCGCTATATGAAACTCACAAAAAAAAACTCTGTTACTCTGGCTGAAAACAGCCCAGTGCTATTCTTATACCCTTGAGGTAAATGGCAAAATTGCCGCTGTGAACCTAGCACTGAAAATGCTGTCAAATATCTGCTTTCAGGCGCTATATTCTGTAAGAAAGATCCATTTAAGATGCCTAGTGTTGTTTTGTATTTTTTCCACACACTGTTATTCATTAGTGCAGCACTGTTTGCATTTTGTACTGCAAATGTGCGAGTACATGAGTTTAAATGCCAGTAGTCTAAAACTAGATATTATGAATTCTCTGGTTTCATTACAGGAAACAAGGGATTATTTATTGAAGAGGTGCAATTTTCTATTACACCTTGGTATTTAAGTTGTTCTAGGATTTCTCTAACTTGTTTTTTAGCTTCATGTTTTATTGGGTACTGTCTCTGGGATTGAGGAGTTGTTTTTAATGGGATTTTGTGATGAGGAGACTCATCATACCACCCAACAGGATTGCGCTGTAAAGCAGGAGCTAGCGCTAACGCCCTCTCCTTGGTGTAAGAATGTTTAATAGACTCTGGAACGAGGTCAGAGAAAGCAGGTAAAATTACAGTTTCCCCCATTGGGAATTCCATTAAGATATCAGGTGGCCAGCCTTATTCAGCCAAAAGAATATCGTAACCATATGTCAAGTTCTCCCAAAAGAAAGCCTTGATGTTCCTGGGTATGTCCCCCTCCAATTGGAGTGTTATTTTGTATAAACCATGGGGGACACTTACCAGTGTATCAGGTGTTTCCACCGTGATATGCTCACTAAGCGCTACTACCGCTATATAATCCATCAGGTTCCAGTGAGGTATTGTGACTTCTAAACCATTAGAAAGAAACGTGAAGTCTTTTGGATTTTTATGTTAGATACAGTCAATAAGGATTTGAATTTGGAAATTCCCTGGGAACAAGCCATTGTCTAGCCCTTAGGATCAATATTCTGATTTTACCATCTTCTGCTTTTTCAATAAAGTTAGGTTTTCCTTTAGGAAGCAGTTACTTGTACGGTGTAAAGTTATTTGAACCCATAGGTTTGGAGTTTATTGTCTTTTTTGGTGTTGATTATGAATCCCATAAGGTAATAATATTATCTATTGGGTTAACACACAATGTGGTCTGTCCCCCTTTTCTCTTCTGCCATATAAACAATATTTTTGAGTATCTTGGGAGGGATGTTATGCTTGAGTACTCCCAATAGGGCGGTCGATGTACTTTTCGCAGTCCGATTTAGACATCTAGTTTATAAAGTTTTCTTTTGTTGCTAAACATACTGTGGTGTTCGATTTCCCTCAATAGAGCGTTTTTGGCTCTCTTTGGAGGTTGTCTTTAATATCCATGATTTTCTTCGTAACATGAAGTTATCAGTACTTGACGGCTTATTTTATTTTTAGTCCGTTTTTATATCTAGGATTTTTTTTTTTTTTGCTTGATCGGGTTGTTATATTCTTTGTGCCATTACCACTTTGCTGTTAGAAATATGGTGTATGCACTATGTTTTTGGTATTTGCGTTAGCTATTTTTATGTGGCCCCATTTTAAATGAGTCAGTAATAATATATATGTAACATTCTTTGATGGATGAACACTAATCTTTGCCCAACACAAGATGGCACTCGTTATATTCTGTAGCAGTCCGCCGTCTCTATGCATGACTCATTTATTCCGCGAGAAAAAAGGCGCGAACTTCTGGGTATTTAAAAATGAGATGCGATTCATTCATTCGCGATAGGTCGTCTACACGGAGTGCATCAGACTGGTGATATCCACGCGTTATTCTTTGGAATTCTAAGGAGATACGAAGGTATTTAAATTTGCTAGGGTCTGACAGTATTTCAATCTTTGGAGGTATTTTCTACATTTAGATCTTTTAAGGGCTCATTACAGTTTTTTATGTCTTTTTCATAGCTCCTGAAAATACAGAGTTGACTTGTATTGGCTAACTCTATTTCCTATATAATTAATTGGACATAATGATCCCTACGTAGAAGAATTATCCTTCATTTTTGAAGTAAGCAATTTTGCAATCATTTACTTTCTCAACGTTATAGATCTATGATCGTGATTATTAAGTATCACTCGATAATGCGATAGTATGATGGGGCATGACCTTATGTTTTTTGTTCTAAATATAGCTCCTGAAAGTACTGATACAGAACCTCCATATCGGGACTTGACCTACACTAATTACGGGCAATGACCTTTGTCACTGATCTATATAGAGAGTAGCCTGTAGGATCGCTCGCTTTCTTCTCCATTAAGTGAGTTCCTTTAATTTTATTATGGTCTAATCTAAATTGAATATTACCCCTGTTCGGCTAGTCATTTCTTTATGTGTTGCATTATATATTTTTCAGTTTCTGACGCATTATTGGGCATTTATTACCGGAATTTATTTGCTACACAAGTACTCATCAATCGAAGTAAGTGCAGTCTACCTATTAAGCCTTATCGGGGAATCTTGCCAGCATCTTGTTAATGTTGATATATAGAGGGTTTAAAAGAAGAGTTCCCCTTATAATTACATTAAACATGGTACTAATATATCAAGTGGTATTTATAGAATATTTAGTACATATTAGGGAAATTGCTTGTCCCAACATGCGTGCTTTAGCACATCTGTATTGCCATTACTTGGACCTAATTTTCCTATATTGTTAGGTACTTCTCCTATAAGATTTAATTCTCTATTTGAGATGGTTACTATATAAAGAATATAATACAGCGCGTAGCCTAATGATAAGTTCATAGGCTTGTGAAATTTTAAATACTGGGCCTTTATCATTTTTCATCTTTTCATTTCTGTTTTTCCGTCTTTTCTGTTTTTTGTTTTTTTTTGTTGTTTTTTTCTTTTTTCTTTGTCTCTTTTTTGTTTTCTTTTCTCTTCTTCTTTTCTTCTCTTTTTTTCTTTTTTTCTTTCTTTTGCTGTTCTGTTACTAAACTAAATTGTTATCTTGATTTATCTGTATATTTTTTGTTAGGATTGATAATGTGGTATACATAGTTTGTTTGTCTTTTTTCTTTTAGAGATTGTTTGTGATATCAACTAGTTGTTTATTACATTAGTATCAAATTAAGTTGCGATAAAAAGATTAAATAATATTGTGTATCAAGGAGTTATGAAATATCGCTTTTGAATAAATGAATGTGCCGTTTTTTATAATTATCTTTGACTATATTGCATAGTTATTAATTTATAAATTGTATTCTAGGTTTGTATATATAATATTTATTGGTAATCACTATGTTGTCTTTTATTTTATATAGTTTGTTTGCAATAGACGTTCTCCTGATGAAGGCAGTAGTGCCGAAACGCGCGTAGTTTACATCTACCGCTTGCTCCTATCAAGTGTTCTTGTTTACATCTACCGCTTGCCTCTATCAAGTTTTCTTCTATTGTTTGCCCCATTTAATTTGTCTAAAATGTGCAAATAAGCATTTTTTGTGTTAATGTGAGAATTTAGTGTTTCTTTATACACAATCCTTGTACTCATCAATGTTGCTATATAATTATGTGATTTTCTTTGTGAATATTATACATTCTTTATAAATATAATTAACAAAATGAATTAAAAAAGATTTATAAATAATAAAAACACTAAATATTTCTTCATTAAGTGTCAATTTTTTGTATGATATGCAGTGTGGTTACTGTTTTAGTGTACCTAGAATATACTCCTTTTAATTATATAGAAGCTTGCTATTGGTTTCTTTACTCACCTAGGTATTGTGACTTCTGCCACGCTGCCCAGCATCACCACTGCCCATTCCCCATTCAGAAACAGAGTCCTCAGTAGCCTGGGCATGCCTTATTTTAATCCCAGCTACCGTCTTCTTTTTAAATTGAGGTTTAAGAGTCTTTTGTTTGTCTTTCTTTTTAATGATGTAGTCTGAAGTGCGATGTGTTTCCCTCTTCGGTTTCACGTGCTCTTCTGATCTACGCTCTGACCATCCACCTCTCTCTGATCGTGTATAGGATGAATCCTGAAAGGAATGAGAGGAACGTGTATCAGTATCCTGATACCTGTCAGACTTTCTAATATTATCACGGTTTCTCAGATTATATTTCTTATCAGTGGTTTTCTGATTGTGATTGTGTCTTGTTCTGTTTATATTTCTGTTTATTGTCCCAGTTCTTCTTCGAAGAATAGGGTGCTTGCTTAGAGTTATCCTTTTCAGAATTACTCTTAACCTGTGTTTTCCCAGGTCTGGCTCCCAAATTATCTCTTCCTAATGCAGCATAGGTTTCTTCGATAATTTTAGGCAATTCCCGCTCCTGCTGGGCAGGAGTGAACTCTCTCAGGTGTTGGCATATAGCTAAGACAGCTGCCTCCCCTTTTATGTTACTCAACATAATGGCAAAATTGTTCATCAGTTTCATCCCAGTCCAGGTGCTACCCTATACTCATTCATATGCTGTTTCAATACATCAGGTAACAGCCAGTGAAGGGGTACCATGAGTTCTGGTTTAAACGGCAGCGAAGACTCTATTCTAAGTGGCACAATCTTCCTCCGGGGGTGCCATCCCCATTGGCAAGCAAATTGTTAAAATGCTGTGTTTTCCCTGCGGGCCCATATGGGGAAAAAATGCCTCGAGCTGACTTGTTTTCTTTGCTATCCAGAATGGAATTTGCTCCCAACTGGTGGGAATCTTTCCCATGACGCATTCAGCGTTTGCGGACTGATACCCATGGTAGCCAATTGTGGTTGTGCAGCCTGAGCAGTCCGCAAGGGTTAATTATGAGTGTTCGGGTTATGAACTGTGTAAGATTTCTAAAAGTTTTACTAGATCTTCATATAGTGTTATTAATTCTGCTGCATCTAAATTAGCAATATTAGGACGCGGTATATAAGCAGCTAAGACCGGACATGTCGCTCCTTTACTGAGCGGACCGAGTCTCACGTTTTCTATGGTGTGTGGGTAGGCGCCTTTAAATTGATTTATGCGTTCTTGGTAAGTTATTGGGATTTCTATGTCCACATATGTAATGTATTCCTCTGGTGTTTCATCTTCAGTGAATGTGTGGAACAACTGTGTGTGAGCACCCGCAGCTGGGAATGTAACCCAAGAGTAGACAACCTCTGTGCTGAATGCTTTGTGTGCCTCAACCATGAAGGTAACATCTCCACCCGTTGCCGGGAGACCATATTGTAGTAATTTCATAGTAACTGCATGTCTGCGATTTTCTGTAATATTTAGAGTGACTACTTCTACTCCATTGTTATCTCCGTTAGCTTCGTGTTTGGACATTATTTAAAAAAAGAAAGAAATTAAGTAAATGAATTTATGTAGATAGGGTATGCACAATGTGGGGACAAGTTATCCTACAAGCTTGAATAACCTACAGCCAATACATAAGGTAT
The DNA here is from genome assembly GCA_963921515.1 of Calotriton arnoldi. Taxonomy (NCBI): domain Eukaryota; kingdom Metazoa; phylum Chordata; class Amphibia; order Caudata; family Salamandridae; genus Calotriton; species Calotriton arnoldi. The sequence goes on along the minus strand of CAWUFW010001090.1, from coordinate 3,028,506 downwards.
ACCTACTCAGCCGAGGCAGATTTCCCTACCATCACGGACGTCTCGGGTTTGGAGGTATGTAGGGGTCTCTGAGAAAGCACAACTCAACTAATCAGGTAGACCATTAAATAAGAACCCAACCAGTGTTGGCAGTGCCATGTTGTGTAGTTCCCACTAATCCGTAGGATCTTTGCATTTGTTGGACAACAAAAACTTTGAGAGAGGTGCCCAGACTAAATCCAAGCACCCCCATAGGATATGCTGGGCTGGAGACCAGCTAGCTCACAGTGCCACCAGAAGCCCCCCTAACCCTACCAGGGAGAGAATGTTTTCTGGCAAACACTGAACATGACAACCCTGACCGCTAAGGGAACGTGGTAACAGATCAGAACCTCTCACTCAGTCACTCGTGCTCTTTTGTTCTCAGAGAAATATACAGAGAATCCACAGTGGGATGTTTTCAATTCACTTATTGAACCAACGTTATTCTTGCATAAAATACATGTGCTGCGATAATCAGTAGATAGAAGCAGATGAAAGTGATTACAGGCACCAAAACAGTAAATAGTAGATACAGTTCTACCATGGTGCTAAAATAGTGTATATATGTGTCGTAAATGAAGTTCGCAAGACAACAGGATGATAGCAGGTATGTTTCTTTATTTCGAGACAGCAACAAATAGCGGACCGATTCCCAGCTGGCCACTAATCAACTGTCCACTCAGGAACGCTCCACACTTAACACAATGCTGTGGAATTTCACGGCCGTGAGATTCCACCAAAAGATAGTCGAAACAAACATGGAGAATTTATGTCACATCTCCTTTCCTTCTAACATAAAACATAACATATATACACAAAAACAAGAAAAGATACAATAGGAGAAAATAAGGAAAAAAATAAGGAAAGAGCAAGGTATCGCTAAGACAGCTAAGGTGGCACAAAAGAACAAAACATTAAAAAAAATGAAAATAATACTGTAAGATAACAAGTTCAACAAACATAATATTTCAAGTACTCAGGTGACCTATGTTCCCTAACCTTTTTCCCATCACTGAACCCGGTTACAACCGTTTTACCACTCTCAACAACAGGGCCAGTAACAATCTCCTGAGTAATACTTTCTCCTCCTTTATCTACATCCTAAAAACATGTAGCCATTCTGCACCTCATTTTTCCTTTCTGAACACACACCACCTTTTTGGTATAAGGCTACTCTGCGCTGGTTCCAACGTTCACCATTCTCCAAAGACACATGAAAGTCATAGACACGCTTCCCTTTAAACGGACCTTTAAACTTGGACAAACCTCTCGTTACTCTACCCATCTTGATTTTTCCCCCAATCACCAGCTTCAATCGCTCCTCTGGAAACAACCACTTCCTCTTCCACATCACCGTTTTTCAACACCCAGTCCTTCAACCATGATTGTACCAATCTGTTAATTCTCCCTCTCAACACTTCAAACAGAGATTTCAGAGCGTCATTATGTTTGGTGGTACAGTACGCCCACACCATATCCTCGATATCCCCTGCAACACTCTGACCTGAAACACATGCCATCCGAATTATCCCTTTAACCAACCTGTTTGCCCTCTCCACTAAGCCATTACCCTGTGGATTGTACAACAAGGTGCGATAGTGTCCAATACCATTTTTCCACAAAATTTCTTAAATGTGTTGGAAAAACAACTGTGTACCGTTGTCCGTAACATGGACAAAAGGGACCCCTTCCTCACGAAACATTTTCCTCAGAATGCAAATAGTAGCACCAGTGGTAATTTCATTGATAAACTGAACAGGCAACCACTTCGAGACAACATCCACAAACAGAATAGCAAATTTCAAACCATTACGTATTTCAGATATGGGTCCAATGAAATAAATACACAGTGTGTGCCAAGGCAGCCCAGGATTGGTAATGTGTCCCATGACAGCGTGTGCACTGAATCAAAGTTATTTATCAGCTTCCTTACACACATTACACCTCACTACCCAATCAACAACTTGAGTATCCATGCCTGGCCACCAAAATTGTGCTTTAAGACATTTTTGTGTCAAGCTCTGTCCCATATGACCTTCATGTGCCATAGCTACAAGTGTAGGTCTGAGGTTCAGTGGTGGCACAGATCTCTCACCCCTCATCACAACACTACTACCACACACGGATAGCTCATCCAACAACTTGACAAATGGCCATACAGAAATGGAAACACAACTCTCCCTCCTTTTCCCAGATATAACCATATGCACCACCACTTTGAGAGACTCATCCCCATCCATAGCGTGGCACCTATCTTCCTTCGTGAAAGCACCAGCTCCATCTAATACAACATCCTGTATAGAAGCACCCGCCCATTCAATTTCATGATCATTCACCACAGGGCCATTCACCAAATGCCATTCCACAGATAACCTGGACAAACAATCAGCTTGCATATTTCTGTAACCTTGAATGTGTTCCATCACATAACGATATTCATGGAGCCTAGCAGCAAGCCTCGTCAACCTCGCAGAGCCCTTACCAGCCCCACCAGGAAGAAGTATCTTAAACAGGGGCTTATGGTCTGATCTCAAAATAAAGTGTGTGCCCCACAAATATGTTCGAAAATATTCCACACCCCATGCGACCGCCAACGCTTCTCTTTCAATGACTGAATAATTCCTTTCAGAATCAGTCAATATGCGGGAGGCAAAGGCAACCGTTTTCTCACCACCTTTTTGCTTCTGAGAGAGCATAGCACCCACACCAATAGCACTTGCATCAACAGTAACAATCGATTTAAGATCAATATCAAATGATACTAATATACCAGCTTCGCAAATATCCTTCTTTCTCATTTTAAAACACTCTTCTTGTTCTTGTGACCACACAAAATTCTGCCCCCTCTTCAAAAGAACCCTCAACACCTCTGTTTTATCGGAGAATCTTTGTACAAACTTTGCATCATACTCAATTAGACAGATAAGGTATCTCAATTGATCCTTGTCCAGAGGACTGGGGGCTAATTCTATCACCTCCAACAACTTTTTGGGGGGTTTGACCCCATCAGCAGATAATGTATAACCCAAATATTCTATTTGCTCTTTGAGAAAACTATATTTTTCTTTTCGCAGTGTGAGACCTACATCTGCAATCCTTTGTAGAGCGTGTTTCAAAACAACATTATGTTCTTTAACAGTCTTGCCAAAAACAAGGATATCATCTTGAAAGTAAATAATATTTACTAATCCTTTCAAAACTTCCGATATCATCCATTGAGACACTCTCGCTGCCGATGAAAGTCCAAATGGCATACGAGTAAACTGACAAGTTCCCTCCATGGTCCTAAATGATGTGAGTGGCTTGGACTCATCGTGAAGTTTTATCTGATTGTATGCACTCTTCGGGTCCAGTTTGGAAAAATATTTTCCCCCTTCAACAACAGAACTAGCTCGTTAATATTAGGTAGAGGATACGTGTCTGCCACTATTTTCTGATTGAGTGAACTCAAATCCACGCACAATCTGAATCGTCCATTGGATTTCAGTGTGATAACTACGGGAGAAACCCAACTTGATGCCTCAACTGATTCTATAACTCCCTGTTGTAACATCTCCAGAATCCATTTCTTTTACCTCGTCACGTACCACTAACGGAACCCTCCTAAGTTTATGTTGGACAGGAATAGCCCCTTTCTTCAAAACTATCTTGTGAGCGTACCCCTCCAACAAGCCCAATTTATCATCAAAGACCCTCCTAAAATAGTGAAGTATATCCTCAATAGATTCATCGTCCACCACCATCACCTGGGAGAGAGGTCTTGGGTTAACAATAATAAAAGCAAATCATATTGATGAACCCAACCCAAAATTGGTGGGCCATGTTCCGCTACATAAACTTTACCCTGCGTACTCCCTCCCTCAAACACAATGTGTGCATCCATAAACCCTACAATTTCAATGGTTTCCCCCTGATAACCTCCCGGGGAAGTATCCTTGGGTTGAAGAACATAACCCTCCCAAAGTTGTTCAAATATGGCTCTAGGAATTATTGTGTACATAGACCCCATATCCACCATAAGCTGCACTTCACACCCATTGATGGTACACATTGCTTTAGATCGGTTCCTTCTCTGTCCCTCCTGTATAACTTCTTCCACCATAAGAATCCTGTCACACGATTCTCTGTGACGTACACCGCCCTCTGAAACCAATGCTACTTTGTTGCAGCTACCTATTCTGCACATCCATGCAAAATAGCCAGTGTGACCACACTTTCTGCACTCTTTATTATTTGCAAAACAAAATTTAGAATCTGAAGAATGTGCATTGCTGCCACAACTACTACACCCTCTGTTAGTTGTTTAGCAAGGCCAAAGCCTTTGTTAAATCTATTACTGTTCTTTGATGCTGATACAGATTCTACCGGATTACTTATATCCCCAACCTCAGATACTTCACATTCTTGTTTCTTTTTTTCTAACTCACGCATACATTTGGCTGACTGCTCCAGCACTTTAGCTATGTCTATGGCAACCTCAATGTGGGATTCTTTGCTGCCCACATCCCTTCCTGTATTTTCTTTTCTCTGCACTGAACTATTAACTGATTGATGATGAGTTCTTCCACAATATCCTCAAACCTACACTTGGTTGACTGTTTATGCAACCTAGAAACAAATTTATCAATAGATTCATCGACTCTTTGAGGTTTGGTATAAAACTTATATCTAGACATCACCAAGTTTTCCTCTTTTGAGAATCTAAGTTCCAATCTACATTTTGCTACCTCAATTTCATCTAAAATTGGTTGACCAGCCTCTTCAGTAGCTTGTGGTAAATAACGAAAATTTTCTGGCCTTTATTTCCCAAAACACTCAATAATAATGCTCTTTTCCTGGATTCATGGAAATCTTGTCCATCTAAAGCTTATAAATAGTTATCAAACATCAAAATTCAATCATCCCATGGGACTGGTAGAGACCTGGATGCACTTAAAAACATGGTGGTGGTGTCACAGTAGCATGTGGCATTGGTATATTAGGTTCATTTACACTAAGTGGGCTCTCTGAGGCTTTGCCCATGACTCAAATAAATATAAAATAGTATAGTAGAAGAATTATTATGCACCCAAAACAACATACATATACACTCATTTATTTGGTTTAGACTTGAGCTTTTAAAAACTTTGGATGCAGACCACAAATCATTTGTTCAACAGTGTAACACTGTTAAGAGGATGGTTCCCACACAGGATTAAAACAAAGAAAACACACTTTAAACAGCATATCCATTGAGTGTAACAAGCTACCCACATGGCAAGTGCTTCAGTGCCCCACATAAAGGTAGTAAGCGCTATATAAATGTCTCAATGCAATACAACTTCTGGCAGCACAGATGAGCCAGCACCAGAGCACTCCACTGTACATGAGTGCAATGGGTGCAATGTCTGTCAATGTAGGGGCCTGATGAAAAACATGGCTCCGCTTAAAGCCCCAAATTTTCAACTATGCTGTTGGTATTTCAAATTTAGGCAACTACATAAAAAATAACTTGAAAGATAAATCATGCAAGTTAAAATAATATATAGAAAAATGCACTCTTTTTTATTTTATGTTTATTTTATGAAAGCTCAATTGGTCAATGCAATCACTGCTGATGTTATTTGTGTGTGTCCCCAGAGAAACAGAATTGAACCCTGGTTGGAGCAGTGAGGAATAGTGGCTTCTGTATTCATACTGCTAAAAGGTCCTAACCTGCAACTGAAAGCATTGTAAACATACATCAATCCTCTTAGAAAGGGCTTTTAGGGTAGTTACTTTCCATTTCAGAGGTTTTGCAGCAGTTTTGAGATCTTTTTAGAGCTTCCCATTGCTCAAAAGAGCGTAATTACAGATATGCATGTCTTTCCCTGCACTTCATTGCTTGGTTTTGCATACCAGAAAGTGTCACTCTAAGAGTCACACATTTAACAGTTTAATGTCACTTATAAGTACTCTGAAACCATGCAAATGTCACACATAAGCAACACTAAAACTTGGCAGCTAGGATTCTGGACTCTCATTATTTTATCTTTGAAATAGAGGTCAGATGGCCCAGAAATGTAATGATGTTATGAAACCTGTAGCTGAGCTATGTGCTCACTAACAGAACTCCCATATGCCCTCAACACCTTTTGCTGTTAAAAAACACAACTGCTTACCCAGCACTTCAGAATGTTCGTGTGTTGCTGCGATGTCCTAGGCACATAGCACACAACTCCAATCCTCACAACTCACCCTTGCCTCCATACCCAGGATCCACAAGACCAGAACCGGAAGAAGGTCGTTCTTCACTTCGCCACCAAGACCTGGAACACCTTGCTCACCTCAGTCAATCCGTATTACTGACTCAATTCAGGAAGTACCTCAAGACCTGGCTTTTCGAATGATCCTCCACCCAGTCCGACCAGCGGCCCCCTTCCCCAGAGCCTTGAGACCCTCACGGCTGAGTAGCCATGCTATACAAAACCCTGATTCATTGATTAATTGAATGATTGACTTGCTACCATTTTTTTAGAAGATGTATTTTTTTTAACATAAGGATAAAGGAACAGAACTGTCAAATTTCAGAGGGTTTTATTTTTTAAACTATTACTTGTGGATTTAGAATATCACTTTGACGCCTACTGGTGATATATACCATGCCATGTTTAACCCCTTCCATGCGAAGGGGTCCTGCGCCACGGTGCTCATGTTTGCAGGACAGCTCCCGGCTGTCCTCGCACATGGCACTTGAAATCCCTCTGGTGGGGCACCAGAGGGATTTCCTTTTCCCCCAAACAGCCTCTGGAGCTGGGGAAGAGCTCCCCCAGCTCCTGAGGTGTTTGTGTGGTTTCCTTGAAATGACGATCAGCGCGGACGTTGCTCTGACGCCATTTCAGTGAAACCAAAACTGAAATGAGCCAATAGGCTCATTTCAGTTTCACTTTCTACGTGCTCAAGAGTAGCCCCCAATCTGCCCCCCCCCCGGGGAGTGGAAAGCACACTAGATGCCAGGGATATTTCTTCTTGGATTTAGGGGTGAGGGCTGCCCGAGATGGGCATGCCAATGCCCCCACTCCCTCAAAAAATTCCACAGTCTTTCTGAGCTCCCGGAGGCAGATGGGGGAAATAGCCCCTGATCAGCCCCTATGGGGGCATAAAGCCCACTAGGCACGAGGGATTGTTTTTTTATACGTAGTGGTGGGTGCCGCCCAAAATGACCATGCCAATGCCCCCACCACCTCAAAAAAAATCCACAGCCTTTCTGCCTCCCCTGGGAGGGGGGGGCAGAAAGCAAACTAGGCACCATGTTTTTTTTAATGTATATAGGAGTGGGGGCTGCCCAAAATGGGCATGCCAATCCCCCCAACCCCCAAAACCAAAAAAAAACCACAGTCTTTCTGTCCACCCCCCCCCAAGAGGTAGATTGGGGAAATAGCCCCTGATCTGCCTCCCGGGGGGGAGAAAGCCCACTAGGCACCAGGTATTTTATTTTATACGTAGAGGTGGGGGCTGCCCAAAATGGGCATGCCAATGCCTCCACCCCCCAAAAAAAATTGCCCCAGCCTTTCTGCCTCCCCTGGGAGGCAGATGGGGGCAATAGTTCCTAATCTGCCCCCCGTGTTTCCCTAGGTGCCGGCTGAGCTAGGGTTTAAAATCCACAGCTAGGCACTTTGTAAAAAAAGGGTCTGTTTTCACTGTAAAAATGTGTTGTGTCCACATTGCGTTTTTGGCGGTTTCCTGTCGCGGGCACTAGGTCTAACCTCACACGTGAGGTACCATTTTTATCGGGAGACTTAGGGGAACACAGAATTGTAGAGCAACTGTTATTACCTATTGACTTTCTATGCCTTTCTGCCTTCCAAATGTATGACAATGTGTAAAAAAGAAGTCACTTTGAAAAATGTCCTATTATTTACATGCTAGCAGTATGGCTACCCACAATTTTGGAGATGTGCAAATAGCTACTGCTTTTAAATTCTATATTTTGTTCCCATTTCAGAAATACATAGGTGTCCTTGATATCTATTTTTCACTCTTTATATTTTACCAAATGAATTGCTATATACCCGGTAGACAATGAAAAGCCATAGCAAGGCACAGCTCAGTTATTGGCTATGGATTCCTCAGGTTCTTGGTGAACCTACAAGTCCTGTATATCCCCACAACCAGAAGGGTCCAGCGGATGTAACTGTATATTGATTTAAAAAATCTGTCATACTTAGAAGAAGTTACAGGTGAAAACGTTGGCACAAATGGCTGTTTTTTTTTACTTATTTTAAATTTTTCTTATTTTCAACTGTTAGTTTCTATAAAAAACCTTGAAGGATCCACACAAATGATCCCTTGCTGAATTCAAAATCTTGTCTACTTTTCAGAAATGTATAGCTTTCCGTGATCCATTATTGCTTTCATACCCATCTCTACCACTAACTGGAAGGAGGTTGAAAGCACATAAAGTAGCAAAAATAGGCTATGTCCCAGTAAAATGCCAAAACTATGTATAAAAATGCAATTTTCTGACAAAAGTCTGCTTGTGCCTGAAAGCTGGGAAGATGGTGATTTCAGCACAACAAACCCTTTGTTGATACCTGTTAGAAATGGGATTTCTGGTTGGCTAGGGCTTGCGCCTAAGCCAGGCAGAAACCACCACTCTAGTCAGGGCAAGGGAGTTTCACGCTGAAGATAAACCCTGCTCACCCCCTTGGTAGCTTGGCACGAGCAGTCAGGCTTATCCCAGAGGCAATGTGCAAAGCGTTTGCGCAACACACACAGCAGCGACACACTAGGCACACCACAAAAGAAACTCCACACAAGGTTATATAAAAAAATAGCCTTTGTATTATTCATAAACACATTAGATCATAATCACAAATATACACTGTGCCACCTGGCACTAGGCAATACTTTACAGGGGACTTATATACATGACAGGGCCAATCGGGCCACTGTCAGAACCGTTAGAAAGCACAAGTAGCAAATATAAAACAACCAGCAACAACTGGTAAAATACTGTACTCAGCATCATCACATTAGGCATAAACAAATTATGCATCACATTAGGCATAAACACATTACGCATCACATTAGGACCGTGCGCCCTACCAGCACCTAAGGTGCTCACAGGCCATCTGGCCTTCCTCGGGGGCCCATCTGGGACTTCCCCGCAATGCCCTTCGTCCATCAAAAGTCAGGGCTCTAAGCTGCCACTGCAGCAGGGTGCAGGCCCAACAGGCCGGCACCAGAAATGGGGGTGCGAGGGTGTAACTCACCCTGGTCTCTCTTGAGACCCAAAATAATGCCCCCTCAACGCTGCAGCTGCCCGCAGTCTGGCGGAACAGCTGTGAAACAAGTAGGCACCAACAGAGTGCCATGGGAGCCCCTCTCACCGGGGCTCTGCTCGTAGGGAAAATCAGCACCACAGTTCCTTCTCATCCCCCTTACTGGGGCTTCTTCTTAGGGGCCAAAAAGGAATGCTCCCACCGTTGCAGCTGTAAATAATTAGCACCGGCACCACCGTGCCTTGTGAGCCCCCCTCACCGGGGCTCTTCCAGTGCCACTACCAGGCACCAATAATGCTCTCCTCCAGGCCCCACTCACTGGGGCTTCTTTCGGGGAAAAGGAAACAAGCACATGGCGGGCACCAACAGTGCCTTGTGGGCCCCCTTCACCGGGGCTCCTCCGGTGCCACACACTGCCACCTACTGGCTGCGGTCTCAGCCCCACTCACCGGAGCTTCTCATGACTCTTCTGGTCTTCCCCGTTGTTGCACGGCACATCTGGAGCCTTCCACGGCCTCTCGGATGGAAGCTTGTACCTTAGGCTGGCCCCTCTCCCGCACAGACTCCAAATGGCCACCGAAGGACTCCGGCCAGTCTCCGCCGACGTCCAGGACCACACGCGGGGCTCACACCTCTGCCGCGGGAGCCCCGCCTCCAACCAGGCCTGGACCTGGCCTGACTTCTGGCCGTCTGCTTCCTTTCTCGGGCCCCGCCTACAACCAGGCAATCTCCGCCTGACTTCCGGCGGCTCCACGGAGCGAAGTCTCCGCCGCTCCTGCCGCCCCCTCTCTCTGGCGACGTTGGAGCCCGCGTCTTGGGCTCAGGACCTCATTAAAAGAGCGCTGATCACGCGCTGCGCCGTGCAAGGGTCCAATCCTCTTGGCGGATCGGCTCTCCAGCACCTCTGAGGGCCACAGGCTTCCAGGCACAGGGCTCCCCACATGTCAAGCGGGGAGTAGAGCCACACGAATGCACTTCTCCTTGGGGGAGGGAAAGTGCCCCTGGCACCAGGCAAATTTGAAATCCCACTCTTTGGGCTCTGGCAATAAAGATGTAGCGCTCACGAGGCGCTAAGTCTAAGGCCACCAGGGCAGAGCTGGGCACAGGCAGGCCAGCACGTAGGGACCCCCAGGAAGCAGCAGCTGGGTCCCACGGCGGTTCCTCCTGACGCCCAGCAGTCCTTCACCCCAAAACAGGTACAAGTAAGCAACATTCATGGGGTCACAGCCCCAGTACTTATATCCCATATGTCTTTGTTCTCTCCCCCTGTCACAGACCTAGACCTGGTGCAAACCAGTTCTGGGGGGAACTCCAACCTTTCTATGTAGTGCTAAACCACCTTCATTGTTAGAGTAGGTCCTGGCCCTAGACACACCACAGGGAGGCGGAGCCAGCATTGTACAAGGCAGGCACAGACCTATTCAGGGTCAGGGACTACTCCTCCCACTACTCCAAATTCAGATCTGCCTATTCAGCCTAACGCTGACTCACCCTGCCCCTCTGGAGCCACACACCTCACCAGCCCCTGTCACTCCAGAGCCAGACATGCAATACACATCAGGCAGGCAAAGACACATAGCACACAGAAATGCCAACTTCTAAAAGTGGCATTTCTAAAATAGTGATAATAAATCTGCGCCCACAATTACGCAGCATTTCATATTACTATTCCAAACTTGACCACGCTGCTCCTCTCATATCAGGAATTACCACTGAAACACTTATCAGGGAATCCCCAATGCAATCCTATGAGAGGGCAGCCTCACAGCAGTGAGAAACCAAAATGGCTGTTTGTCACTACCAGGACGTGTCACACAACTAAAGTACATGTCCTACCTTTTACCTACAAGGCACCCTGCCCATAGGGCTAGCTAGGGCCTACCTTAGGGGTGACTGACATGCAGGAAAAGAAAAGGGGGGTCACAGACGTGGCACCCACTTTATGTGCCACGTCACAGCGGCAGTAAACTGCGCGCACAGGCCCTGCAATGGCAGAGGCCTGAGACAGGTTTGAAAGGCTACTTTGGTGGGTGGCGCAATCAGCGCTGCAAGCCCACCAGTAGCATTTAATTTACTGGCCCTGGGTATCTGAGATACCACTTTACAAGGGACTGACAGGTAAATTAAATACGCCAAACAGGTATTGACCAATCTTACCATGTTTACCACAGAGAGCACACGCACTTTACACTGGACAGCAGTGCTTAAGTGCCCAGAGTCCTAAAACCACCAACACCAGGTCAGAATAAAGACTAGGAGGAAGGCAAAAAGTTCAGGGATGACCCTTCAAAAAGGGCCAAGTCCAACAATACTATTTGCAGGGGAAAATCCAGACGCTTTCTTCTGCAGCACTTTTTCCCGATTTGAAAAAATAAATTAAAAATTGCTATATTTTGGCTAATTTCTGGGTCCCCTACGGGGGAATCCACAAACCCTGGGTACCTTTAAAATCCCCATGATGTTTGAAGAAAAGGATGCAAATTTGGCGTGGATACCTTATGTGAACAAAACATTACAGGGGCCTAGGTGCGAACTAACCCAAATAGCCAAAAAAAGGCTTAGCACCCGGGGAGGTAGGAGGGGGGGGACTAGCAGCGAAAGGATTAAATGTATGGATAATGTAACTCATCACTGGATCCATTGATATATAAATATAACCTAAATGAAAGTTTAAGGCCGAATTTGCAAATATTTAAATGGCCAAGTTAACTTTAAAAAAAGTGTTACTACTATTTTACAAAAACTGAAAGTAGGCTCTCCATTCCCCATGCACAAACTCAGGTCTTTGAGGGATTAGTCGAGGCAACCACAATAATTTTTCTAGTGTTTACAAAGATGCCCGTTCAGGGACTTGAAATGACGTCTGGAAGTCTAAACTGCAGTTGTTAAGGTACAGTTTTTAAGATGTGGGCACCTGAGAATAACATTTCAAGTGAGTTATTTTGGACCCCTGCTGATATAGCGATAATGATATTGACACTTGAAAGATTCTCTGAAACTCCTGACGATTATAAAAAGATGCCATCAATAGAGATGCTGTACAGTGAATCTCATTCACAAAGTGTTTCTCTTTGACTTGTCACAGCCTGACCCTCTCATTTTGCTATGTTAAATAAGCAAACAAAAGTTAAACGGCAACCAATTCCAATAACATAATCTTGTAATAATGCAAAACACTGTTTATTTTAGATGTCTTACTTCTTTTTTTTAGTAAAAATAAATTGCTATTGAAATTTTCTGTGAATCATAGTGGTCTAACCTCTACCGCCATAATGCTACTGATTCTAGTGTTTATGAAGTCTGTATTATATAGTCTGCTGTGTTAACACTAGCAAATGTCAAAATGGGCGACAAAACACTCACACAGGTCTAACAACATTTACTAGGAAAGCGGCAAATATATACATTTATAATTTCTCAAAGATCATCAAGCCACATAATAATACAGTTATGCTAAAGGCCTATACTAGTTAGAATTTAAGTTTTTAGTTAGATAACTGGTGAGAGTTTTAATTAGAAAATCAATTTCTGTTCTCATTAGAAAAAGCGAATGAACACTTTACCTATTCGCCTGTTAGTCTACATCTGATCAATAATAATAAGGCACCTAACTTCTATGCTTTTGAGGTTCATCGTTCATTTAAATAATTGATTGGGGGGACTCTGTATAGTCATTCCACAAGGCCAATGCATGCTCAATCATGCATGTAGTATATCTGCCTTTTCTTCAAGGTCACTACAGATTACTCACCCTTTTCTGGACACTATGTATGCTCGGTTTAGGACTCTGTGAACTTTGCCCCTAATGAACAGTACTAAAGTGCCTGCGCTTATTCTCTAAAATATGTTCTGTGCATTGAAACTCCCTATTCTTTCAATCTACTTTCCTATAAATCCACTGTATATTGTGCCTAGGGTGCACCAATGACATAGAAAGTTAAAATATCATATGTGGGCTACAGTGTGTATTTACACCAACCATCTATATGACAAAAATATACGTTTGCCTGGAGAACCACAGTGTTCTGGATAGGCTGCAGTTTAGATTTAAGATTGTTTTATTTGTATCAATAGAACAAAGGAGGTACAACAACTGGCCACTTACATCCACTGACTGGGGAATAATCGAATACAAGAATCTATGGGCTAGGCAAGAATAAAACAAGCTTACAAGGAAACTGAGAAAATGGGGGGGCTGGGGACAACATAGAAGAACAAGCATTTGCAATGCAATAAGTCTCACATTTGCGAGAGTTAGAGCTACTAGCTTTTTAAATGACAATGTGTTTTATGCATGTATTTTTGTTTGGAGTGGGGTGGAAGTAAGTGGAGTGGAGTAGAATTATGTGAGTTGAATTGGAACTGTTAGTCGTGTAATTGTGTGGGTTAGAATTGTTTGGTGCATTTGTGTAGTGGGATTATGTGGCATGGTGAAGAGACGGGGTGAGAGCTACACAGAATAGATAGATAGGAAGATAGAGAAGGATAGGTAGTTTGTGTACGGATCGGTGAATGAACTCTAGACAGAGGAGCAGAAACAGTATGTGAGAAAGAGATAAAGAAGGGGAGAGCAGGCTATAGATCAGTGGCGGTGCATCCATTGGGGCGCTGGGGCGTTGCCCCACTAATGCCACATGGCCACATTCTTCATGGCCACATTCTTCCTCGTTACACTTACTGACTACTCGAATACGGGCCGGCCGGTTGCCGGGCCACGCCTGAGGCAGTCAGGACGCTGAAGGGGGTGGGGCAGCACTGCAGGGTGGGTTTGACTGATAACCTACGGGTGCGGTAGTAGCGCAGCTGCAGCATCAATAGTGCGCATGTTCGGTTTTGGGCTGGTCATTTTTCCGACCAGCCCGAACATGCGCACTAGCCTGTGCACATTAGGAGAGCGAGGGTTGCTTCATGCCGCAGCCCCAGGTCTTCTAATGGGCGGGGGAGTATCCCTGCTCAAGCCAATCCTGGCGCTGCTGGAGCAGCGTCTGGATTGGCTGAGAGGCACGCGTTCACCGCACAGTCCTTAGGCATTGGGTCCCGTGCGTGGGTGGCACTATGGTGAAACTATGACCAATCACTGTGGCTTATGTGAAGCCATGCAGACAGTGATTGGCCATTTGTACATGATGATGACGACCGTGACGTCGTCGCAGTAGACCGCGCCACACACACCTCGTGTTCAGTGCAGTGCCTACTGGCTAGTGGCTGCTCGTGCTCGAGTCACCTCTCTCAGCCTTGGTTGATTGATTTCAACGAACGAACTGAAGATCATCTAGACTAGTAAGTCAGTCTGTTCTAGTGCCTGGAGTTACGAGTTTAACAAGCAATTGAACATTACTTTCCAATAAAATATATTTGTACAGCAATAGAAAACAGGGGAACTGTGCTTGTATTCACGGTTTGACTGAAGAAACGGTTACGTTTCTCAAGCTAATTAGAAGCCATGTACAAGCTAGTAAAAGAAAAAGAATGTTAAAGGCTTCCGGGTCCAATTTATATAAAGACACACCTACAACGGAAAATACTATAGCTGTAATGTGTACTGCTTTTTAGGTTACGGGGCGACCCGCAAGTTTGAACGTGGCTGCTATGTTTATTTTCCGTTTTACTGGTGGGCTATTAATTTATGTATATATCAATGCCATAGAATATAGTTAGCCTCCACTATTAGGTTGATTGAGTGAGATATAAAATTAGCAGCATCGCAGGCCGCAGGGGTGGTCGATCACAGCAACAAAGAAAAAACACACGCGCGCGTCGCGCACCTCTCCGGGTGAAATCAGTAGCCGCTCTCAGAAGTTCAGGCTGGATTCTTGTCAGAACTCAGACCCTGAGTGAAACCCTAGTCAACAGGCCGTGATCCTTCCTCGTGCCCTCACACTATTGCCCAATCTGTTCTGCTGGCACAGACACTGTGCAAGCAAGCTTAACAATGAGATCAAACTTTGCCTCAGCCAGCCCTCTCCCTGGGAGTACATTAAATAACACTTCAGTGTCGGTACACATGTCCCCATGTATATTCATATTGTCTCTCACCATCGAATCAATCCCGTGACACTTGCTGTAATTATCGTACAGGTCTAGCCGAGCATGCATTGCAGGTCAGAAGCTCTATTTCATGTCGACAGGCACCCGCCCGCATCAGGGTATGTCTATAAATGCATTTGGGCCTAAGCCAAAGGGTTTTTATATAGCGCGAACTAAACCGGAACGTATTGGAGTGCTGCCTTTAGTATGAACACCAGTCATTACACAACGATATACATACATTTTTGTTTGGGGTTTGGATCGGGGCTGGCAAGGGGAATGGTATTTCTTGAGGTGTAGGGGTGACATGGGTTGTTAGGGTTACACATGTGGATTCTGGAATGGACTAGGCAACGATCGGGGGTTACAGTGCAGGGTAAGTTACGGGTTATGGTCTGTATTTCTGTTGGGACAGGCATGGGGATTAAAAAAAAAAAGGAATTTTAATAAGGAGCCTTAAACAGCAAAACCGAAATCAAAACTGCAATTTTTAATAGAATGACTGTGTGGTTCATGAAGTTATTATAGTGTGGTTCATGAAGTTATTATAGTTCAATAAATTGAGCATGATGACACAGCAATAGGGTAATCCTAACACCACATTTGCAATTGTAGTCTCAATCCCTGAAATGGCCATGACACACACAGTGAGCATGCACCATTGATCTATGTAATGGGCGTTTATTTTAAATTTTTAAACACAGTGTTGAGTTATAATAGGCGATGTGTAAATTGGGGGGAAAAAGTGGGAGTTTCTAAAATGGAAAGTGCCATGTGACATATTTTCTACCATGGGAGATAATGCAATGCAACCAATGTAACCAATATGGCGTCAATGTGGTGCTGAGTTGCAAGGAGATCTGCATCCTAGCATGCGAGGTCTGGAGGCAATGCAATAGAAGAGGGATTGTTTTTAAATCACAGAGGTGTTGCAATACAGGTAGTCCAGTCGAAGGCATAAGCTGAGACACATAGGTGTCCTGTTCTTGGTTGGTGCATTTTCATGAATTAATAAAGAAGACTTATCTACTTTGCTGTGTCTGGCGTCTCAAAGCATTTCAGAAGTTTGCTGCTATTAAAGACAGACGTGCTGATTTTGTCTACAAAAAAATTAACAATTTGTTAATACTAACATTTCTTGAACAGTTTGTGCCCATTTTTTGAATGCTGCTCGTTTGTGACCTGCTCAGTTGTTTCTTATCTGCTGTACAGATATTGGAGACACTGAAATTAATGGTGTATAACGTATTATGCCTAAATTTAATCTGTTTAATGTTCACATTATGGTTGGTTGCTCTCAATGAGACGTACAGTGCATTGTAGGGTGCCCTACTACCTGTTAATGTTTATTGCTTGCTGTCTCAACATGTTCAGTCCAATAAATCACAGTAGCTTGTATTTCCTCAATATACGTAATTTCTAAAGATATCTATAAATAAAGAAATATGTGAGCTACTCAGCATTGTTATTTATCTCAAAGTCTTTAATGAAGATCTGTGGTTATGTTGATAAGCAGCAACCTACATTATATTATCATACAAAATCTCTATATTGATGTAATTGCTACATATTCCCAATTGCTTTATTAACATTCTTGCTTTCTGAAATACCCTTGAAAATGCACCATTTGGCCGCTCTTTTTTCAAAATTTCCTCGGGGGGAGAACACCCCCAAACCACCTTGATATGTTCGGGCTCGCTCGCTACGCTCGCTCGCCACAGTGCACCGTACGCAACTTTTATGCCCCACCACTTTCAAATGTCACCAGCTGCCACTGCTATAGATGCGTGAAAAGGAAGCTTTTGTGAACGCAGACGACACCCTAAGAAGAGGAGAAGAGCTTCGGTTTGCGTGACGGAAATATTGAAAAGGCAAAGGAAAGCAATTGTGCTCGAAGACCTGAAGTGAACCATATGAGAGAGGAGGGAAGAGTGCATGAGAGAGTAAGAGAGAAGTGAGAGAGAATGAGTGTGAGACAGAGGTGAGAGAGTGAGAGAGAGAGAGAGAGAGATGAGTGGGAGGGGAACCGGGGGGTTTGGAGGCGAGAGGTGGACCATTGCACAGCGCAAGGAGGTATATGAAGGTAGTATGTGTGAGCAGGCAGTATAGAGAGGAGTGTGAGGGAGGGATGAGCGGGTTGCAGTGGAATTGTGAGATAAGAGGAGGTAGTGGTAGTGTGAGGGAGAGATGAGAGGGGCAGTGGATGTGTGGGGGACAGATGAAAGGGTTGGTGGAACTAAAAGGTAGAGATGGGTTGTTTTGGAATTGTTTGTTGTTGAATATTGTGTTGTGGAATTGTGTGGTGTGAAGTTGTGTAGTGGAAATATGTGGCATGGTGTGAGGAATTATGAGGATAGTAATTAAATGGCATTAATTGTCATGGAAATATTAAGAGTGAGATTGTGTATGGACTTAATTATGTGGAATGGTGTTGTGGAGTGGCGCAGGGTAGAGACGAGTGGTGCAGGGTAGAGTGCAAAGGTGTAGAATGCAGTGGGGTGGTGTGCAGTGATGCAGAATAAATTAGAGTGGGGTAGAGTGGAGAGATGCAGAGTAGAGTGGCATAGAGTGCAGTTGAGTTGAGTGTAGTGGCGAGAGTGCAGTGCCACAGAATGCATTGGCGCAGAGTGCAGTGAAGCAGAGTTTATGGTAGAGTACGATAGAGTGTACTGGCAGAGTAGAGTGGCGCACAGTAGATAAGAGTGGCATACAGTAGAGTGACATGCTTGTCACCCGTGAGGGTATCTAGGTGCTGAGGGGGCCTGATTTACCAGAAAAGCAGGAGATTCTCTGCTGACTTGACTTCTCAGGACTGCCTATTGACTTATCAAAGAGGAGGCAGCTCTAGGCCAAAAGCTCCAAAACTTCCCTCTTTGTTCCCTTCTTTGAAAAAGCTTCTGTGTCAGGCTGGGAGGAGTTGTGTGCGGTGCTCCCTCTGCATGAGGATTTTCTCCTGCACCTATTGTTTGCTTTCTTCTTTACTAAGCACCTGTATAACTTCTAGAAACTCAAATTGAATGTTACAATACACATGCTTACAGAAACACTACTATGTATGGTGAAACACAAGTGTCTGCACCAGGGTTGGACTGGGACAGAGAATAATAAGAATGGATCCCGTTAGTGAATTAAATACCTTATGAAATGGCCCATGTTTTAAAATTGGGGCAGTTTTGAACTTGTATAGAAACCCTGTATACGTCTCTTGCAATGTATGCACGACTGCATGGATTTGTGTTTGCTGCAGACAATGTTTTAATATGAGGGAAATCAACAGAAAAAAACTGGAAATAGCAGACCGTAAAACAGGCTGCTAAACAGCCAAAACACGGGCCAAAACATTGGTGCACACAACAACCCAAGTATGTTTACAGAAAAAGAATAAAGTGCACAGGAAAACAGAAACACTGGTGGTGGCGGGAAGCAGTGTGTGTGCATGGCTTTGTGTGTAAATAAATCGGCGTCTATGATAGAGCACGTCTAAAATGATAGAAAAAATATACACATATTATAATAGAGACGTGGCCCAGACTGCCCAAGGGGAGACCGCAGACTGGAGAAATACGAGCAATAACCGATCCATCATACAGCCCACCCAGGACACTAGAGAGCACAGAATTCACACAACCCAAAAGCATAGGATTGCTTTGTTAGGAATGATTTTACAGTCAAATTGCACTTCATGGAAATGGAACAATTACATGCGTTTTGCAGGAACATTTCATCATAAACATCCCCCACGAAGTAGCTCCCAATGCCTTTTTTCAACTGTACCAGGGGTTCCTGCCAGAACTACTACTGCTGACCTCTAAATTTAAAGGAACTAGCAGAGAAGGAAGTGAGAACGAGAGGTGTGGGCTGGTGGGGGGGATGAGGTGAGGACATAGGGCTGTAATGTCCATCTTTAAGGCAACTGGTGCTCATTGTATTGTATTGTAATTGCATTAATATAGCGCTTACTACCCCTGACAAGGAGTGGAAGCGCTTTTCGGCAAGTAGCACGCTACTCCGGAACCCCAAAAGGATTAGTGTTGAAATAGTATAGTGAAATTTGAGTGGTGGACATGTGGCTGTTAGTTGGATTGAAAAGGATAATGGGGGTAATGAGGGGATAGAAGAAGAAAGAGTCTAGAAAGTGTTTATTGGGAGAGCATAGTAGTAAGATAAGCTTTGGGATGAGTGTAAGGCGAAATGGAGAGAAGAATCTCTGGAAATGGATTAGGGAGATCATACTAGTCAAATTAGATTTGGGATGAGTCAAAGGAGGGATAGGTGAGGAAAGAATTTAGAAGTGTTGTTTGGGAGATCATAGTATTAAAATGAGGTTTGGGGTGATCCAAGGAGGGATAGAGGAAGGAAGAATCTAGAAAGGGTTATTTTGGAAGTATAAGTAGAAGAATGAGGCTTAGGATGAGTCAAACAGTGGTGGTGCTACTACACAATTCATTTTAGCCCAACCTAGAGTTTTTGCCCGCACACAGGTGTACCATTGTTTAAAGCGATGGCTCTGCACACCATAGTATTAGTGCACAATGATGTACCATCACACGAAGCAGTATACCCGCACCTCTAAGGTATTACTACATAAAAGCGCACCATCACAGAAAACAATAGAGCCTGTGCCCCCTCCCCGCTACGGTATCAGCACTTAACAGCACACCGTCACAACAAGCAACATCTATGAAGCTCACAGTATTACTGCATGATTGTTTGGTGTATCGCATAATGCAATATATCTGCACACTTACAGTATTACCATATAAGCAACTGTGTTCATGCTCATCAAAGTCCCTCCACCCTCACAGGGTTAATAACCTACCATCACATAATCTCCCAGCACCCTCACAATATTCCTATATCTTGGGGCATCATCACACAGCAATCTCTGCCACCTGGGTGGTATGAACGCATAATAAAAATGCACCACACAGCACTGTTCGTGAAAACCTTCACTGTTACTCCCTATTCGTGTACAATCACAAGAAGTAATATCCCTGCACTCTTACAATATCACTTCTTGCAG
This sequence comes from Calotriton arnoldi, assembly GCA_963921515.1. Classification (NCBI taxonomy): domain Eukaryota; kingdom Metazoa; phylum Chordata; class Amphibia; order Caudata; family Salamandridae; genus Calotriton; species Calotriton arnoldi. The sequence continues at coordinate 3,008,193 of CAWUFW010001090.1, read as the reverse complement.
TGACCCATTAAAGATATCTACTCCCTTGCACCCTCAGGGTAATATGTAAAGCGCTCTGATACCTTCGGGTTGAGTTCGCGCTAAATAAACAAAATAGGACAGAATGAAGACAGAGGGTGAAAACAGCAGAAAAGGAGGCAGAAGTGGGAGAAGGAGACAGAGTGAAAAGGAGAGGATAGATGAAAGGGGGAGAGCAAGATTGGGAGAGTAAAACAAACGGTAAAGGAGAGAGGAGTGGAAAACGGAAGTATCAGAAAAGTTGATGGAACAATTCAGTAAGCAATGACCAGATATGCAAGTGCACCATCTGAGAAGTTTCACGGCCGCCATGCAAAAAACAAACAACATGGAAGTGGGTGTCACTCTTTGTTTGAGCACGGCGCCCGCTTTCATGGGTTCTTTTATTGCCATGGCGGTCCGTCCGCAAAAAAGTGATTTCAAAATACATGAAAGTGGGCACCATGCTTAAAGTAAGCACCTCACCATCCACATGAAAGTAATTTAAAAATACATGAAAGTGGGCGCCGTGCTTAAATTTAGCGCGGCGCCCGTCCACATGAAAGTGATAAAAAAAAACATAAAAGCGGGTGCCTGCTTAAACAAAGGCAGCGCCTCCACATAAGTGATTTAAAAAAATGAAAGCAGAAAATGTAAAACATGAAAGTACAAAAGTAAAGAAATAGTCCCTAACCTAAACACATAAATACATACAGCGAAAGTGAACTGTAGTTGGCCGGTGCTCCTTCCCAAAAAACGGAAGTGATGTATCGGAGCACCAACCAATAAGAAGCCAGGAAAGAAGAGCAACACAGGAGTGAACCAATGGCAAGCAGCAGACAGGATTCCACTCCTTATACTGATCAGAGCAGGTCTTCCAGACAGCGCATGCGCTGCCTAGGCTCGACCGAAAACAAGGGGGAGGGAATATGGTACCCTTCAGAACATTACAGAGGCACAGGAATAACATCAGTGCCCTATTTGGAAAGAAGGACCTGTTTGATGGCTCCCAGAGCCAATGTAATCGCTCTAGCCTTTAAATGACTTCAATGGACATGTCAAGGGGTTGGGGAGGCCCAGATGAATATAGCAGGGGAATTTAGGGATATCTGTGTCAAACATGGTGTTTATTGCTCCTAGCAAAAGTAAGTTTGGGGCAATGCAATAGTAAATGTGTGAGGGTTCCCTTCTACCTGAAGTGTCGCCAGCATGCACTGTCTTTATTCGTGTTCCATTGAGCAACGCTGGCCGGGGTGAAATACCAGTAACGAGCAATCTTCAGGAACATTTCCTTGCTGGCGGTGTTGAGAGCAGAGGCTCGAGTCGATAGAGGATCTTGCTCTACTCCTTGTCTGTAAAGGTAAGCTCGCATTCCTTTTACCATCTACACTGCACAGCAGATTTCGATGGCTTCTGTGGGGTGATGAGAAAGGTGTAAATGTCAGATAGGATCCATTCGTCAGAAGAGCAGGTAAGGAGCCATTTCTCAAAGTGCATAAGAGCCTGACTAGCGTGAAGATGGAGCCAGGGTTGCATCAGCCAGTGACAGATGGCCATGCACTGCCAGTGAGCTCTGGAAAGCTGATTGGATCTGTAGAAAATCCATGAGGTCACGGGCATCAAACTGATCACACATGCGTCTGCAATTAGCCTCTTGCCAAGCTGCACCGGAGGAAAGTCCGAATTTCCTAACATTGGCATCTGTGGAGACAGAGGGGTGGATAGACCTTGTCGTAGCTGCACTTTGTCCCAAACTCCCACTGTGGCGCGCAGCACGGGAGAGCTGTATACCCTGCAGGCCAATGAGACTTTGGCAGCCAGGGCACCTTCCATATTGGAATGCCTGCTACCGCTTGGTCAATAAAACACCAATATGTTTCAGTGCTAGGCCGGGACCACTATACCATGTATCTCAACTGCGCAGCCTAGTAGTAACGTTCTAGATTAGGGACTTCCATCCCACCCTCTGCTTGTGAAAGGAATGCCCAGGATTTAGCCAGTCGTGTCCTTTTGTTCTACCAAATAAAATCCCATATGAGGGACTACAGTTTGCCTAGCATCCATGGGGGGGGATCAAGTGGCAATGATTGCATTATGTAGAGAATTTTGGGTAAGAGTGTCATTTTGACCGCTGCCAGGCGACCCAGCTAGGAGAGGCCATAGGTCTTCCATTTGGAAAGGTCAGACTGCATGTTCACCAGGAGGTCGTCATAGTTGCCGGCCACTGTACACTCGGGGGTAGTGTATATGTGTAGGTCCAAATAGTGTATTCCTTGCTCTGCCCATGTGAATGGAAACTGAGATGAAAGTTGGTTCTGTATTGCTTCAGAAATAGTCAAATTGAGCGTGGGGGACTTCTGCGGATTAGTATTGAAACTGAAGGCTTTCCCAAATGCCTCACATTCCTCCATCACTGCGTATCCATTCTGCGAAGTGCTCCATATATAGAGCAAAGATGAAGGGGGACAGGGAGCAACCCTGTCTAGTCCCTCGAGCGATTTGAAAGGGCGCAGATAGTATCCCATTAACCTGCACTCTAGCCGTGTGGGAGGTATAGCAGCACTGAATCCATTGACAAAACTGCAGAACCAGACCCACACATAGAAGGACAGTGCGGAGATATGGCCAGTTGACACAATCAAAGGCCTTTCTTCGCATTGATAGATTGGAGGAGAGCTGGCATGCGAGAGCGCTGCACTTTATCCAATAAGTGGCAGACCCGTTTTGTGTTGTCACTACAACTCCTCTCTGGGATAAACCCATTTTGATCATGATCCACCAGTCCCTGCATGAATTGGGTGAGTTTATATGCCAAGATACCCGTGAAGATCTTCCCATCGAAGTTTAAAAGCAAAATCGAACGGTATGAGGCACATTGTGTAGGGTCTTTACCAGCTTTGGGAATCATAGTAATAGTGGCAAACTGCATTAAGTCCGACAGGTTACCACTAGCACTAAAAGCATTAAAAGGTGTGCCAATATGGGAGCCAGCAATGTACCATACACCTTATAGAATTTGGCGCTGTAACCGTCCAGCCTAGGGTCCTTACCTGGCTTCAAATGTTGTATGGCCATGAGGACCTCTGAAGTGGTGATACCCTTGTCAGGAGAGGGGGCAGCAGCCTGTGGGATGGTAGATAGGGGGGCCGTAGACAGGTAAGCATCAATATCAGCCATTAAAAGATCCTCGACTGAGGAAAGGGTGGCAGAGAATCTCTCGAATGAATGAACAATTAATTCATCCTGAAACTGTGGAGAGCCATCATGTCCCACAAGTTCATTCACTCTGCGGTTCACCATCTGCGCATGAAGGTGGTGGGCGAGTATACGACCAGCCTTATTACTCCACCATATAATATTGCTGCTTTACCCGAAGGAGTTCATATCCCGCTGCCATGTTCAGTGCTTTTAACTGCTTCCAGGCTGCGGTCAGCTGACGGCGGGTCACCAGCGAGCCAGTTTGTATGTGGGAGTCTTCCATTTCTTTGCCTTATTTTCTAATTGGAGGTGTTTATCAAGCCGATCTCTATTGAAGCAAGTGGTTATAGCAATGAAGTGACCCCCTGTATAACCAATTTTAGGGTTTCCCACAGAGTCGAGATGGGGATACCAGGTGTGTCGTTAACCTCTAGAAAGGAGGTAATAGCCGCCGAGGTTTCAGTGAGTATCAGATCTTTGACACCTCAAAATATAAAGATAAAATGAAAACCATGCTGGAAGCTCCTGAACAGTACACGCAAGTGAGAGGTGACCCTGAGACCAAATTGAAAAAGAGGATCCAAACTGTACTGGAGGTGCGGCAAATGAAGGGATCAGATGCAAAAAAGAATTTGAATTTTTGCAACCACAGCACACACGCATCCCTATCATCTACGGGGTACCGAAAACACATAAGGACATCAAGGAACCCCCCTTGCTCCCAATTGTGTGCACTATTGGAGCAGCCAAGGAACCACTCTCAAAATACATAGATGTATTTTTAAAACCACTAGTCAGTAAACTTCCAGCGTATGTCAAAGACATAGGTCACTTTATTTCGAAGATTAAAGAGATCACGTTTGATATTTCGTGACTATGGATATAGAGGCTCTTTATTCCAATGTGCCGCAGCAACGGGCGCTTGAAGTTATTAAAAGCATCTTTTGTTCAGAAGGCCTCAATGCACACCATCAGTTTATCCTACAGTGTCTGGAAATAGTACTCTCAGAAAATATTTTCGAATTTGATGGCCAGACCTATCAGCAAACCAAAGGTGTTAGCATGGGGGATGCTTGCACCCCCAGTGTAGCAAACCTATATATGGGTAATTTTGAGACCTTCCATATCTACAATGAGATCGCACCATTCTTTGAGAATATACGGGAGTGGTCACACTTCATTGATGATATATTTTTTATCTGGCGTGGAGATGAGCAGGCTCTTGGGGAATTCTGACAGTGGATTAATGCATGCGATGAGAACCTTAGGTTTACCGCCAAAATACATCAAGAGAAAGTATAATTCCTAGATATTTGGATTGAACATCAAGACCAACAGTTGCAAGTATCCCTGTATACCAAGCCCACTGCAAAAAATACCCTCCTCCACTTTGATAGCTTCCACCCCCAATGTCAAAAACAGGGTATTCCCTTTAGCCAATTCCTGCGATAATGCAGGAATTGTACTAACATCTCTGAATTTTCAAAGCAAGCTGAGGTTCTTATAGGTAAGTTACTAGATAGGGGCTAGCTCATTCGTGATTCATTCAAGAGAGCCAAATATTACAACAGGGAAAACCTATTTGTGAACAGGGAAAAGCAACCTGAAGATAAATTAGTCTGTGTTACATGCCATTCTAATCTTGACCAGAAAATTAGGCAAGCGGTCAATTCACAATGGCATCTCTTAAATAAAGACTCTGAAGACAACAAACTTCCAAGACCATTTTTGCTTTCAGGAGGAACTGGAATCTGAGAAATTTGTTGGTTAGAGCTAAATTGGACAGCGGAGAACACTTTGGTCAAAAATCTATCACAGGATCCAGTCCCATTAGAGGTAATCATAAATGTGGAACCTGTCAGGCATTGATCAGGCTATTGTGGCTGACAAAATATCCATTGCTGGCAAAACCATCTGTCTGAACAACATGACTAATTATAGGACACCTAATGTGATCTATCTTGTATTATGCCTATGTGGACTTGACTATGTGGCAGAGACAGGAGGATGAGACTGACACATTAGAATGGGAGAACATAAATCCAACGTTCACAATAAGAGAATCAATGCCCCATTGATGGAGCATTGGCAGCAGTTAGGCCGCAAAGAGAACAAACTCAAGTGGACCATACTTGAGAATATTGTACCTATGAGAGGCAAGAATCACACAGCCTATCGGAAGAAGAGAGAGGCATTCTGGATCTTTTATTTGGATACACATAAAAGAGGTCTCAACGAAACCACTCCATATGAAAATGCCCTGCTATGAGATTGGATCGTCTCGGGGCCACTGGTTGTTTTCCTGTCACTGGAAAGTCACTTACGAAATTACGGTACTGAACCTTTTTCGGTACAGTATGCCTTAGCCTTGGCTCACCTGAAAGACATTAACAAAATTCTGGGACTGAACTTTTGTTCAGTACAGTACCCTTGGCATTAATGTGCTATATTTATTCAAATAGGGGTTATCTTCCTGGCCTCATGGCCTTTCTCAAGCCTTTTGTTTTTTAAATAGACATAGACCAAAAAAGATTTAACCCTGTTACTGAGTTTTTGTAGCCAAGTGTCCTTGGCTATTCCTCGCCATATATACCTAAGTAGGGACCTTTCTTTTGGTCTCTTTCTAGTTTTTTTTCATGTATTTTTCTATATATATTTAAGTATGTTTTCTTTAGTGTTTACTGTAGAAGGGGGTGTTGCATTCTCTAATCCAGGATCCCATATTTACTGTCATTATGTGCCAAGCTATTTTCCTGTATGTCCATAGATACGTTTCCATCCATTCATTACGTTTTCCTCCATTAATTTATTATTTACTTTTCCATTCATTCATTTATTATTTAGTCTTGCTGAATGTTACTTCTTGTCTATTCCAAGATGGCGCCCGCGTTATTGAGCCTATGGCCAGATCCCTTGTCTCTCCTCTATTTCATCTCCCTCCGATTGGCCAGTCCACATTAGACGCATGTTCTGCTTCTTTTATCTTTTGAACATCGGGTGTTTCATCATCCAACCAGGGATGACTACACGTGGACCGGTGGATCAATGTCTTCGTGCCTTTCAGATTATACACACAGGTAAAAACGGGGGACTTGTCACATGTTTGTATCCGGACGGCGGTATGTTTATCATTTAGCAGGTCAAAGTAGCTTGTTTGACCTCCAAATCCCGATTTTATATCTTTAGTGGATTTTTAAGGGGGTGATCACTGAATAGGGTAGAGCTGATTGTAAGGGGCATGGATTGGACTTATCTCTGTCCACCTTTTGCATTTTAAATTGCAGGGGTCTACCCCTTCCCACTGAGGTAGAAGTAGTCCTACGGGGGTGTCGCTAAATCTTTATTTTATTTACCTGGTTTCTATCTATTCTTACAATTACATCTTGTTCCTCACATGACTCCGCCTTCTTCTTATGTTGAGTGCATACTCTTCCTAATAGGGTGGTCATAAAGACATATCTCAAGACCTTGGTGCTTCAATAAGAAGTGGAGATGTTTTTTCGCCTGACATCTTTGAGGAGTTTTCATTTCATGGAAATTTGACTCTTATTGCGGTAAGGCGGTTGTGCTGGTTTACCTTTCATGTAAACCTGGTTAGCGTCTCTAGAATCATATTATTAATAATTCATTGTATTTTTTTGTTTCTTTCCTATCCCATATAGTGAGTTTTCTTATTGTTTATACACCCAATTGTTTGGAGTGTACATTTTGTCATCCTAGCCTAAACCAGAACCAGATTTGTAGTGGTTCCAAATTGTTCCAACTGTTGTAAGTATACATGGACATCTCCTGATCTTAGGTTCTGCAAACGGTCTAGGGTGCACATTTTTCTATTCAGTGTTTTTAATTTAAAAAATATATTTAGCTGGTAATATACTCTTATTTTGTTGTCTGTCCTTTCAAAATACGTTATTGGTATTTTCTTCTTTCTTTTTGAGTATGTTGTTAAGTATTTGATCAACACTTAGGTGGTCGCATGCTGGGTTATCACTTTGGTAGCAGGTTTTTTCTGTTTCAGTATGTTGTTAATCCCGATTATGTTTGTGGCTCTAGATAGCCTATTCAACTTTTTATTTTTATTTTTCATCATTCCCCAGGTACACCCATGTTATCTTTTTTAAAAAACCCTCTTCCTCCCCCCTGAATGGCTCCATTTTCATCTATTCCTTCTGGTCCCTGAAGAAGGTTGACCTCTGAGATAGGTCCACACCGAAACGCACGTCAGTGCTATTTCACAACCACCCAGACCAGGATATCGATTTAATTGGAGGACAATTGGATGAAGAAACTCAGTGCCATGTACTATCTGATTACTCGGAATGTGTTGAATAACGATATGCTATTGCTCAACTGATTCCTCCCCTGATCTCAAAATTAGTCATTTTGGTTGTTTTATCAAATTGTGATTTCGTTGTTTGAATGACTGAAGTGTGGGAATGAATCAGTATGCTTGTTCTGTCTGAGTGTGAGTTTTGAGCGAATGTAGGTTGGGGGTTGTAGATGTTCTTGGGGGTAACCAGAGATACCGCTATTCTGCTATGTATATATTCTGGTCTTTTTTTGTCTTTATATTTAGCCTGGGCGGAGTTCACAGAGTTCTCGGAATTCTGCAATGCAGAACTCCGCGAAGTGACAAAAAAACTCTGCCAAGCTACACAGAGTTCCGCGAGCGCCGGAGTGGGTTATCTCGCGCCGTTCACACTGATTTTTAGTGCCGGGTGTTTGCCCCATGCTGTAAGTCAGCGCAAACGGCATATCGCACTGTGCAAGATGGCGCTGCTTCTTTCTGCTGCTCGAGTAGAAGTTCTACTCGAGCTGCAGCTTCCTCAACGCGAACGGAAGGTTTCTCAACATGAGCGGTAGCAACCATCCGCGACCACCCACATTGAGAAATCTCACAGGGAAGTGGTCTAGCGTTGATTTTTCCTTGCTCGCCAACTTACATGACAAAAGGTGTATTCCGTAGCTGTGGGATGGGTATGTCTCCAGATGTTCATCAGGCCTGCATCCGCTAGCCACTGTCTAGTAGCAGGGGGTAGGCCACCGGCCTGTCTCGACCGGGGAGTAGATCTATCCCTCTGTGTGTCCATCACTATGCTAAAGTCCCCATCTACAATAATATCATCTATATATGGTGTGGATAATACCCAGTCAAATACGTCCCTTATAAAAGCTTCTTGGTGGTCATTGGGAACATATTTGTTTGCCAGAGTAAACCTATGCCCCTTCAAATCTATACGTAAGCTCAAGAGCCTATCGGGTAATTTAGTGTACACAAGGGTTTCCCGCTCCGGGAAGTGTGTTGCCAATAAAGTTGCAACACTTGCCTTCTTAACCATCCCAGAAGAGAAATATTGGCGGTGAAACCAGTGGAAGCAGAGGCACTTCCAGTCAGTCTTGAACAGGTGGGTCTCTTGTAAAAGACAGATATCACATTTCACATCTCTGAGGAAGAATAGAAGATCCAGGCATTTCACCGGAGCATTGAGGCCCCTGACTTTAAGACTGAGTATTTTTATCTTTTACCTAAGCGTATGTAGGGTAGTGTAGGCCATGTTCGTACACAGAAGTAAGTCAGCCTAAATTGTAATTGTTAATACCGGGTGACCAAGGAATGACAGAAGGAGATAAGAAGAGAAAAATAAGGAGCTGTGTAACAAGAAAATTCCCCGCCTGAGAACGTTAGTAACTGAGCTATGAGAGTCCATGCCATTGGTGATGACACTGTTCGGTCACTTGTTCCATAGGAGTATGGAGCTCTGCCACAAAAGTCCAATTTCAATGGGTAGGGGAAGATAGCTGTGAGCCTAAAATCAGTAACATAGAGGTTAGTTTAGTAGCTATGAGTAATCGGAGACCAACTGGAAGGAGTCAATGGTCAGTGTCCGCTTCTGTTGCACTGTTGCGATGTGTTAGCTGCCAGAGTAGCGTCTTCAGAGGGCTTACTCAAAGTTTTCTTCCTCCATCGGGTAGAGCGGCGTGAATGCAACGTGGCAGTAGCTGGGCCCCAGGAGGCTAAGGGGACTTGTGACTTTGCCAATAGTTTGGGCATGTCCAAGAGTGAACGTGCTTCATCGAGAGTGCAAATACTTCATACTTCATCCTGCCAATCAAATTGGATGTGGAAGGGGTGTCCCCATTTGTATTTGATGCGCTTCTCCCGTAAAAAGTCTGTTAAAGGCTGTATAGCTTTTTGTGATTGTAAAGTTATCAGGGAGAGGTCCTGGCAAAGCCACAACCGCAGACCCTCAAATTCTATTGCCGACTTGTCTCGCGCCGCAATCATGATAACCTCTTTCTGTTGGTAAGAGTGAAGGCACGTGAGGATGTCCTGGGCCTGACCAGGGGTACTGGCCTTGCGGCCTTCTCTGTGTGTACAGTCGAGAATGATCTCTTGTTCGCAAGCGCTGGTGCCACGTGTCAAGAAAGGCAGAAGAAAAAGGCCCGAGCTTACCAGATATCACTTGTAGAGGAACTCCTTTGATGCGTATGTTTGAGCGATGGGATCTGTTTTCTAGGTCCTCCAGTTGATAGCAAAGCTCCTGATCTTTATCTCACAGCTGCAAAAGTTCACGGGGTTGGCCATCCAACTCCTCCTCCCAGGAATCCTGGGCCTGCTCCAAAGGAACTCACTCGCAGACCCAAGTCATCCACATCACGGCAGATGTCCTTTATCTCTGTGGTTATGCCCTGTTTAAGAGCTGCAAAGTCATCTCAAAGAACTCCAAACAGGTGTTCCAGAAAGGACCTCATAACTGGGGCTTAGCTGGTATGCACATCTTCTGTCGCTGGCCCATCCGTAGACTGCACAATCGTTGGTGCCTTTTGAAGCTGATCTGTCTTCTTCGCCAGAGTGTTGGATGGGCTGCAGTTTAATGCACTGCAGTGATACAAGGCAGGCAAAATGTGTTTGCCATATTGCAAAAACTATTTTTATATAATCACCCCTAAAGTTTACATTTTAAGCACACATAGCAGGGTGTTAATATATGAAAATATGACACTACATAGTGAGGTTAATACGTCCTCACTGTGAAAGAAAACGCTAACGCCTTTTCACTGTGTAGGCCTTGCTAGCCTTTTCACTAAGTAAGCTTAGGTGTGGTTAAAATCTTAATTTTCTATCTCTGCTTACAAAAGCTCTAGAAAAATCTGATCTAATGGTGTAATCATATTTTAATCATTTAAGCAGAAAATTAACATTATAAAGCTGTGCTTTAGGCTGCCTGAACCAAAACGGACTTAAAACCAGTCATGACACTCATGACACCTCCAGAGCTGGTATACCCATCCTTGTCTGGGAGGGTTAATGACCCTGGCTCACAGGACACTGGCCTCCCTCTGAGACCATAAAGGTCCAATGGGTGCTAAATGGTGACCACTTAACAGGGTGGACAGGAACAGATAACAGAGCACAGAGCAGCTTTATTACTATGTCCTTCGACTTGGACATGCCAAGGGGTTCATTCTCCAGAACCTCCAAGACAGCTAGGCTCCATCCACATAGGAGGGAAAACCAGTTTTCACCACGTTGGGTGGGAGGTGAGTTCATCTAAATAGGGGATTAACTTAGGAAGACAGGCCTGCCTGGTGGCTGCTGCATTTGGCCATCTTCAAACAGGGGCCCCTGGGCAATATGATAAGACAAAGAAGAAGTGCCTCAAAATAAGGTGGTAAACTGGAAGAAAATAGTTAGGATTGGGTGGTGGCATTACTCAATTGTTAATGACAAGACCAATCTAGCACCATCCCCACCACCTCTTCAGAACATTCCTGGACCTGTGAAAACTCCTGCTTGAAGAAATCTTGTGACTCATGAATTCTACTGAAAGAAGCAGACACACACAAGAATTCAAGGAATCCTACTAGCACGTAGGTGCTGGAACTTTTTTTAAAAGGTCAAATGGTTGGGCTCCTGTTTTCCTGCTTAAAGGACACAAAAGCAAAAGGAAGACTCCTGACCTCAAGAGGGTTCAGCTAGCCACTCACAACTGGAACTTGCAGAAGACCAGTCTGGAGAGAGCCCTCATGCCGAGAAGCCTGCCTGAGGAGCTGGGGCTTCAGGGCTGACCATGAGGAACTTTCCCAGAATTTTGAAACCCTCAGGAGTACTGGTGCATGATTCTGAGACTTGCCCATTAAGGTTGCACCCAAGACTGACAAGAAATCCAGGTTTGGTTTACTCTGAGCTTTTTACTCCACTGAAAACTAGTTTGATGGGGCTTGCAGAGACGGTATCTGTCATTTTAAATCCCTTCCTTGCAGTGGCTACTAGCCTTGCCCCATTGGATGGCTTTGACTTAAAAAAAAATCACTAAGTCCTAAGGCAAAATCTTTGACTGGGGCCAGACAACAAATGTATCAGAATGACTAATAACCCTTGGTTGCCAAGAAATCAAGGCTTACTCCGCTCAGTACTTTTAGCACCAAACCAAACAGCTTTGGTGGGAGCTCGTTAATTACTATCTGACTTTGAGGGACCCTTGCCAGCCACAGCCTTCGACCTTTGATTGCGATGACTCGTTTAGAGGATCCGAAATCTGCTACATCATGGTCAGCTTGAAATTATGCCTAGATCCTGGTCAACCTCAAACAGTGTCTTCTGATTTGCGCTTTACTTTTTCTTGGCACTTTTGTCCTAAATATTTGGAAATTCATGTCTCTGGTTCCCCTTATCCTAGTTTGATGATCCTCATATGTTTTTGTTTATTAAGTATTTCTGAATTGGTTCTGTGATTTTATTGTGTGGTGTTCTTTACTGTAAACGTGTTGGAATGCTGGAACTTAGTACTGCTGGAATTAGCACACCTTTCTTGGGGTCTGATTGTGCCGTAGCTACTAGGGTTTGAGAAGAGATTCTATCAGAACTATGTTTTGTAGAACTGTGTTTTGTTCTAACTAGGGTTGGTATGTTGATCTGGTAGGGTTACTCTCTCTTAAGTTATTAATCATATTTCTGAAAAAGTGTAAATTTATCTCTCTAGAAGTAGATTCCACAAATGCCAAATTGCATGAGCAAATGAATGAATTGACATTTTTAGATTTACAAATTATATAGTGATATGGAGTGAAAGTGCGGTACTCATAGTTTATAAAATGTGTTTCTAAGGCAGTTGGACATGTAGGATATTTTCCCACCTAAAGTGACCCCGGATGGGGAAAACACCCATGTGGATGTACTAGTATTCTCAACCTTTTGCCATTTGTATAAATGGATACCAGTGTCAATTTTAAATTTAAAAAATTGTTAAAAGAAAAAAAAAAAGAAAATTGGCCTACACCTGTTTGGTACATTTAATTTACCCAGGGCCTATAAATTAAATGATACTAGTTGGCTGACACTCACTAAAATAATCTTTAAAAACATGCCTCACGCCTGCCACTGCAGCTTGCAGTGGAGCTTTAAACTGCCAATTGACATGGCAGAGTAAACCTTTTGCTAAGCTTAAACTTTCCTTTTTAATACTTTTCAGTCACCACTAAAGACTCATAGTGCAGGGTGCATGGTATTTAAAAAATAGGACATGTGGGTTTAAGTTTACATGTCCTGACAGTAAAAAGCTCCTAAAGTCATTTTTCACTGTTGTAAGGGATATCTCTTCCATAGACTAACATTGGGTTACCTTATTACTCTTAATACGTGATTTCTTCAGTTTAGGACCAGATAGAGAAATGCTATTTTCACTCAAGTGAATTGTAATTTAGAATCCTCCTTAATGGTACAGTCAGATTTTAAATTATGATTCTGAAAATGTCACTTTTAGAAGTTTGATGTTTTTTTCTGCCCTAAACTAAATGTGCCTTTATGAATGTGTTCAGAGTCTCATGACTGTGAATGGCTCTCCTGTGGTGTTTTGTGTATTGCTTCTATATATAGAGGCAAGAGAGGCCTAGATGTGGAGGGAGAGGGTCTTCCAGACAGGATTGATTGAGAAGCATTGTGCCCTGGAACATGACACCAGGTTGCCCTTGCCTTTATCACCCTAGACAGTTTGAACCCAAACCAAGGGGAAGGGAAAGAGCTGACCAGAACCAGTTTTGTGGGTAAGCGAGGGAATTCCCCCCACACAAACGCTAGCACCAGATATAAAAGTGGCACCTTCATAACCTCTTATAAGAACACTCCTGGACCTGTGGAAGACTCAGAAGAAGGACTCTGCTGTCTGTAGAAGTGAGGTTAGACCTGTTTCCCTTGACCCCAGACACAGGGGCCTCCCTGTAATTACCCAGCTGACCAGGATCAACTGGACCTTCCTGGACCTGCAAGAGCCCTGCTGGTGTGAGTCCTGATCCCCAAGAGGTGCCCCCCAATCCTGCACCCTTGGCTGGCAACAGAGTGCCCTTCTCCTGAAGAAAAGGTGAAGATACAAGTATATCTTTTTTTGGCTCCTCATGACTACAAAGTGACCTCTTTGCACTCAGAAACGACCTTTCGCAACAACTGTCAACAGGAGGCTGCAGTGGGATCTTCTGACAGCGGCCATCCACCACAACTGCCAGTGCGAAGCTCCAGCAAGACCTGCACTTCACACCAACAGCAACAGCCCACATTAACTGCCAATGCAAAGCTCCAGCAATGACCGGCTCTCTGCAATACAATAGCAACCGTCCATGACGCCCGACCAGTTCCTCACACCAATGACGACTTCCTTGCAGCCCCTGCAAGCGTGAATGGCAGTTCTTTGCATGGACTTAAGAACATAACTCTTCAGTGGGACAAACCTGGTCCCTGTATCAGACCTGTGCTCCATCATGGTCAGCCTGAACTTTTGACTTTACCCCAGTCCAGCACTAGCAGATAACCGCGAGCTGCGATTTGTTCTTTTTGGTGCTATTTTCACATAAAACCTTTAAAACTCATATCTCCAGTTTAATTGATTGGATTTTTTTCTTTTTTGTGTCATTTTATTCATTGAAATTAGCTCTATTTGTCTACATTTGGTTTTAATTTTTCTTGCATTGTGTTTTCACTTTATTGCTGTTTGAGTGCTGCATAAATACTTTACATATTGCCTCTGAGTAAAGCCTGACTGCTTTTGACCCAAGCTAGCAGACAGTTATGCACAGGTTTATTTAATGACTTTCTTTGTTTACCCTGACAAAAATAGTGTTTACTTTTTGACTGTGGTTTCCACCCCTCAGAACTAATAACCCATTTTCTTACATTTCCCATTTGGGTAAGCAAATGCAAGTATGGTGGTCTGCTATCCCTTCCAACCGACTATCCCTGTCTTTATAACCAATCACATTGGTTGGAAATAGTGACCTGCCTAATTAATGTCCATTAACAAGTTTATGCACCAACCTCTCATGACTACACCTTTTACTAGGCAACACAATAGTGCATAGGTTGAATTGCAAAGCAACAGGGTTGTCGAAAAAAGTTGGAGTACAACTTGCACCCACTATTTGAAAACTGGCTGTATGTACGAGATCCCAAAAATTGATACCCTAGGATTTATTTTAAAGAGAAGATCAAATATAAACTTATCGCTAAGTGACCTCAGGAAAAACTTGACAGGACCTCACAAAGAACAATGTATAGAGTAGAGTAATGGCATATACTAATGCCCATACTGTGCCTGCTAGCTGAGAAGTCATCACTAGAAAAACAAATTAGATTATAGCAATGCTTATGAAAAATTGTCTTGTTGGTGGTTTGGAAATAGTCTCTTTGATAGAGTTAACACAAATGTTTATTTTCTCTGCAACCTAGTTCTAAATACAAGTGTTAAATAAAAGTCAGCATTAAAGGAGTATGTCCTGATCAACTTTATGAAAGGCACTTCTAAACTGTTTAACTATTGTTGAACATTTTCTTCCACTGATTTTTAAATGTATTCTATTTTGACTTTGATTTTCATCTGTGATTTTCATCAGTGATATTTGTGTGGTTATTTCTCCATGATATTTTATTGAAGTATGTTCCTATGCTAATTATGAGCTAGAAGATTATTCTTTTTTTTTATTTGAATTTCTTGGCTTTTGTTTTTATATTTGTTTTTGCTGTTCACATTTTTCATTATATTTGGCTTTCGTGAATTGTGGGAGTAGCATCTTTTTCTATTAAATGCTTCATACTGATGTTTTTAATTAATAGCATGCGATAATGTGGAAAATGAGGCTCCTTGTGTCTAACTATTTGGACAAGATAAACTTCAGAATATAGGGACTCAGTCCACAAATCATCAGATGATGTTGGCCCAATTCTTAGCTAGCTCACAATGCCCCATCTGAAACCCTAACCTTTTTAGCAACCTCGAACATGACCACTCTTATTCTTCAAGGAAATTGTGGAAACAGAGCTACCCTTTTGTTGTTACTTTTTTCATGTCCAAGGTAAACAAAAGGAAGATACATATCTGGCTTTTCAAATATTTATTGAAACAATCATATTCTTGTATACAAAGGGTGAGCTGCAATTATTAGGCAGATGAAACAAAGCATTGTAACCAGCATTACGAGAATGGTGTAAAAGATAAACAGTTCAACCATAACATTACTATGTGATTATACTCCTATCTAATACTACTTATACTATAGAGAGCATAGTGGGAGTACCTTATGCAACATCCATTGGGCAATGTAACCCTCCCTACCTGAGTATGACGTGCCAGGAAGCAGGTCTGGGTAGAATGGGCTATCGTCCTTTGCAGGATGAAGGTTAGAGTCAACAGGGCTGCATCTCAGCAACAGTGCACAGTGTTCCAAGATAATTCCAGAAGAAGTGCTCCTCTGCCAAATATAGCATGGAGACTGTTTATATAATAAAAGCACCATTCCAATCTCACTGTGTCAAAGGTGCAAAGCTGATGTGATAGTTTGTCTGGATCCTTAGAGCTGTCCTCAACCAGATAACCAAATACAAGGACATTGCATTCTATGTGCCTAGCCTTGGACAGAGTGTAGGAACAATATGAGAATAATACTTACTAAGAAATAAACTGCATGTAAAACAGCTTCTTAGTACATTATTGTGTAAGTGTAAAACATGTAAAAACTCACTAATCCACCTGTTCCTTATTCTCACTGACCAGGAAACTTCTGACATCCTCTTCTTTATCAATGCTTTGTTTCATCATTCGCTGTACACTCTTTTACTCAATTTGGCATTTCCTTTCTCTTCACTTTTGTTTCCCACCCTTCACTTTATATACCAATCTGTCATTCAACCCTTCTTGCCACACAATCTTTCCTCTCTCTTCCTCTGTTTGTCTCTCTGCCCTTCTCCTTGTCTCTCTTTTCCTTTTGCGTCTCTCTCACTCCCTTTTCCTTTTCCTCTCCCCTTTCATTCCAGGATGGAGGGTAAATGATTTTTTTTTACAACAACACTGCCAAAAAAAAATATTTTCCTTGTATCCGTTTCTATTCAGATTTCTTTTAAATTGCAAAGTTATTTGCAACTTTTGTGGTTCTTGGTGTTTTTTCTCTCATTCCATTGCACAGTATTTTAATGAAACTCCAAAATCACAAGTGGTCCTAGGGCAAGATCATGCCCTCATCTAATTAATCTCTCTCTTAGGATACGTGTGTAAAATCTTATACCCTTTGCCAGTACTGAGCCTTGCTATATATATTTTTTTAGATATACATTTTTACATCTTATAAGCAGATAATCATATTATGTCCAAATATAACTATAGACATTTTCCCCCAGCTTTTATTTAGCTTTTCTTACCATAATTTTTTTAACTAAACTCTCCCAGAGGGATCCTGGCTGCTCACTCAAACCGGCACCACCGGGCGCCGAGCAACCAGGAAGTGGTGCCGTCACAGGCGGCCCGTTTGTGGGAGTGAGCATTCTAACTTTCCCCAGCACGCGGACGCCAATGCCAAGCTGCCTGTCAAATAAAGGTCGAGCTCCACAGTGCAAGTTATCGTCTGAGCCACGAGCAGACAAAATGTGAACGGCAAAGGAGTAGCTTAGCCGGGACCTCTGACAACAACCATTCTTCCTCATTTTTCCACAATATAGTTGGCACTTTACGAGTGTTTATCCTAAGACTTGCTTTACTTTTTCAGTGTTTGAGTACAAGCGTTTCTTTCCCCGTTGAGCTCATGGGGCCAGATTTCGCCTAAAAAGATGTATGTTTTAAAAACAAAATTGTCACAACTTTTCCTGCATATCGATCGCATATTATATTGGCATAGCATTTCTACATATAATGGTCTACAGTGATCAATACCACAAGTACCAAACATATTGCTATTGGCAAAGTCGACGATAATGGATACAGGATTACACCTTTGGTGAATCAGTGCCACATGAATGGCATGTTTTCCACCGTGGCATGTACATGGATGCGACAGAGTGTGTTTTATGTTCATTGTTTTGTATTGTCTTGTTTTGTATCACAAACCTCATTAAGGGCAGCACTGACACAGTCAGCGATAACATTATAATTAATCTAGCACAGTAGTTGAACAAGAAAAATATATCACATGCTTCTCCACATATGGTGATGGGTTTTTTATTTTACTTTTATTGAAAAGAATATAATAACTTTTATGTCCTATCTTTCCAGATCTAAAAAGAACAAATACCGATTGGGTATTGTATTATATGTATGTTTTTCTTGACACTTATTGAGAAGAACTATTTGGTGTCACTAATAGGAGTGGTACTAGGGATCATTGTTATTGTCCTCATGAAAAACCTTGGGGTAATGGCTTCAAACATGTTGACCATGTTGACCGTGAGATACACACACATAGACATGTGCCTCTCCTTTTCCCTTTTTTAACAATACCAGCAAGAGGATTGAATAAATATTTAGTTACTACTTAGCCAGGTATTTTTTAACCTTAGAGTAGCCCCTCCCACTCTTATACCACCTACTGCTTTATAGTAATCAATTCACAAAGTGCTCCCACATCTTCGTCGGTCGCTGCACGCCCCGTCCCGCAGCGGGATGGGAAAAACCATATGATGAAGCATGCCACCATGGGACATCTTGGTGGGGGAGGGTTATTCTGTTTTCCTTAACTCTAAAGGATAGTGAACTCTAGACAGCACAAGACACGCCTCACAGTTACCACCTTGTGCTTACTTTGCTCCATTCCAAAAATGGATTCAGTGGTATTCTGAGTTATATGTATGAACTTCAGACACTGCAAGCGATAAATAGAGGCACTTTCATGGGTGTTAAGCCAGTGCAGGATTTCAGACTACGACCCCAAGATTCTCCATAACACAAGCTTACACCAGCACCCTGCCCTGCAGAACTCTGACGGCCACTCTGCAGGCCAGTAGAGCATGTACCATACTGCATACATCCTGGCTACAAACTTCCCTCTTCTGGCGTCAACATAAGTCAGATTGTAGCTCCTGGTACTTCTCAGTGAGACATTTGGGAGTGAGGAGCTTGCGCTCTATTAGCACCAATTTCGAAAACAGTTCCCTGATTACTCACAAGACACATTGACAGGGCTGGACTTGGAACTCAAAGCTGCACTGCCAATTTTGTCAGACCGGCCCCCATCCATGGGAATGCAAGCTTGAAGCTCTGCTGCTTGACAAAATCTGGCACCTAGCACTACTGCTTTTGTCACTGGGGGCCGATATTGCAGCAAAACCATCCCCCAGTAGCAAAACCTGCCCCCACCACTCCAAAACTGGCCACTACCTTTTCAGCCTCCTGGGCAAACGCCCGATGCCCGCCAGATATAAGAAGCATTTTACTGGACTCAAACAGCCGGTTGGGCCATTGCAACCGGTAAAATGAATTTTGCCATGTACAAAAGTCAAAATGTGACTTGGTAACTTGTTACCAAATCACATTTTTCTATTCGGTATTAGGAAGGGGTGTGTTTAGGGTGTCCCTTCCTAATACCGAATAGCGCTAGTATGTATGAATGTTTTGCGACCAGAATGCGATCTCAAAACATTCATAAATTACCGACTCCGCAGAGGAGTCGGTAACCCATTCGCAAACGGGAAGGGGGTCCGCAAGAGACCCTTTCCCCTTTGTGAATGTGGGTGAATTTTTTTTAAGAGCAGGTTGTGGTCCCACGGACAACTGCCTACTCTTAAAAAATGAAAAGAAAACATTTCATTTTTTTGATTTTATGCAACCCGTTTTCCTCTAAGGAAAACTACTGCATTACAAAAAAAATTATTGCTTTATTTAAAAAGTAATCTCAGACATAGTGGTCTGCTGAACCCAGCAGGGCACCATCCCTGTGACTGTCGCCATTCCCAATGGGTCGCAAATTGTGACCTGCCTCATGAATACTGATGAGGCAGGTTCATTTGGGACCATTTGGGATTCGCAAACAGTGTCTTAGACACTGTTTGCGATTTCCTAATTGCGAATCGCAAAAATTCACAATTAGGAAATTGCAAACTGACTTTTTTGTACATCAGGCCCTTAATGATGTAAATATCTTTGCGAATCTCATTAGAGTTTTACGAAACCCCTTGTTGCGGAGATTCTGCACATACACAGAACTATGCGCAGGAAAACAGGACCTCAGTGTATAGGGGCTGAACCTTTCTACCACCTTAGAACCCAAAATCACAAAACCGACTAGCTTTAGTGTCTCATTCGTTCTCCTACATAATCATGAAGATACAAATGATTAGACAACCCAGAACACAACACTCCCGACTCGCTCAGGAATCGCGGTAGCAAGACACACCATTTCGCTCACTCACTCGTACTTGTCCACAATAAGAATGGTCAGAGTCAATGTTATAGTTCAAAATGTTTATTTTAACTATCGTGCTCTATAATGCAGTATACGAGCCACTACCAGCAGCGAAATGCATAAACCTAAAACAGTTAGCATGGTTACTATTCCATAGAATATAAAGGGGGATGTCATCATATGCAAACAGTGGAAAAAGAACTATAAGGCCTAACTCCCCTCCCCTTGGTAAGGTGAAGTTTATTATATAAAGGAAGATCTTTGGGCTTTGTCAGCAGACCCCATACCTTAGTGCCTAGATGGAAGTTTTACATCATAGGAACAGCATAGCTCTTCTCCCTGGAAAGGTCCCTCTCCAAGTGTGTGTTAGAACAACATGCATCCCCGTAATATCAAAGCACGAGTTTCCAGCAGTGCAGCTGTGTTAGCAAGTTTTGTCTAGGTGCTAGGGACTGACCAGAACAGAATAACAAGGGGCATTGTTTATCGACCTTGCACATCGTGTTCAGACTAAACTCCAGGAACAGGCAGAGAATGCAGAAAGCAGACAGTTCTCATGTGAAAGGCACAAACAGAGTCTTGCAAAATAAAGTCATGTAGTAACGTGCGCAAAGGCAGGATCATGGCTGCAGAGCTCATGCTAACTTAGCAATATTGACAATGACCCTAACGGCCATATAATACCATCCCTTGGTAAGGTCATAGTATATAGACAAAAGACCAAAACAGAGTTCAGAGGTAAGCAGAGTTCAAACGCATTTGAAAAAAACAAATGGGAAACAACCTTTACTACGCATGCATTACATCGCATGCCATTAGATCGCGGTTTTTAAAACGCAAGTCGTTACAACGACTTGCGCTGGAGGGCGCTATAGGACAAGGAATAGTTTAATTTACTATCCAACACCTTCCCTACTGTACGTAGGCTGGAGTTGGAATAGTAAATTAATCTACTCCTAAGTCCAGCGCCCTCCAACGCAAGTCGTTGTAACGACTTGCGTTGTAAAAACCGCAAACTAATGGCATGCGATGTGAATGCATGCGTTGTATCGTCATACATTCAAACAAATTGGAAAAATTCTAACAAAAATACAAAAAAAATTTAGTTTGCCGTTTAAAATTTGTCGTTGCACGGAAGACGTGTTTAATATGGAGGTGGTGAATCCATCAAAGTACGTGAACTTAAGAATGCAATTCGTTCCAAAAGGTCATCCCTATCGTTAGTAGAAAAAAGGGATGCCATCCAATCAAGTAGGCCGAAGGAACAGACGTGTTCCTCATAATCCGATGCTTCTAAGAGCATATCCGGGCAACTTGCGTGATATTCGATGAAGCTCCGTCGCAATAGGTTATGCGGAGCTGCACAGATTTTCCATTCAGCCAAGACTCCAAGTGCAGCTGCACACACCATACGCCCATCCCTGAACAGGCCTGCTCATGAGCCACTAAGGGACCCATTAACTGGTCATAATCCGGGTCCGAACATGATGAATTGGAGAGGCATAAATTCAAAGCCCAGTAGAAGGGGCACCGCTGACAATAGAATACAGGCTGCACGCAAGTGAAGTAGGCAAAGCAAAAAGTTAGTCCATAACTCACGCTAAGCGTTGCCAATGGCAAGCATCCAAAAAGTTGTTGCATTCGGTCACGGTACAGTTGCAATTGGCCTGGTCTGTGCATTACCACAAGATTAGCAGCCATTGCGTAGTAGGAGCAGAAGAATCAGGATTCCACCAGCTAGCGCCAGTAATAATGGGAACCCTCCGAAGACGCTAGAAAAAATAGAATGAATAAAAGCTGGTATTACTCCAAATATCATCTGAAAAGAGGTCACAAGGCCGGATCCGACAAGCTTAAAAAAATGAGCCAGGCCTTGGGTGTCTGACGCATTAAATATTTGATTTATAAGCTCCCCAAAGTGAAGTGGGAGGTTCATGTTCAGAAGTGACTGAATCTCGCTAGATGTCCTAGCCACCTGCAATTCGAAGGTCTTTTGAGCTGAAGTGAGAGCCACTTCTTGCTGAAACAATAGCGCTTTGAGTCTGCTTAATTTGTTGAAATCTGTTTTCAAAGTCGGAATGGAAGGCCAAATGGAACTATCTACTTTCTCATGCGGGGGGAGAAAGCATATTGCTACAACAAGTAACATGTTGTGAAACTGTTACTATATACGGGATTCCTGCCTGTAAACCACAGCAGTCGTGGTTATTCAAAATAAGATAACTGCCGTTAGTAAGCAATGTAAAAGCGGAAATTATTATTGCTGGAACGGGAGTTCCTTTTAAAAAACAAGCAAGATTAGGCGCGGAAACATTACAAGCGCCGTGCAACTTAACGTGTTTAAAAACTAGGGAATGTCCTACTGTGGAATCGCAGTCCTCCCCTGTTAGGAAAACTTCCTTATCCTCCCGATGACATCTGTAAGTGAAAGATAGGGACCATAATTCACGGAGAAACATACTTCCCAGGGGTTCAAAGCGGCCAATTGGGATATGTTTCATGCAAGATTTAAATTGAAACAGCGAAAATGGGAGAGAGATAACCCGATGAATTAACCATACAGCTGAATCTGTCTCCGCCACAGAGAATGGCTAGTGTTCTAATTGTTCAATGTGCAATAGCGATTATGTAGCGTCTTTCATGGACATAAATCTCTGTTTATCAGTTAGATTAAATGGTAAAAACAAAGCAGAAGCATTCAAACAATCCCAAGGGACTTTTCCCATTTTGAGAGTGTGTAACGTCGATGCAAACTGCATCACTGATCGTAATTGATTTTGACCATGATATAACACAGATCTATCATTCTGAACAATATCAATAACAGAAGAAACAATATTATCCAAGGTATAAATGCGTGAAGACAGTGTATTGTTACTATTGTCGACCACTGCAAGAACTTTTTCTAAATTGGCTTTGTCAATTTGTCGCAGACGATGCGCTGCTTCAATTTGTGAAAGTGTCCATACTTCATTGTAAGCTGAATAGATACATCTCTTTGATCTAGGAATCCTAGGTCCTAAGATAAAATCAGCCAAATTGATGTTGCTCAACAAGAGTGGCAAGTGTTGTTTTACTGATGATAAAGTGGAGTGTTCCAATCATTGTTGGCACAATTTACCCACCGAATATGTGGTGACTGAATGTGAATGTGGAAAACGTGGAACTGGTCTAGTCTGTGTGAAACCAGGCGTTTCATTATAAAAACGCAGTTGGCATGCATTTGAACTGGTTTGCCACAGCAACCAAACAGTAGGGTCAACATCAGAGACATTGAAAGTGTCATTTCGAAACAGAGTTTGCAATACATCGATCAAATAATTTGTGTGTGTCGCCAATTATCATACTCCGCCAATGACGGAATGGACGGGATATTTAAATTTTTGGAAGTTGCAAGGCCAAAACAAATAGTATGTTGCACTGTATCATTTAAAAATAACATTTGTGCCGGAATTGGGCAGGCACGATGTAAAGCTTCAGTTCCCTGAACCTGCCAAGCCTTAGTGCCCCAAATCGATTTAATATCAATGGTATCTCTCCAGTGATTATAACCCTGTATGGCCGATTCAGTTCTAAAGGAATTGGAATATATGAATTTAGTGTGGGTTAGAATAAATTTGGATTGAGACAGCAATTGAAATTTAAAGAAATAGGATTCTGAATTGAACGTGTTATAATCTGTGAAATAGGTGAACTTATCCCTAAGGGTTTTAGAACTCCCCTGTAAAGGGGTTGGACAATGTTCCCACTGTGTGTAATTAAAATCAGGTCTCAATGTGTTTGTTTTGTGTAAGAAATGATGCCCATAGTGTTGATAACAGAATAAATCAGAATTTAAATATAAATCTTCAGCATCAAAAGCAGCATAATACTTTAAATCTGAAAACAGTGAATGTACGGCTTGTACATCCCAATCATCGGAATGTATGTCCGGTGTTACCACATCTCCTAAAGAAACACGAAACACGTATGGTATCTTGAGGACCTCCGTCGGGCCATGGATTTTGAATGCCACTTTATCCCAAACGATGCCATCTGCAACAGGGAAAGCCGAAATGTTCACAAGGGCTTGATCACGTTTCATTATATGGGACGATGTATGTGGAGCCAGAATTCCATCGACCAATTTTACAGCTGAGCGTTCTGGCAAATAATGACCATTGATGAGCAAGAAAAATACTGTCACAAATCCAATTGACATGAAAAGGAAAATCAGGACAAGTATCAACCAGATGTACATCCAGGGTGGGACCAGGTAAGTCTTTTTGAATGAAGAGATGAAAATACTTGTTTTTGTCGGTGGAAGTGCCAAAGTGGAAGACGAGGCGGAAGAGTCATAAGAGAAGCTTATATGGTCCCCCAAAAAACCGCTTGCTCCCATATTCATTAAAGGTGGTAGGGCTGCATCAGCTTGATGTTGTTGAGGACTGTTCGGCACTTCACTGTGGGACTCTTCCGCAGGGTATGTATACTCGACTTCTACGTTGGAAGAGGATGGAGTCAGGACAGGCAAAAGGTCAATAGTAGTTTCCTTCTCACCTTCAGAGATACGAGGATTAGTCGAAGAGGTTGAATGCACCTGATTCATAGAGATAGCGTTGCATGAAACTGCAGGAGTTACACTATTCAGAATCGGCCACACGGTGTTGCTTGACATTGTCCACTGAAATGTATCTGCTGTCTTTGCGTCCAGGCAATGGTGGCAGTATCACTGTACGAGTACCCTTGAATCCAAGTACTGGGACCGGTGCACGATAAGAGGGACCAAATTCTTTCTTGTTCTCCAGCTTTTCTCGTACCAGATCTCCAATCTTAGGAAGCCAGCCAGTGACCGGAATCAGCATTGCTGTGTCATTGGAAGAGGGCAAATGTTCAGTTGCGTAGCTGTCACAGATCTTTTGTAGGTCCTGTAACATAGTAGAATGATTATCTACTTCAAAGGTTGCGGCTGCCGCCACAACGTCTAGACCATCAAGGTCTGGCACAAACATTTTAATGCCAAAGAGTATTTCGTATGGGGTCCGCCCACCCAGAGATATTCTAGGGAGATTATTGAGTGCACATTGAACTCCATACAAATGGGCCTGCCAGTACCTAAGACCCTAGCTGTCAAAGATTGCTTTAAGTCACGGTTCATCTGCTCCACTATAGAATTGCCCTCAGACCTGTATGAAGATGAAAACTGCACCAGCACCCCCATCGACTTCATCGCATCCTTGTACGCCTTAGAGGCGATCTCTGGACCTTGGTCTGAATGGAAGGTGCCACAGGCAATCATCCCGACAAAGACACGCAAATCTCTAATGACATTTCGAGCGTCCGCACTGCGTTGTGGCCAAACCCAAAGGAATCTAGTGCACGAATCAACTGCAACAAAAATATATTTATATGCAGTATCAGAAGACAATGGACTGCAGTGATCAAGATATACACAGCCAAATGGCTGATTAGAAATACATAGCTGTGTTTGTGGTTGCCGTGAGACCATAGACGGTTTGATTTGCTGACAAATGTCACAAGAAAGTACATAATTACGGGTTTGTTTATATAAACCACGCCACCAATAATGTTGCTGTAAAATAGAGACAGTCACAGACACTCCGGCATGTGCAGAAGCCATGCCCTCGTGTGCGGCTATGATCAAAGCAAGTCTGCGGTCCATGTTGGGAATCAGCCGATCCACAACTGATGGAATTTTAGCATAAGAAACTTGTTCGGGAGATAAAAGATAAGAATACTTCGAAGGGAAGCCCTGCGGATAAGCAGTTCCATCCTTCGTAGCAGCTACAGCAGCCAAAATGTCATTATCTAGCTTAGTCATGGACCTTGTAACTGCTGCAACGGAACACGTGGCTACTGCAGATTTGGCCGCCTCGTCAGCCAAAGAATTACCAAGAGCATGTGCTCCCACACGCTGATGGCCAGAGTATGTATAACCTGTCTGAGGGGCAGACGTCGTTTAAGTTCTGCCACTCGAACCCAAAGTGTTTTATGCTTGATTGCGCTGCCTTTAGAGTCTCGATAGTCATTTTGAGACCAAAAGAATAAGTTGTCATTAAAATACTGAACACAGTAGTAAGAATCGCGTACAATAAGAGTATTCACATTAGGATCAGCAAACTCAAGAGCTAGAACAAGAGCACGCAGCTCCGCCAATTGAGCTGTACAGTCTCCAAGTGCCTGACTATGCACTATAGAAGACTTAAATTCTCCATTTACAATTGAACCAGCCACAATAGCGCAAGCCACTGAATAAGCGTGTTTGGACCCGACGGCCGGTTGAGCTGAGCCATCGGTGTAAATGATACATTTGTACTCATCCAAAGGAAGCAACGACAACGGAGGAGGATGAACATGTTCATACTGTAAATACTCCTGTGTCTAAATAGCAGGATCAAAGATAAACGTGACATCAGCCGATGTCAAAGAAGAAGCCCATTGTATCCAATGGGGATGTAGTGCCTTAGAGTTGGGTACACTTGCCTTAGTCACTGCTTCTAAAGTAGGGAGAGGCGTGACCATAAGAATGGGTTTTCCTTGTGCCAGCGAGCGTTCTTTCAGAATCGCCATTTGGACCGCGGTCAAAACTTTTTCAACATTCGAAAAACGCATTTCAGCCGATGTGTACAAATGTGATTTGTATGCAATTGGTACTGTGTCTCCCTCATTGAACGTCAAGTAAGTGAAACCCACCGGCCCCGTACTATACGTATTACCAGGTTCATGATATTATCACGCGTCAACAAGTAGTTAGTTGCAAGCAGATCTGATTGCAAAGATTGTAGAATAGTGGTATGTTCCGGAAGCCAGCTGGCAGAATAATATGTTGGTTGTATCAAAGCATAGAGCGGTTTGATATGCTGGGCATAATCGGGGATGTAAGTCCTTCCAAAATTTAAAAATCCCAGCAAAGACTGAAGTTTCTTCAGCGTAGAAAGAGGTTGCAATTGTGCACATTTCTCTAGAAAGTGGGGGCTAACCCCTTACCTTCATTATTGAGCTCATAGCCCAAAAAGAGCACCGCAAAATGAGCAATGTGTGATTTTGCAAAATTGAATTTGTATCCATAGTCGGCAAGCGATAAAATGATGCGGTCGACTCGGACAAGATGCGGCATTAGTTCGTCGTCCATCAGATAAATATCATCTACGTACGAGAACGCATTCGGATCTATGCTGTGCAATAAAGACACAACACGCGCAGCAAAAGCCCCGGGGCTATTTTTATACCCCATAGGCAAGCTCGTAAATTGTTTCTGAATTCCGACGGCGGTGAATGCTGTCAAGTCACGGTTCTCAGGAGCCAAGTTATGACTGTAGAAACCATTGGATATATCCAGTGTAGTTTTGTATTTTTTACAAATAAGGCTGTTCACTAGCGCAGAGCTATGTGTGTTCTGTACCGCAAATGTACGACAATGACTATTCAGATTTCGATAATCCAATACAATGCAATATGAACTGTCAGATTTTGATACCGGAAAAAGAGGATTATTCATTGGTGATACACAGGAATCAATCACTCCTTGATACTCCAACTGAGTTAGAATGTCACAAACGGGAGCCTTAGCCTCTCGTCTGATTAGATACTGCGGTTGTGGTTGTGGCATAGACCATAATGGTATCTCGTGTGCCGACGAATCAATATCCCAGCCCACCTGATTACGGTACACCGCTGGGGCAAGGGCCAAAGCCCACTAAGATGCGTAAGTCTTTGCATGTTCTTCAGGGACGTAACGCCAAAAACTCAGAAGTATCACGTCCTCCCCTCTAGATGCGGCTAGCACAAATGGTGGAGGCCAATCTGCCTCCGCCAACAAAATGTCGCAAGAGGAGGTGAGATTTTTCCAGAAAACCGTCGTGATTGTACGCTGTATATCACCTTCAATTTGGACGACAATTTCATAGAGTCTGTCCAGGGGGGGCAACTCGTGTATCTGCTGTTTCTACTGTAAAAAATGTATCAGTTGCTCTCGCCTCCAGACAGGGACGCAGTGCCTCCCGCACTACGGTAACCTCCGCTGCGCTGTCGAGCAGAGTCACCGCCCAAGTCCCATCTAGAAGTCGCGTTCTCCCGTCTGAGGCATACTTCGCTGTGAAAACGGCAACCTTTTTCTTCTGATACGGGGGTCGAAAACGAGGCAGTTCCTCTTGTTTGGTTTTAACGTCAAACTGCAGAGGTTGATCTCGTCCCTGTTGTGTGGTCGGACCTTTGCCACGATCCTGGCGTTCCCCACCACCGACTTGAGAATCTGATGTGTCCTGTAAAGAACGAGGAGAGCGCTGATCAGGGACTTGAAATCTATCAGGAGTCTTAATTTTCGTGCGGTCGCGCAAGTCATAAGTACGGTCAGTAGACTAAGGTGTTGGTGAACCCGCACGCAAACCTTGCTTCTGTTGCTGCTGCCCTTGTTTTTTATTTTTCCAGTTCTTTTTAGGAAAGAACGGGCGCCCATCCTTATCAGACTGGGCTTTTTGTTGAGGTTGGGCTTGAGTTTGCGTTTGAGTAAAAGGCTTAATTCCCAGACTATTGCGCCCTAAGGTTTTATAAGCTTTAGCAATAATCTTTGGTAATTCGCGCTGTTTGTCTGCATCTGCAACAGTCTCCAAGCGTTGTGCCACTTGTAAGCTTACAGCATCCCCCTTAACATTAGCAAGGATCATATCGGAAACAATGTCGAACACCCCCACCAGTCTCATCCCCAACCCCAGTGCCGCCTCGGCCCCATGTTCTTCTTGAACACGTTTTATCACGGAAGGGAGTACGGTCATTGAGGGGGTGCCAAAACACATCAAATAAACCGCTGTGAACACTCTACCCCAAGTGTTACAATCAGCTAATTCGGGAACTAGGCCTTTAGGTAAACTCATGGTCAGGTTCCTGTGTTTCTCCACAGTTGTGGTATTTGGAAAAACAGCTTAACGTTGTCCAAATTTTTCAACAAGCCAATAAGGAAATTTGTCTTTATTTTGCGGACGCTTGCCCATCACTGAATTAACCATGACAGGACTGATGGTTACTCCACCAGGTCCCGGTGGTTGCGCAGCAACGCCAGGTAGTCCCACCTGGAAGCTGCCCGACATGAACTGGATAACAGCTCTATGTACTTGTATTAACGTAGTATGCAACATACATAGCTCTGCAACTGTAGCAGTAATATCATTTGGATGCGGGGTATACCCAGCCAAAACGGGCCATGTGGCCCCGTCTATCGATAAAGGGCCTAAACGGACCGGTGTCATAGGGTGAGGAAGGGTGCCATTAAACCATATTGCATGTTGCCAAGCCGTTAGCGGAACTTCAAGAGATCTAGAAGGTCAATAATGCTGTGGAAGGGCAGTGGCAGTATATTCGTGAAACAATTGATCTGTCCCATCAACTGCCGGAAAGGTGACCCAAGAATAAAATACCTCAAAGCGGTGAGCTGCATCCGCTTCAACAACAAAAATAAGCGCAACACGAGCAGCAGGGACACCATATTGAGTCAAATACGTCATGTCTGGTGCACGGTTAGGAGGTGCTATGGCAACCGCCATAATCAATAGCAGAGCGTGTTGCAGTGCAATAACTGGTTAAAACGAAAGAGAAAGACCTTTTAAAATTAAAGCTTCAAAAACCTATAAAACATTAATATAGGAGGCTACTCCATCACAAATGTCTCCGGAAACAGATGTGAGGGGATTGTGGACAAGCACAAGCACTACTCAGGAGTCTCGCAGTTAAGTACCAGACCAAACGTTGGCGGCACCATGTTGCGGGGATTCTGCACATACACAGAACTATGCGCAGGAAAACTGGACCTCGGTGTATAGGGGCTGAACCTTCCTACCACCTTAGTACCCAAAATCCCAAAACCAACTAACTATAGTGTCTCATTCGTTCTCCTACATAATCATGAAGATACAAATGATTAGACAACCCAGAACACAACACTCCGACTCTCTCAGGAATCGCTAAAGCAAGACACACCCTTTCGCTTACTCACTCATACTTGTCCACAATAAGAATGGTCAGAGTCACTCTTATAGTTCAAAATGTTTATTTTAACTATCGTGCTCTATAATGCAGTATACGAGTCACTAAAAGCAGCGAAATGCATAAACCTAAAACAGTCAGCATGGTTACAATTCCATAGAATATAAAGGGGGATGTCATCATATAGAGACAGTGGAAAAAGGACTATAAGGCCTAACCTCCCTCCCCTTGGTAAGCTGAAGTTTATTATATGAAGGCTGATCTCTGGGCTTTGTCAGCAGACCCCATACTTTAGTGCCTAGATGGAAGTTTTACATCATAGGAACAGCATAGCTGTGTGTTAGAACAACATGCATCCCCATAATATCAAAGAACGAGTTTCCAGCAGCTCAGTTGTGTTAGCTTGTTTTGTCTAGGTGCTAGGGAATGACCAGAACAGAATAACAAGGGGCATTGTTTATCGACCTTGCACATCATGTTCAGACTAAACTCCAGGAACAGGCAGAGAATGCAGAAATCAGACAGTTCTCATGTGAAAGGTACAAACAGAGTCTTGCAGAATAAAGTCATGTAGTAAAGTGCGCAAAGGCAGGATCATGGCTGCAGAGCTCATGCTAACTTAGCAATGTCGACAATGACCCTAATGGCCATATAACACCCTCAGAACATTCTCTGGCAGGAAAAATGGTGGGAGAGTATAACTCTGAAATTCCGATGGTGATAAATCTCTGACATGGTTAAAAGGATTTGTAAATAATATGATCTTAATATTCTGTCACTATGCATGGATGAACACTGCTGAGGATGTTCCTGTCAGAAGAAGTAGTATTCTTTGTGCAGACATATAACTGGGGGTCTGAACCTTTTCTTAAAAGTAGATGCAGGATACCTGCAGAGCCCTACTGTGATACCGTTATATAGCTCTGTGAAGCATATAATGGTCACAGACAGCAGTCTCAAAGCCTAGATTACACCTACCTAATAGAGTCTGGAATTTTTCTATGAAACAATTCACCACTGGGACTGACATAAACATGCAAACATAATGCCACTCTTAGACCTGTCAGCCTTAGGGTAGTCTTCCCCCAACTTTCTGCCTTCCTCCTCCATTTATATGCTGATCTCATTTTTGCTGGCCATAGGACTCTGTGTAATTCACCACTGCTAACCAGTGTTAAAGTGCTTGTGCTCTCTCCTCTAAACATGGTAATATTGGTTTATGACCAATTGGCATATTTAATTTACTTAAGTCCCTAGTAAATTGGTACTACATGTACCCAGGGCATGTAAATTAAATGCTACTAGTGGGCCTGCAGCTTGGTGTGCCACCGACTTAAGATTTTCTTTAAACATGTCTTAAGCCTGCCATTGCAGAGCCTGTGCATGCAGCTTTAAACTGCCATTTCGACCTGGAAAAATAAATCTTTTGCCAGGCCCAAACTTTCCTTTTTAATACATGTAAGTCAACCCTAGGGTAGGCCCTGAATAGTTTACATGTCCTGGCAGTGAACAACTCTTAAATTCATTTTTCACTACTGCAAGGCTTATCTCTTTCAAAGGATAACATTGGAATACCCTTATTACATTTTATGAGTGTAGTTTTCAAATGGGAAGTGATAACCAGTGCATGTTTGGTGAGTCTGGAATCACAATTTTAAATCCTCACTTATGGTGAAGTCAGATTTTAAATTGCAATTCTGAAAATGCCACTTTTAGAAAGTTATACAACAACATAGGGCAACCCAATCTCCCCCAAGGAACTGGATAGACTAGTTAAATAACAAAAATGTTCCCTAAAAATTCATTTATCTCAAATCTTTGTTTTTACACTGGTCACTAGAAGTGATCCTATTACTTATCTACGACCCAGTTACTTTTCAAAAGAATATATCAACCAGCATAGATGTGTTGAGGTAAAAACAACTGTATTTTGTTTTAACAAATTATGCATACCAAATGTACATAAGCAAAGTTTTGAATCAAACACTGACATCACCATATAATCCCATAGTCTTATACAGTATCTATAGAATATAGGGACCTATGGTAATGTAATCAATCCTCCTAACAAAAACGGTTACACAAAAACACACATGTCCCATCAAATTAATTAACAGAATACATTTTTTAGAAAATCCAACATGGGACTCAATAAAGCAAAAAGCTGTAGCTTTTAGTGTTAAGGAGGAAGAGCTGTTGATGTTTCGGTCTCCAGTGGCCAACTAGTTCTGCAAGTCCATCCTCAGTATTCAGCATAGAATGGACAGTTAATCCTGTATGTAATGACATAAAGATACCCATCAGTCAATGATAATGAGATGAAAACATCTAGTCAGTTTGTGCATCCCCTACCTACAATGAAACACCTACATGTGACAAAACCACTACCAAGTGCAAAAACCAACTGCATAACTCTGTAAAACCTAAAAACACCAAAAAGTGCCAGGAAATAAAGTGCATCCAGTGTCTGCACAAAGGTTAACTGGCCTAAGAAATTTATACTATGAATCCTTGCTTCTAAGGTAAACTGACTCTGTTAGACCTGGCATCTTTTGGCATGTGCCCCTGTCTTTTTGCTTTCTGACCTCCCGGTTTGGACTCTGTCTTTGCTGGTTTAGTGTCACTGCGCACTTTCTCACTGCTGTTCAGTGTTAAAGTGCAAGTGCTCCTATTGTAAATTGAATTATGGATTAGTGTTTCCATGATTGGCATATTTGATTTACTGGTAAGTCGCTGGTAAAGTGCACTCAGAGAGGGCAGGGCCTGTAAATCGAATGCTGCTAGTGGACCTGCAGCACTGATTGTGCCACCCACACGAGCAGCCGTTCAGAGGGTTCTCAGACCTGCCACTGCAGTGTCTGCACGCAGTTTTTACAGCTATGTCGACTTGGCAAGTGCACCCACTTGCCAAGCCCTAACCATCCCTTTTATTACATGTGAGTCACCCATAAGGTAGGCCCGCCCAAGGTACCCCTATGGGCAGGATGCAGTGTATTTGACAGGTAGGACATGTACTGGTGTGTGTGACATGTCTTGATAGTGAAATAGAGTATATTTTGTTTTTCACTATTGCCAGGCTATCTGTCCCAAAGGATAGAATGGGGAATAAGTTGTAACACTTTATAAGCATATCTTCCCATAGGGACAAGATGGAGAAACAGAGTTTAGTATGCCTGAACTCAGAATGTAGAAATGCACCTTTTAGTAAAGATGATTTTCATGTTCTGTGTTTGAAAATACCACTTTTAGAAAGTAGGGATTTTCTTGCTTAGCCATCCTGAGTTCCTCTGCTGGGTTGTGGATTGACTGTCTGGCTTTGGAGTGACAGGGGTTTGAGATGTGCATTCTCTTCAGACAGCCACAGGGGGGTCGAAGTGTGTCCTGCTGTTCCTGGATGAGTCTGGGCTGGGCTGAATAGACCTGGGCTGCATTTACAGTAGTGGGAGGAGATTTCCTTGCATCTGAATGGGCCTGGTCTGCCTTGGACAATGCTGTCTCCACCTCCTACCGGGAAGCTGGGCCAGAGAGGACCAAAAAGAACAAAGAGAAACTGAGTATATATATTGGGGCACAGAACTTTAGAACTCGCTTGGCTCAAGCACCCTGCCAAGAAGAAGAGTTGGAAGAACTGCCAGGAGTACTGCCCCTTTGCTGTGTTGTTGCTTTGCTGGGTTGGCCTGCAGTTGCTGCGTCTGCCTTGGGCAGTAAAAGGACTGGACTGAACTTTCTTCACTTGTCACTGAGTATCTCCAAGGGCTTGAAATAGACCTTGCCTCCTGTTCACGAAGTCTCATGGACAGCAAAGACTTCACTTACCTCTGTGTACTGCCTCTGGAACCGTGGGTTTCAGTTACCAAAGAGGGGAAAGCAGCTGACACCGTCACAACACCGCTGCTGGCTCCGTGTCCTGAAGGCACACCACACTTTGCATCGCAACCCTGGTCTCACCGACGAGGACGACAGCTGCCGCCGAGCCACTGTATGCACTGTGACCTGTGGGCACCGCACTCCGCACCACCTCGCTTTACTCCGCCGCCCTGGTCTCACCGACGATGTCGCTGCACGGTGACCTCAACACCCGTGTCTGCACTGTGGTTTGGGGGTACAGCTCGTCAGTCACACGACACACTGCCTCGTACCACACCGCAGCCTGGGATGACCGATGCCAGCTCCCATCAACGACTTGAGGGCACCGCACGCCACACTGCTTCGCTTCACATCGCAAAGATTGCTACGACTGGCCCACACTGATGCGGTCAGCTGGAACCAAAGGTACTGTTTATGAGTCTGCTGACACTAACGCCAGCCTGCACCGATGCGGTTGGCCAGAACTGTTGGATTCTGTTGTTTTCAGTACCGCTGTAGCCCCAGACTGAGCTACCGGCTTCAAGGAACTGCCTTTTAAAGTCATTCTTGCAAAGTGCATATTTTTGATTACTGTATGTTGGTCTTTTATCGTTTTGGTCTTGTTTGCACAGATAAATATTGGTTATTTTTCTAAAACTGGTGTGGTTTCCTTTTGTAGTGCTTTCACTGTATTACTGTATGTTATGTGCGAATGCTTCACACACTGCCTCTGAGATAAGCCTGATTGCTCGTGCCAAAGTACCAAGGGGGTGATCAGGGGTTATTTCAGTAGTATATCCCCCTCATCCTGACTAGAAGGAAGGGTCCCTATTTGGACAACGGTGCAAACCATTGCCAACTATAGACCCCCATTTCTAACATGCCCCATACAAATTGCTACCTCAACTATACGGTTCATGCTATTAGACAGAAACCAAAGCCACTGTTACTAGTAGAACAACAATCACAATGTGTATGAACCGTCTCCTAGGCAAGTGTTCATAGCGCTTACCTATATCTGATTAATCATATGGGTCTAATTCTTCTACAAAAAAAGGGTTAACAAAATCAAGTAAAAATCCTGGGGTTATCTTTATCGAATTGGTATTCGTAAAATAGTAATATTCGAAGGATGGAAAGAGTACTTACTAAAACTCCATATCAAGGCATTGGGGTAAACACTGTGATTCATACAAATGGTTTTCCAATGAAGACGCAGAAGCAACACACGTCTAAAAAACACCCCTAGCAGATCATGTGAGTATCCATGGATCGTGTCGCCATATTGAACTAATTCTCCTTCGAGTCTGTTTTACGGTAGATTAAAAGATTATTTAATCCCTCATACAAATATCCACTAAGTAATTAGATGGATATAAAAAGAAGGTCTAGAATTATGTACACACAAAGATACATTAAATATATGTGTGCAGAGCCTGAAATTATCTAAAGACCTACATGTAACATATAAAAATCTAATCACCTTATACTACAAAAATAATATAAGGCAAATCACTAATGCAGTAACGTCAGATATAATAAAATCTACGAGAGAACGCTTTACAGCATATCAACCCAGCCGGGTGATATCATACTCCACGTAGGGGTTTCAGATATCTCAGCAAGTCTGGAAGTCCATTCTTAATCACTAGGCTGAAACACATCCAGTTCCATAGAACCTAAACATAGATCTTACAATATACTTCATCATGAAGAAATCTAAGCCCTGACTCACTGGAAAAGATCATAATATCTCAGGACAATCAGGCAGTCAATATTACATTAGAGTGTGGCCGATGTTTGCCACTCAGTATGTTGGTTAAGCCCTTTATCCATTGTTTTAGCCATCCAGATCCATTTATTTTCCTTGATTGTAAGTAGGCAATTTTTCTTTTGAAAAATGAGACCTGTATGATTAATCGGATATAGGTAAGAGCTACGAACACTTGTCTAGGTAATGGGTCATACACATTGTGATTGATGTTCTACTAGTGACTATGGCTTTGGTTTCTGTCTTATAGCATGAACCGTATAGTAGAGGTGGCAATTTGTATAGAGCCACTTTATCTTAGAAACAAAGGTTTCACAGTATAATTTTCTTAGGCCTGTTAACATTTGTTCAGACAGAGGATGCACTTTATTTACTTGCATTTTTTGGTGTTTTTAGGTTTTATAGAGCTATGCATTTGGTTTTTGCACTTGGTGGTGACTTTGTCACATGTAGGTGTTTTATTGTGGGTAGGCAATGCACAAACTGACTAGATGTGTTGGTCTCATTATCATTGACTGATGGGTATCTTTATGGCAGGACATACAGGATTAACTGTCCATTCTACGCTGAATCCTGAGGATGGACTTGCAGAACTTGTTGGCTACTGGAGACCGAAACATCGACAGCTCTTCCTCCTTAACACTAAAAGCTATAGCTTTTTGCTATGTTTAGTCCCATGTTGGATTTTCCAAAAAATACTCTTCTGTCAATTAATTTAATGGGGCATGTGTGTTTTTGTGTAACCGTTTTTGTTAAACTGATTGATTACGTTACCATAGGTTCCTATATTGTATAGATACTGTATAAAACTATGAGATTATATGTTGACGTTAGTGTTTGATTTAAAACTTTGCTTATGTACTGCTTTGAATTTTGAAATATTTAATGCGGCATATACGTTTGGTATGCATAATTTGTTAAAACAAAATACAGTTGTTTTTACCTCAACACATCTATGCTGGTTGATATATTCTTTTGAAAAATAACTGTGTCGTAGATGAGTAATAGTATCTCTTCTAGTGACCAGTAAAAAACCAAAGATTTGAGATAACTGAATACTTAGGGTACATTTTTGTTATTTAACTTTCAGAAAGTTGGCATTTTCTTGCCTTATCCATTTAGTGCTTGTCTCTGGTCACGACTAGGATTAGCTGACCAGAGACAAGCCACACACAATATGAAGCTTAGGTGTGCCTGGATTGGCCATCACTAGGGAGATGGGAGGCAGGAGCAGGGCACAGCCCCACTTGCACCTGGATTGGCTGTGTCCTGCCTCCACACAAAGGGCTACAAACCCCCTGTAGATAGTCTGAAGTCAGGTCAAGAGGAGCAGGAGTCTGGGGAACTTCAAAGGGAAACCTCTAGAAGCTTCTCCCCACTTCAAAGGGAAAAGTGGGTATAATTACTGGACCTCAGACACTAACTCTTCAATACACTTTGGGACCTGTGGATACTCTGATAGGAAGAAGGACTGCTGTGCTGCTGAAGTACTGCACTCTGCTTGACTCCTACTTTTCAGTGCTGACCTGCTGCCTGCTACCTCCTGCCTGGGCGAGAAGGACTGGACCTGCATCTCTTGAACCCAGACCCAGAGTGACTCCAAGGGCTAGGTGGCTGGCCTCCTGATCTGAAGCCTCAGGGACACAACAGGCTTCCAACAACCTTGCACCTGAACCTAGACTCGGCCAAATGGTGCCACTCCAGTCTTGGACCCTTGGAAGTGGTCTTAAGGTGCTTACCAACCTCTGTGGATCCATCAGAACCAACAAATCTCCTCTGCTGTGAGGGGCAAACCCAAGCAGGACCGACGCATCGCCGCTGCTGCATGGATCAGAACTGCCCCAAAGAACTGCATTGCATTGCAGCCCATTGTCGCATGAGAACTGCCACTGCGCTATGCATCCCCAGCACAGGGCCCCGCATCCCTTGTTGATGACAGCCTCAATGACAATGCCGGACTCTGCATCGCAGCCTCACAGCTCTTCAAAGCTGACGCAATAGCCAGACTGTGTGCTGCATCCTCAATGCCGGACTTTGCATTACAAGCCTGTTGACTGGATCCACAAAACGATGCAGGCCCTCTCATTGCAGCCTTGCTGCATCTCTGAACCAACACATCGCTTCAGCTGCTCAACTCATCTCTGAGGATCCTCGCAACGCCCCGCAAACCAGGATCTAAGGTACTTTGTTCAGCTGGTCTAAATGGGTCCCTGTAGCCATTCCATGCTCCAATGTGGTTGGCCTGAACTTGTGGCTTTGTCCTGGTCCGGCGTGATCAGATATTCACACTTGATGCTTTGTGCTTTTTGGAGCTATTTTTACCTAAAACTTTAAAAAGTCAATATCTCTGGTTTTACTAATTGGATTTTTGTTGTTTTGGTCTTGTTTTATTTAATAATTTGAACTATTTCTCTAACTTGGTGTGGGATCCTTTTTGAGTTATGTTCTCACTGTTTTACTGTTTGAAGGGCGGCACAAATACTTTACACATTGCCTGTAAGTTAAGCCTGACTACTCAGTGGCAAGCTACTAAGGGTTTGAGCACAGGTTTGCTTGTGCCTTACCCTGACAAGGATTGTGGTTGTTGCTTGACCATGACTCACACCCCAGTCAACCAGTAATCCAGTTTCTTACAGCCACCTTTCGCCTCTGTACATATAAGTAAACACCTTTAAAATTGCATGTTTCCCTTTCTCTGTGTCTATGAGACACCAGTGGTCCTGGAACAATTTTCAGAGTGGGGGTGCTGCCATTAATGTTATATCACCGAAGTCATAGGGATAGTGAAGAATCGAAGCGTCACACAAAGAACAAGAGTGGCATATTGTGCCAGGCCCATTCAGCAGGAGAGTGGTAAGGGTGTTGTTTATAGCCAGTTGTCAATTTGGGATCACTGGTGTGGTTGGTTGCAAACTGTCATTGACAGAAACCATGTTTTCTGTTGAAATGGCCACTAAAGTTGCATTGACATGCAGGTTTACTGGTAAAACTATATAGCGCACAAGAGATGATGTTTGGAAAATGGGTTTTAATTAATATTTATCATTTACACCAAGTGTAGTGTCTTACTTTGTTCTTATTAAAATCTTTGTTTCCATCACACCTCAGAATTACAAAAAATGTGCTTCATTTGTGCGTTTCTAATTGCTGCTATAGTTTGAAATATGTATGTAGTTCATTAACAGGTATTTAAATATTGTTCTGTATTAGAAACAAAAACAGACATCCTACAGCCCTTGATTTCACTTCCTGTACCCCAGCGAGATTGTCAATTAGGCCATTTTTACAAAATCCTCTGACTTTGCAGTCAGAGAAATAAAAGTGAACACTGGTTTCCAAATGAGCAGGGTTTTGTCAGAAGATATAGTCTGACATTTGACCTTTGTCTTTAAACCCGCAGCAAATGTGACATGATTGAAAAAGAATCAAAAGGCATCTTCTACTTCCAGCGCCTATGTGAGACACGTCAGAGACAGAAAAAAAATCGTTCACTCGAATTATGCTGTGTAGTTTGTAACGATTTCAACAATTTCTAGATTTCAATATCTTTTAAACCCTTTATTTAAAAGAATGATTTGTAAACAAGATCGTGTCTATTATTTGCAAAGTGCATTACAGCATGCCTATTCCCAAGACATTTACTCAGAATTTGGAGGCAACAATAACTTTGCAAACCATTTCCTTTCTATCATCCTTTATAGAATGTTAATGTGCTCTTTAGATGTTGTATTGATTCTGCTGAGTGAACACCCATCACTGAATTGCTTCTTAATGTCATTGCTTCTTATTACTTACTTGTTTGCATAGTACATTATGGCGAAAATGGATAGTGTAATTGCATTTGTAGTACTTTCCCATTTAAATCAAATTGTTGGCAACTATGTCAAGTTGTGTCTTATTCTTTATCCCGTATTAAACCTATTTTGAAAGATCAAAGAATTGATGCTTCACAAATGTTCCACTAAGAGATACAGTTATCACTGGAAATCATTTGAGCACTCCTGGCGGGCTTGAAACAACTTCACAGAGTCCTACTGAGAATATTAATGTTTTGCACCTTGCATGCAAATAGTCTTTGAGGTGTTTTGCCACACGGTATTTGGAGT
Organism: Calotriton arnoldi; assembly: GCA_963921515.1. Classification (NCBI taxonomy): domain Eukaryota; kingdom Metazoa; phylum Chordata; class Amphibia; order Caudata; family Salamandridae; genus Calotriton; species Calotriton arnoldi. The sequence continues at coordinate 2,968,650 of CAWUFW010001090.1, read as the reverse complement.
CTGCTTGAAAGCTTTTTTACCTGACCCAGTGGGAAATCTGGGACGGAGCAAACAAGGCAATCAGAAATTATTGCCCCATCTGTGTCAACTGGGGTCTTTTCCTTCTGCTGTCCTGGTTGCCCCCAGACCCTCAAATTGCAAACCAAGTACCCCTTTTAGGACTTGTCTTTCAAGGTGGGAAGGCTGAGCACACCAAGGCTGATTCAGGGTGGGTGCTGTGGTGGGGACACGGAAATCAGAAATGTAACAATACCATAAAATAAAACAATGTCCAGTCAATGTTTTTTTAAAAGGGAAAAAGTACTCTAATACACACACACAACTAAGAACTATCAACAAAATTAGAAATAATAATAAAATGGCAGGCGGAAGAACGAAATGGAACATGTCCCAAAGGTCATTGCATATTCCATGGAGGGAGGGGGGGCATGCTAAAGGAAGGTTTGAGTTGTCTTCTAACCATTTAAATGCAGACTAGCCCCCATAGGTCTGAGACACCTTTAACACTGTACACTAGAAGAGACAGATCTACATAATCACAATACCCCATGTAAGCCTTTAGCAAGTCTTTTAAGTTATGCAGTGTACATTTCAAAGATAGATCACATTTCTGTTGATTACTCCAGGTTGCCTAGCAACCTCTCAGGTTCAAAAAGACATTGGGCCCAATTCACAAAGGAAAATCTACATAGGGAGAGCTCCGCACACGTAGGTTTCTGCCTACTCCTATTCATAAAATCTCCACCTCGTAGTGCAGTTAAAAGTCTCCCAATCTCATATGTGGGACGTGAGCCTTCAAAACTGAAATGTTACTCTTAAGCTACTACTAGTAACTTTCCGGTCAGAATTGTTACTATTTGCCTGTTGTTTCGTGGGTGGGTGACGGTTACGCTCCTGGGGTGGACAACCCAGAATGGAAGAGAATATGAAACTACAGAACTCCTGTTCTAAATTTCACACACCTGTCACACATTAATGCCATACACACGTAAATATAGCGTGAATCCTAGGATCTCCCCTCTTCACAATAGGCAGCCTCACTAACAGGACAACATACACCAGATGCGATCTCCAAGATGCAGCCAGTATCACTCAAGTGCTAAGTATATTCATTTAATGTATTTAATATTATTAACAATATTATAATGAAAAAGTTAGACACCTTTTTCTTTAAAAAAATGTACTATTCTTAAACTAAATATATATATATATATATATATATATATATATATATATATATATATATATATATATATATATATATATATATATATCATATATATATTATCCACCAAAACTGTCCCAGACGATATATCTATATACCATAAAGCACATAGAAACTTAGGGCCTGATTTAATTCTGGGACGATGTTCCGTTGTTCCGCCACCAGGGGGATGGAGTAAATTACTCCATCCTCTGGTGGAGGGACCGCCTGCCACATTTATAAATGACCGGCTAGCAGGAGGTCATTGTTCGAGAGTCACCCTTTTGGCCTGTTCATCCCCAACCTTTGTGTGCTGACTGGTACAAATTGTAGCTGACTCTGACTGTGCCCTAAGCCCTGATAATCAGGCCCAAGGCCAGTGCTATGTTAAGCACACACACATGCATTGAGGTACACATATAATTGGCATGACCTACCCTAAAAATCCCTAGTAGATAATAGGGCAAGGGGATAAAAACTACCTATAAGTCCCTAGTATATAACAGGCATGGAAGTTTAGAGGCCAGCAGCCTTTTTTGCACTTGCATGCATACACTGCTGAGAGCCTGAGGTCATTTTAAAACAGCCCTGAGTTGCAGCACTCCTTTTAAAAAGTAAATTCACTGCAAACTCGACTTTGGTTGCATGGGCGCTGTAAAAGTGGTAATCTACATTTTGTTACATATCAGGTACCCCCAAGGTCTCCCCTAAGTGTTCTAGGGTGGGGAGTCAGGTAACCATAAGCAGGAGCCCTATAAAAGATGTTTTATAAACCCTGGTGAGGGACTACTGGCCATATTATTTTTCCCCAGTGTAGGAAATCCCCTGTAAAGTTGGCTTTGGTGCTGTGGGCACTGTGAAGTATTAATCTACATCATTTTCGCATATTAAGCAACCCTCAGGTTTCCCCTAGGAGTCGCAGGGGTGGGGGGTCCTGTAATTATGTGTCGGGTCATTATAAAAGATATTTTATAAACCCTGGTGAGGGAGTAATTGCACATTTCATTTTCCCCATTGTAGATACATGGTCTCATAGGCTAACATGGCAATATATTTTGGACGCATAACTATTGCTAGGAAAGTCTGAAAATATAATTTTTAACAGAATGGTATTGATAAATCCAACATATTGCGCTCATTGAATTTATCATAACTTGTACAGAAAATACGTTATAACACTTTCTTGCCTGTAAGCCGAAAGCCAGCCTTCCTGCAGACTTCCCTGATTGGTCAGTGCTAACAGGCTTTGCAAGACTGCCTTGATTAGGTAATAAGTGGCTATCCAGGGGAGAGGCTATCGGCTGGAGAGAACTCTGCAGCTACACAGCAACGTAAGGGCAAGGGTGGGTCATAAAGCATGAGGCTTCAAAGGTGGACAGGGCAGGCATGGAATGCCAGGCCTACCTACACCCATTCCCCTGTGCCCCAGCCAGATAGCAGGCTTATGGAAGGCATTTGCAGATGTGAGGGAGAGTAGAGCTCTGGAAATGACTCTTACTGCTCTGTTGGAATTTCACACTTCTTGGATTTTAGAACAACAGTGTTTTCTGTGACAAGAAGACGGCACACTTTGGAATAAGTGGCCAGGCACCTGGATGGCACCCTTCATTTCATTGGTCAGGATTATCCCCCTCTTGATGTGCAGAAGCTGAGAATAAATTAGTGAGAGGTGCACAGCCTCTCAGTTCTGCTGCCTGAAACTCCAAGAAGAAGGAGGACTGTCCTGCTGGATTCCTGATCAGCACTCAAGAACCTGCCTGGTGAAGACTGTGCCTGCTCCACTATCTGGTACTACAGTTCTGAGGACTTTGCCTTACTTCAAGAAGGAATACGGAGTGGACTCCCTGCAGCTACAGGTTAACAGAGCTTAACTGACCCTTCTCCAACCAGAGTCCCCCTCCTGGAGGGCATCCAGTGGACTTTTATGGGGTTGACAAAGTACACTGTGGGAAGTGTAGTCCAGGCCTGCCAAGGACCATTTAGGAGATACCAAACCCTTGGATTTGTGATTTTGACCCTTGGAACCTACAAGAAGACCTTCGGGAAGGACCCCAAGAAGTTTGGGAAATATTGGGAACTTTTGGAAAAAAGCTCCATAAAGTGACCGACCCAACCTCGAGGGCCAAACCAGCCACCTTCAACCATGACCCGGCCCGGATTCCAGGTTCATCCTGCTGAAGAGCTCCGGGGGTCCGACTTCCAGGATTTGACAGTGAGCTCTCTGAAAGTCAAGCCGACGAACCCTCACCAAATCCGGCCTGGTGAAGAGCAGCGAGGGTCCTCGGAAGAAAACGTTTCAGAAAAGTTTCTCAGTGTGAAGGTAACATTTTGACCAGGGCCTCCCACTTAGGGTATCCGAGCAGGGCTCCATTACGGTAGGCGTGAAACTCTGACTTTGTCCCGGTCAAGCGCGACCAGATGTCCCAGATTGGCGCTATTAGTTTCTAAGCACTAGAAAGTGTTTATTCTTTAAAAATGCATATCTCCGGTTCCCTATAATGGATTTTGGTCATTTTGGTGTAATTTTAAATATTTCCTATTTTTATAAATTGGTGTGGGATTTTTATTGTGTGTTGTGTGTTAATTATTTACTGTATTGGTGTTTTTAAATGCTTTACATGCCTATTTTCTAAGTTAAGCCTTATTTAAGTTAAGCTCAGTGTGAGCTACCAAGGGCTGAGCAATGGACTAATTTATAGAGGACCTTTTTAGGACCTAGTACAGTGTCTGAGGCCTTGTAACTGGTGGTAGGTGCACACTTAGCACCACCAATAAACCACCTTCCAACAGTCATTTATAATTAAGGCTCCCTCTTTCCTGTTTTTTGGATTTTTACGGATAAATACAGACAGAAAACAATGTGTTTTCTGTCTGCATTTATGTTTAAAAGTGGATAAATACAGAAAATTGTGCTGCTTTTAAGTGACTCTCTCGGTGCTGTCTTTAATGAATTATAGCCCAACAGCTGAGCAGATGGACAGCATGGGAAATTAAAAAACAGGATGAAATTTATTTAAATAACGGCATGTGTCAATATACATTTGTGTATAATGCTAGTCTTTACCAGCGGATGTATTGTTATGTACTATTTGGCTGCTTAAATAGCTAAAACACGACAAACATCAAAGTATGAGTGCATGTCTATTAGTTAAATAAATATGGAAATGTGCAGTTTTACAACTTCATTTATTCGCAAAACACAAAATAAATATGGATAAATACAGGTAAAATGGCCAAAAAATAAAAATGGATAAATACAGACGGAAATGTTAAAAAAATAAATACCATAAAACCGGGAGCCCTATTTATAATGCATTGGCAACTTTTTGCCTTCAGACCTCCTGTATTTGCTGACTTCGTTTTTCTGGCCTAGGGACTCTGCACACTTTACCACTGCTAACCAGTGCTAAAGTGCTTGTGCTCTCTGCCCAAAGCATCGCAACATTGGCTTATCCTCAATATTTAATTTACTTTTAAGTCCCAAGTAAGGTGTACAAAATGTGCCCGGGGCCTGTAAATTAAATGCTTCTAGTGGATCTGCAGCATTGATTGTGCCACCCACTTAAGTATTCCTAGTATTCCTAGCGTGTGTAAGGTTTGCCATTGCAGAGCCTGTGTGTGTAGTTTAAACTGAAATTTGGTCCTGGATAGATAAACTTTTTACCAGGGCCAAACCTTCCTTTTTAATTCATATAAGTCACCCCTAAGGTAGACTGTGGAGAGCCCTAAGGCCAGGGTGCAGTGTACTTAAAACTTTGGACATTTACTTTTAAGTTTTACTTCTTGGTAAGGAAAAACTCTTAAATTCGTTTTTTGCTACTGCAAGGCCTATCTCTCCCATAGGATAACATTGGAGTTGCCTTATTGCATTTTGTAAGTGTAATTTTCAAATGGGAAGAGATGACTGGTTCCTGTTTGGTGTCTCTGGAATCCTAGTTTAAAATTCTAACTTATGCTAAAGTCAGATACAATTCTGAAAATGCCACTTTTAGACAGTTGCCTTTTTCTTGCTTTCGCCATTTGGTGTTCGCAGCCTGTCTCTGGTCATATGACTGGGTGTAGTTGGGCTTTGTGTATTCCTCCTAGACAGCCACACACAATGGGAGCTTAGGTGTGATTGGATGGGCATGACTAGCAGGATGGGATGGAGAGCTGGGCTTAGCCTCACTTACACCTGAATAGGCTGTGCCCTGTCTCTACACAAAGGGCTGCATACCCCCTGTAGTTAATTTATTTATTTAAGAGTTTTAAATAGCGCTAGCAAGACCCAAAGGTATCAGAACACTTTACAGCTCAAACACTCAGTTTACACAAAATAAAAGTAGAATCAGAACATCTGATTTGATTTCAATCAAGTCATTGGTTGAGCATGAAAGGAGTGAAATAGCTCGGACGAGGTATAGAGAGAGCATGGGATGAAGAGCCTGTCACCATTGGGCGACTGATGACCTCCTAGTTGAGGTGTCTGTTGAGAAGGAGATTCGTTTACTGTCTCTTAAAGCTTAAGAAGGAGGGGTTCGTCCTGATGTGTGTTGGTATGGAGTTCCAAATTTTAGGGCCATTGCTTGAGAAAGAGCGTGCAAGAGGCTTTTGTTTATGGAATTTGGGTGGAATAAGGAGTAAGGTGTTTGAGCTTCTTAGGTTTCTTGTCTGACCTGCTCTTTTTTAGTTTTGAGGCAAAGTAGGCAGGCTTCTCCGTGTGGAAGGCTTTGTAGTGAGACACGCACTTCTGAAGCTGCATCGGACTTCCATCAGGAGCCATTTCAGTTCTTTGAGGGCGGGGGAGATGTGGTCATATTTTTTTATTCCTGTGACCTTTCTGGCTGCTGCATTGAGAGTGGTTCTGAGGGGAGCAAGGTGGGATTCAACAGTTCCTGTTAAGGTGGCGGTCCCGTAGTCTAATCTAGACAGCACTAGAGCTTGCGTGGCAGACTTGAGATCATTGGGTGGCAGGTAGGGTTTGATTTCTTTTTAGCAGTTTCAGGTTGTAAAAGGCAATCTTCGTATTGTTCTTTATGTGGTTTTTCATGGATTGTTTGAGGTCCAGAATGATTCCTAGAGATTTGACAGAGTTAGCCAGGCTTAGATTGCAATTAAAAGCATCTATGGAGTTTATCCAATCTTGCACCTGGGGTGACACTTCTGATTTTGATATGAGGAGAATTTTGGTCTTTTCTTGGTTGAGTTTTTGGTGGTTACAAGATAGCCAGTGTTGGACTTCTTTGAGGAAGGAGTTTTGCCGGTTTATGTTTTCTAGTGAGGAGATTTCCATGTATAGCTGGGTGTCATTTGGGTATAGATGGAAGGGGATGTTTGCTTCATTGAAGATGATGGTGAGGGATTGCCATTGTAGAGTGTAGGTCTGGTTGCTTATTTTTATTTGTTGAGAGCTGTTTTGTTGGAAGGATGTGAACCAGCATAGCACCACCCCTTCCGCACCGATCCTTTTTTGGAGGCAGTCTAGGAGGAGCTTGCGATCAACAATGTCCAAGGCCGCTGATAAGTTAAGGAGAATGAGCAGGCAACAATAGTCTGTATCCAGGTATTTGTGAAGGTAATCTACTATTCTCAAAATAGCTGTTTCCGTGCTGCATCCTTTTCTAACCCAGATTGGTGAGGGTTCAGGAGATTGTTGCTTTCGATGTGTTCGTTGAGTTGTGAGAGAACACATCTATCTAGATTTTTGTCTATGAAATGGAGATTGGAAACAGGACTTAAGTTGTTTAGGTCATTTGGGTCTGCTCTGATTCTTTTAGTAGAGGTGTGAGTTTTAGACAGTCCGGCATCACTGCAGTCATCAGCAAGCTGTTTATAATTTAAGTTCAAAGGGGGGTTAGTGAGTGGTTGAGTTTTTCTGCCAGGAAGGCTAGGAGGGGGTCAGCTAGGTGGGAGGAAGGTTTGGATGTAGCCAGCAGAGCCAATATGTCCGCCTCTGTAAGTGGGTAGAATAGTAGAGTAGCTTTGTGGGACCTTCCTGGGATGGGGATCTCTTTAGAGGACTGGTTGTGATCATCAAGGGAGAGCTCAATTTTCATGATTTTATTGTTCAAGAACTTGGCAAATTTGTCACTCCTTTCTTTGGATGTCTGAGGGTTTATTGGTGCTGGTTTGGTGGTTTTTTTGCTTTGTCCAGAGCATTGCAGAAGAAGGAAACCGTTTTGTTTGTGATGTGTTTTTTATATTTCCTGCATTCTCTCCAGAGCTGGTCCAGGTGGTTTGTGGAAGGATCCTTTTGCCACAGTCTTTCCGCTGTTCTAAGCTGTCTTCCTTCCATGTTGGGGTCTTTTTGAACCAAGATCTCAATGGTATGTTTCTCATCCTTTTCAGTTTTTTAGTTTTTGAGGGGCTACTTGGTCCAGGAAGGAGGTTATCGTTGAGTTATAGTGATTCGTTAGTTCAGTTGTAGAGGGGTTCTTGGATGGGGGGGCAGTTGAGCCAACATTCTTTCTTTAAGGACCTCTAGTGGAACTTGCCTCATGTTTCTTGTCCAATGGATGTTTTTTTGCTTGCGGGTTGGGTAGGAAGGCACTTTTTTCAAATGGAATAAAATGATATGGTCGTACGACCATTCAACAGAGAGGATGTTGTCAATAGGTAGTGTTTCTTTGTGCGCTATGATAGCATCTAAGGTTTGTTGTGAGTTTGACTTTTGCTGTGCTGGCAGAGGTTTTTACTGAGTAAGTGGTCATTTAAGGATTGTACTAGGGTATTGCTTTCATCATTCCAGTTATGTTATGTAATGTTAGGTGATTTGTAGAGCGCATGGCTGTCCCAGTAAAGGGACTTCCAAGCACTAGGATACAGAGGAATGGAGTATACGAGGCTACTGCTACTGAAACAGCCAGGTCTTTACTGCCTTTCTAAAGGCCAAGTGGTTGAGGATGTTCCTAATGGAGAGGGGCATCGAGTTCCAAAGAGTTGGTGCTCGTACCTTAAATGAATGGCCACTGGTTCTCGCTCTACGGAAACGTGGCACCCGCATTAAGTGGTGGTCTGCAGAACGCAGAGCATGGGTAGGAATGTAGGGAAGACATAGATCACTGAGAATTGTTGGGCCGGCGCCGGCCAGTATTTTGTGCGTGACACAGAGCGCTTTGAACCGGATTCTTTGCTCAATAGGCAGCCAATGGAGTTGGCGCAGCGCACCAGAAGCAGAGCAGTGCTTCGGTATAGCGAGTAAAGCCCGAGCTGCCACATTCATGGTGCGCTGGAGCCTATTGGTCACAGATTTATTAGCGCCCAGCAGAAGAATGTTACAATAGTCCAGCCTGGCCAAAATCGTGGCTTGAACTACCAGCTGGCGTGTGTGGGGGCCAAAAAGGCACAAAATAGGTTTGAGGCCACGCTGAATGCCGAAACATGTTCCTGCCACAGACTTGGCATGTTCCTCAAAAGATAGAGCGCTATCCATCCGAATGCCGATGTTCTTTACAGCAGTTTTAGGCACAGGAGGAGTACCCAACTCCTGCGGCCACCAACTGTTTCCCCATAAATGGGAGTCTCTGCCAAATAAGAGGATCTCAGTTTTGGACACATTGAGCTAGAGACAATTCGCCTCCATTCAGCCTGCTATAGCAGACAGGTCCTCCTGGAACTTGCCCGCATCCTGGCTGGGGTCCTTAGTGCAAGAAAAGACCAGCTGCGTATCATCCGCATAAGATACCAGAGATATGTTGCGGGCTTTGGCCAGCAGGGACAATGGCGGAACATAAATATTGAACAAGGTCGGACTCAGTGCTGACCCCTGGGGGACCCCGCAGCACAGAGGGTGAACCTGAGAGTGGAAAGGAGGAGAGATAACCTGAAAGAACCTATTCTGCAGGAAGGACACAAACCAATCAAGAGCACTACCCTTGATACCAATCTCCTGCAGCAGGCGAGTCAGGATATTGTGTGAGACTGTATCAAAGGCAGCGCTGAGATCAAGCAGGATGAGTGCCGTCATATTGCCTTCTTCCATGGACGCTCTTAGTTGTTCCGTAACTGCTAATAGGGCAGACTCTGTGCTATGCCTGGGACGGAAGCCATTTTGAGACGGATCCAATACGGAATAGGACTATAGGTACTGCGTCAGAAGGCCGTTCACAAAGGATTTGGTAACTTTTGCTAAGAAACATAACAGAGAAATCGGGCGATAGTTCTCCGGTCTGGACGTGTCTAGAGAAGGCTTCTTTAAAAGGGGGATGACCTTAGCTTGTTTCCAAGCTTGCGGGATCTCAGCATTGGAGAGGCAAAGGTTGATAAGATCCAGACAACTGGAACGAAGGCAATCCTGATGTTTAACAAAGATTTCTGATTTGAGAGGGTCATCAGGGGACCCTGATTTTATCTTGGTGACCAGCGCCTTGAGGTCGTCTATAGTGATGGGAGGGAGAGAAATCAGGGAGTGGGCCCCATTCCCTGTGGGATCTCCCCTCAGCTTATCTGCGGCTTCACATGCCACGTGAAAGCTATCATAGATGCCGACCACTTTATTGATAAAGTAGGTGGCCAGCGCCTCACCTTGATCATTGGAGGTGATAGAACTAACATTGGACGTCGGTGATTTCACCATATCCTTTAATAGGGAAAAGATGTTTTTTGATGGATTATTGCTAGTGATAATCTTATTGGCAAAAAAAGCGGCTCGGGTTTTCCGGATCTGTTTATGGTAGATTTTTCTGGCGGCTTTATATTCTGATTTAGCCGTAGGACAGTAAGAGCGTCTCCAGCAGCGCTCAGGAGTTTTGCAGTTTTTCCTGGCACTTACAAGTAACTCATCAAACCACTCATGTGACCTGACTTTCTTGGGATGGATCCATTTAGCTGGAATGCACTTATCAAGAGCCTGGTTAATCCACTTTCCAAAGCTATTGCTAGCTCTCTCGATGGCCGAGGCAAGAGTAGGTTGTGTGGTGACGAGAATGTCTCGGAAGGTAGAATGATATAATTTTTGCCAGGGACGTTTAAATAAAGCGTTGCGATGTCCCTGAGATTTGGGGCCTGTAAGGTACACCGAGAAACATATTAGATAGTGGTCGGTCCATGTCATTGGTGATGATACTGGGGCCTCCGCAAGCAGGATGTTGGATAGCAATGGATCAAGCAGGTGCCCTGCCTCATGCGTTGTCCCAGAGACCAATAGGTTTAATTGACAGGCTGCCAGGTCATTAAAAAAGTTGGATATTTCCGGGTCACAGTCAGACTCCAAATGTAAATTCAAATCTCCTAAGATAGTAAAATTAGCCGATTGCAGCTCAAGGCAGCTAAACACGTTCATAAGACTTTCTTTAAAGAGTTTGGATGACCCCGGGGGGCAGTAAATCAGTATTCCAGAGAGCGTAAATTTTTTTGTAAGGGCACTTTAAAAGCAGCACTTTCACAGTCCTGAATGGAGGCCTGATTCAAACTGCAGGTATAGCAGTCTTTATATATTCCTGCAATGCCGCCACCACGCCCCGTCTCTCTGTTCACAGTCTTCATAAGACAGCAGGGCTGGGATGGCAACTGAGTCTTGAGAGACCCAAGTTTCTGTCAGGAACAGAATGTCAAGAGAGTGTTCAGACAGTAAATCATATATTTCAGCGTGGTGTTTAACTAACGAATGACTGTTGATGCTGCTGATGATAGCCTGGGCCTGCAGATCGCCTGACAAAGCACCTAGACGTCATTGAGGCTGGAAATTGTGGTGGTTGCAGTGCCATGCACCCTCAGAGGGTGACCAGTTATGGGTCCCACACTTGGATATAGCCCTACGAACCGAGTGTAGCGCCTCACGCGAGTAAGTAATCTTATGGGAGGGCAAATGGGCATATTTCCTGGCGACGTCCAGGCGCGGAAGGGCGCAGATGGGCTTGCCTATGGCGCGCCTTTGGCGCACCAGCTGTGCGTCCATACTGCGGCATGCATAAAGTACCTGGGGGCACAACATGCTCCTCCTAGTTACGCCTCTGATTGGTGGAAATGAACCAATCAGAGCGCGGCACTGCCGGTCTAAAGCAAACCACTTCCTGCTTCTAAAAAAGCTTAAGTGTTTAAAATAGACTAGCGTGTCAAAAAATAGCAGCGTTTCTGGTGAGGTACAAAGTAAATTAGCAGCAAGTTCAGTTTTTAAAATCACATAACAGTGCAGCAACACATAAAACACACACCTTCCTCCAACAGCGCGTCCCCACTGCAGCGTGCATAATGTCCCTGGGGGCACAACAGGCTCCTCCTAGGTACGCCTCTGATTGGTGGAAATGAACCAATCAGAGCGCTGCACCGCCAGTCTACAGCAAACCACTTCCTGCTTCTAAAAAAACTTAAGTGTTTAAAATAGACTAGCGTGTCAAAAAATAGCAGCGTTTCTGGAGAGGTACAAAGTAAATTAGCAGCAAGTTCAGTTTTTAAAATCACATAACAGTGTAGCAACACATAAAACACACACCTTCCTCCAACAGCGCGTCCCCGCTGCGGCGTGCATAATGTGCCTGGGGGCACAACAGGCTTCTCCTAGGTACGCCTGTGATTGGTGGAAATGAACCAATCTGAGCGCGGCACCGCCGGTCTACAGCAAACCACTTCCTGCTTCTTAAAAAGCTTAAGTGTTTAAAATAGACTACCGTGTCAAAAAATAGCAGCGTTTCTGGTGAGGTACAAAGTAAATTAGCAGCAAGTTCAGTTTTCAAAATCACATAACAGTGTAGCAACACATAAAACACACACCTTCCTCCAACAGCGCGTCCACGCGGCGGCGTGCATAAAGTACCTGGGAGCACAACAGGCTCCTCCTAGGTACGCAGCTGATTGGTGGAAATGAACCAATCAGAGCGCGGCACTGCTGGTCTACAGCAAACCACTTCCTGCTTCTAAAAAAGCTTAAGTGTTTAAAATAGACTAGCGTGTCAAAAAATAGCAGCGTTTCTGGTGAGGTACAAAGTAAATTAGCAGCAAGTTCAGTTTTTAAAATCACATAACAGTGCAGCAACACATAAAACACACACCTTCCTCCAACAGCACATCCGTGCTGCGGCACGCATAAAGTACCTGGGGGCACAACAGGCTCCTCCTAGGTACGCCTCTGATTGGTGGAAATGAACCAATCAGACCGCTGCACCGCCGGTCTACGGCAAACCACTTCCTGCTTCTAAAAAAGCTTAAGTGTTTAAAATAGACTAGCGTGTCAAAAAATAGCAGCGTTTCTGGTGAGGTACAAAGTAAATTAGCAGCAAGTTTAGCTTTTAAAATCACATAACAGTGCAGCAACACATAAAACACACACCTTCCTCCAACAGCGCGTCCATGCTGCGGCGTGAATAAAGTACCTGGGGGCACAAAAGGCTCCTCCTAGGTACGCCTCTGATTGGTGGAAATGAACCAATCAGAGCGCTGCACCACCAGCCTACAGCACACCACTTCCTGCTTCTAAAAAAGCTTAAGTGTTTAAAGTAGACTAGCGTGTCAAAAAATAGCAGCGTTTCTGGTGAGGTACAAAGTAAATTAGCAGCAAGTTCAGTTTTTAAAATCACATAACAGTGCAGCAACACATAAAACACACCCCTTCCTCCAACTTCCAGTGAAGGTTGAAGTCACCTAGATTGATGTTGGTGTGTGAGAGTGAGTAGTGTGTAATTAGATCAGCTAGGTGTTCACCGAAGGAGACTGGGTTTCAGGGTGGGTGGTGGAGAAGGTGACAGTTCATTGTGGATTGCCTTCCATCCTTATGTGGTGCTGATATATTCAAATGTGTTGTAAGTGAGGGTGTCTGCTTCCATCACATTGATGTTGTTGTGGATAATGGCGATACCTCCACCACGGCTGTCCTTTTTGTCTTTCTTGATGATTGAAAATCCTGGTGGGACTAGCATGTCTAAGATTGGATATGAGGATTCTTTTAGTCATGTTTCCGTGATGAATGTGATATCAATGTTGTGGTTCAGGATTGATTCTGCTACTTCTGTTGCATGCTTGATTGCAGATCTGCAGTTTATGAGCATGCATTTGGCCTTTCTGCAGTCATTGGTATCTTGCGGTGAAGAGGTCAAGGGTATAGTGATGAGGTGTGTTGATGACCTGGTTGCGTTTAGTGGTTTGGTATTTCTCTCTAGTCCCGTGATAACCTGGATATTGTAGGGGGATTGTTTCTTTTAGATGACAGGTTGTAATGCTTAGCTAGTTCCTCCACTTCGCTCAGAGACAACGTGGCGTTTGCTCGTTTAGGCCTTTGGGCTTTGTTGTTGAGAGGCGTATTGGACCAGCTGTGTGGTTGTGTCTTCGCAAGCCTTGGGATTTGTCGGTTGCTGCATTTAGTGGGGTGGTGGTGGTGATGGGCGGATGAATCAGGATATGAGTTTAGCTTCTCTACCTCGCTCAGAGACAATGTGGCAGTTGTTCTTTTAGGCCTAGCCTCGGGAGTTGTCAGTTGCTGCATTTAGTGGGGTGGTGGTGGTGATGGGCGGAGGAATCAGGATATGAGTTTAGTTTCATTGAGATATTGGTGAGATCCTGTAATACTTTTTCTAGTTGGTTTTCCATGTGCGTTAGTCACTCAATTAGCCAGGACATGGGCATTTGATTTAGTGAAATGGGGGGAAGGGGTTTGTGTTTTTTTGTGTGGGGTAGGGCTGTCCATAGTCCTAGAGTGAGTGCTGGTGAGAGTGGTGTGATGTGGAAGAATACTAGATCCTTTGTTGTTCATACGGGGGCTGAAGGGAGCATAGCTTAAGCCCCTCAGATATGGTGTTGTCAGCGTCTTGGGGCATGCAGCAGGTGGGTGGTGGGATTTAGGGACATGCACACTTTGGTAACCACCCAGAGATGTCCAGGAGGCCTGGGGAGAGGGACTGAGTGAGGAGTAGTGGTGTGAATCAGTGGGCTAGCAGGAGAACTGAGTTCAGTGTCGGCTGTGGTGGTGGAAAGGTGGATTGTGAGGGAGGGGTTAGAGTTAGGGGTGTAGTTCTTGAGTGCTTCCTTGAGGGCATGATGAGTGTCAAGGGAGGAGGTAGTGTTATTGAAGTGACTCGTGTGGGTTTCGTTTTGTGTAGTGACATGTGGGGGAGAGTGGTGGGGGTAAAAGGATTGAGGCAGTGCTATGGTACTTTTTAGTGACACAGAAATTGATTGAAAAGTGCGTAGGTTGGCATCATTGGCTTGTATCATGATGGTGCCATTTCTGAAGATGGTAGCAGTGGCATTACCTTTGAAAGCAGGTGAGTCTGTGATTGTTAGTTTACTGCCGTATGAGATGTTAGTGGTTTTGGTAATGTGCAGGTGTTTAATTAGTATTGCATTCCATTTCGAGGGACGGGAGGTATAGAAGATGAGATCTGTCCTCTTTGTTCCTTTTGAGGCATTGTAGTAGATGTCCGCAATGAGCACTTCGGGATGACTTTTTGTTAGTTTACGTTTGAGGTTTTTAGCCGCCGTAAAGGATAGATTTGGGGGAGGGTGATGGAAAAGGAATTTTGTCTGGGGTTTTCAGGAAAGAAGGTAGAGCAGGGTAGAAGGGTGCTGTGGGGGCCTGCATCCTGAATCCTGGACACTCAGTGCAGCTTGTAGGGAGTCCTTAGCATCAGTTTTTGGGGGTACAGCTGGATGCTTGCTGTCCGAGAGGGTGAGTCCCTCATTTGTCCTACATATGTGCAGGCAGCATCAGCTTAGAGAATAGGCTATGCGCCCATTAGCAGGGAAGATTGTCCCCATCTTAATGAATGTGGTCTTGTTCTTAAGTTTCTGGCCCTAGTTCTGTTGCCCTCCATTCTCTGTCTTTCAGTGTATGTAGTCCGTTTTCTTTGTTGCTGACCAAAACTTCTGTGTTCTGAGAGGCAGAATGAAGAAAAGGCTGTCTGCCCTCAACAAAGATGGCCACCGCCATTATGGAGATTGTAGTCCTTTTTCAGTGGCCATGATCTACTCAGCTGGTGACTCCGGCAGACAGTGTACCGGCTGCAGCTCCCTCCCCGGTGAGGCAACAGTGAGGATGAGAGGTAGAGGGTGCAGGGGCCGCACTGAGACAAACAGCGTGCAGCTCCCAGCCCCTCAGTGACCAGGTGAGAGACTCAAGTCGCAGGCCCCTACCAGAGCTGCTGTAGTCTGCTTCCCCACAGAACAGTGCAGCCAGTGTCCTTGAGCCCCTATTCCCTCCCTCCCTGTAGCACTCAGCTCTATGCGAGCATCTAGACGAGTTGTCCGCAGTTATTAAGGTCGCTGGCCCCTACGTGGCAGTGGAGAGAGGGGATGCTGCCGCTCTCACCTAGGAGTCAGCAGTATCCCTGAACTGGTGCAATGTCGGCACCGGATGCCGTTAGAGGCTCCCCTGGGCTACACCCGCCATTGCACACCCAAAGGGACCGGAGTCTGGTGGGGGTCAAAGTCACGGGGCATGGCTGTGTGAGGCGGGCAATCCAAGGAGAATTAAAGGGGGGGGTGGGCAAACGGGCTCACCAAGAAAAAGCATGGCTCTGTCACCGCAGGATCCTGATTCCGCCAGCGGGCCCCTGTCATCTCTGCAGTCCACTTGTGGCCCACTCTATGCATTCACTGACCTGAGCTTGGATGTTGGGAGCTTGGTGGGCAGGGCTTTCCGGGGATTTATGCAGATTTTGATTCCCGGCTTTGGGAGCATTTGAAGGCTGCTCCTGCTCCATTGGCCATTATGCTGGTTATCAGGAGTCTGGTTAGTCTGAAGCCAGAGCAGGGAATGCAGGGCATCTACGCACTTCAAAGTCATGCCTCTAGAAGCTTCTTCCCACTTCAAAGGCACAACTCTATAAAAGAAGGACTCCAGACACCACAATTTTAGTACACTTCTGGAACTGTGGATACTCTGCCAGGAAGAAGTACTGCTCTGCTGCTACAAGGACTGCCACTCTGCTGGAGTGCTGCTCTGAAAGACTGCTGTTCTAAAGGACTGCTGCCCTGTTGTACTGACCTGCTACGTATGTCCTCTTGCCTGGGAGAGAAGGACTGGACCTGCATCTTTTGAACCCAGAGTGACTTCAAGGGCTAGTTGGCTAACCTCCTGATCTGAAGCCTCAGAGACATAACAGGCTTGCAACAATCTTGAATTCAGCAGCTGAACTCTGCCATCTCTGAGTCCTGTCCTCCCAAGTGGTGCCGAACCAGTCCTGGACTGTTGAAAGTGGGTCCGAAGGTGCTCCCGCCAAGCCCAGTTGTGGTCCTCATCAAAACCAACGCAAAGCCCCCAAGGCCTTGCTGCACAGCTTCCAGCCTCATCAGAATCACTTTGAGCGATGCAAAGCAACGCAAAGGCTCGCTGCACCACTGCCAGCTCATCAGAACTGACCCAAACCAATGCAAGGCATCGACAAGCTTTGCGACACAGCTCCTCAGAACCAGCAAAAAGCACCGAAAAGGCTTTCAAAGCCTCACCACACAGCACCTCAGAATGGATGCAAAGAGACACCAATCCCCACAAAGCTTCACCACATCGCCTCCTCGTAACTGACGCCCCACAACGCGAGGTCTTAAAAAGCAACTCCACGCAGACCGCAAACCAGAATTTAATGTAGTGTGTATAGTGGAAATATGTGGGTCTCTATAGCGGGCCAGCAATCTATCTTATCTTGGTTGGCCTGAACTTGTGACTTTGACCTGGTCCAGCGCGATCAGATAACCACAGCTAGTGCTTTATACTTTTTTGCACTATTTTCACTTAAGTCTTAAAAAAATTCATAACTCCAGTTCTACCAAATGGAGTTTTGTCGTTTTGGGCCTGTTTTATTTATTAAATTCAGAGCTATTTTTCTAACCTGGTGTGGAATATTTGTGTGTGGTATTTTCACTGTTTTACTGTTTCAAGTGTTGCGCAAGTACGTTACACATTGCCTCTAAGTTAAGCTTGACTACTCTATGCTAAGCTACCAGGGGGTTGAGCACAGGTTAATTTGGGGTTTGTTGGTGCCTTTCCCTGACTAGGATTGTGGTTGCTGTTTGACCAGGGCTCACATCCCAGTCAACCAATAACCCAATTTCTAACAACTATAGCTAGTGAATTTCAGTGGCTTTGCTCTTTTTAGACCATATGTTTTGATTGACATTTTAACCTAACTATAGCATCCCTTTACCCTTTGGTTTTTCCACTGAACTTTTAATGTTTTTTTTTAAATGCAAAGTAAGATATTTTTTGTATACCTCACTATAACTTTACTTTAACCTTTGTTTTCTCAGTGAATTTCTAGTTTTTTTTGCAAAAGTAAAATAATATTTTATCATACGTAATGCCAAACCCACACTGTGCACTGCAAAAGAAGGGGCCTGGGCTATTTCCCTGTTGCCCCCAACTAAAATAGAGTTGTAGGTGCCCCTGGTTGGTATTGGGGTACCCGCTTAATAATAAAGAAAATGTTGGCTCCCTCCACTACCCATGATGTGTGCCAAATGGGGAGCCAGCTGGGGTCTTGGGGCCCCTGCCACAACTCCCATGGAAAATTAAAGGTTTGAGTGCCCTGGTGCCCACCCAGTGTACCCACAAAGTCTCCCACATTGGTAGTGCAGGCGGAGCCCCCAGACACCCACAGCCTCAGGCAGCTCTGCTGTCAGCTCCATACTGGGTGCTACGAGGAACCAGCACCATTCATGTGCTGGGACCAGCATTTTTCCCTGCGCCTGCCCTGGTGGGAGCACAGTTATGGTCTCTGCCTGGGAGAGTGCAAGCATACCCTGCAGAGAATCACATAGTCCCAGAGGATGGGGTCCACAAAACACTGTCAATCAATCAATCAATCAATCAATCAATCAATCAAGCATTTGTATAGCGCGCTACTCACCCGGAGGGTCTCAAGGCGCTTGGGGGAGGGGGGTCCGCTACTGTTCGAACAGCCAGGTCTTGAGTTGCTTCCTGAAGGAGAGGTGGTCTTGGGTAAGGCGGAGGTGGATGGGTAGGGAGTTCCACGTCTTGGCAGCCAGGTAGGAGAAGGATCTTCCTCCCGTTGTGGCTCTTCGGATGCGGGGGACGGCGGCGAGGGCGTGGTTGGTCGATCGTAGCTGGCGGGTGGGAGTGTAGAAGGTCAGACGGTCGTTGAGGTATCTGGGGCCTTGGTTGTGGAGAGCTTTGTGTGCGTGGGTGAGGAGTTGGAACGTGATTCTCTTGCTGACGGGGAGCCAGTGCAGGTCTCTCAGGTGTCCGGCGATGTGGCTGTGTCGGGGGATGTCCAGGATGAGTCGAGCTGAGGCGTTCTGGATGCGTTGGAGTCTTTTTTGAAGTTTGGCTGTGGTTCCGGCGTAGAGGGAGTTGCCGTAGTCCAGTCGGCTGGTGACGAGGGCCTGGGTGACCGTCTTCCTGATTTCGGTGGGGATCCACCGGAAGATCTTGCGCAGCATGCGTAGGATGTTGAAGCAAGACGAGGAGACGGCGTTGATTTGTCGGGTCATTGAGAGGGAGGAGTCCAGGATGGAGCCCAGGTTGCGTGCGTGGTCCGTTGGTTTGGGTGCGTTGCCCAGGGCAGGGGGCCACCAGGGGTCGTCCCAGGCGGAGGGTGATGATCCTAGGATGAGGACTTCCGTTTTATCTGAGTTCAGTTTCAGGCGGCTGTTCCTCATCCACTCGGCTACGTCCTTCATCCCTTCATGTAGGTTGGTTCTGGCGGTTGTGGGGTCGTTGGTGAGGGAGAGGATCAGCTGGGTGTCGTCGGCGTAGGAGATGATGTTGAGGTTGTGTTGGCGTGCGATGGCTGCGAGTGGGCTCATGTAGACGTTGAAGAGGGTGGGGCTGAGTGATGATCCTTGTGGTACGCCGCAGATGACTTCGGTGGCCTCGGAACTGAACGGGGGAGGCGGACTCTCTGGGTTCTTCCGGCGAGGAAGGAGATGATCCACTCCAGTGCCTTCTCTTGGATTCCGCCGTTGTTCAGGCGTTGCACTAGGGTGCGGTGGCAGACTGTGTCGAACGCTGCGGAGAGGTCCAGGAGGATGAGGGCCGCTGTTTCCCGTTGTCGAGCAGGGCTCGGATGTCGTCGGTAGCTGCGATGAGGGCGGTCTCGGTGCTGTGGTTGGCGCGGAAGCCGGACTGCGAGTGGTCGAGGGATCCATTCGTCTCGAGGAAGGCGGCCAGTTGTCTGTTGACGGTCTTCTCGATGACTTTGGCAGGAAAAGGAAGGAGCGAGATGGGGCGGTAGTTTTTGAGGTCGGTGGGGTCTGCTGACGGTTTCTTCAGTAGGGCGCTGAGTTCGGCGTGCTTCCAGCTCTCTGGGAAGGTGGCGGTGACGAAGGAGGTGTTGATGATGTCCCGGAGGTGGGGTGCGATGACGGCGTCGGCCTTGTTGAAGACGTGGTGAGGGCAGGGGTCGGTTGGTGATCCGGAGTGGATGGAGTTCATCGTGCAGATAGTGTCTTCGGTGTTGATAGGGGTCCAGGCTCGGAGGGTGGAGGTGGGGGGCGTTGGAACGGTCGTAGGGTACGTCGGCTGTGTGCTGAAACTGTAGTGTATGTCTGCGATCTTGCTGTGGAAGAACGAGGCGAGCGAGTTGCAGAGGTCTTGCGAGGGAGTGATGTCGTTGTTTCCGGCGCTGGGGTTCGAGAGTTCTTTGACGATGATGAAGAGTTCCTTGCTGTTGTGGGCGTTGTTGTCCAGTCGTTCCTTGAATGCGGTTTTCTTGGTGGTGTGGATCAGCTGGTGGTGTTTTCGGGTGGCGTGCTTGAGGGTGGTCATGTTGTCTGCAGTCGGGTCTCTGCGCCATGCTTTCTCGAGGGCCCGGCAGTTCTTCTTGGATATCTTGAGTTCGTCGGTGAACCAGGATGCTTTCTTGTTGCCGGGTCTGACTGGGGGGTCTTCAGTGGGGCGAGGTCGTCTGCGCAGTTGGTGATCCATCTTGTGAGGTTGCTGGCGGCTTGGTTGGGGTTCGTTGAGCTGGCGGGAGGGTTCTGGCTCAGGGATGTGGTGAGTTGGTCGGTGGTGATCTTGTTCCAGCTTCTGCGCGGAAACTGTTGCGGGTGGTGGTGCGTGGTGATCCTGCTGAAGCTGAAGTGGACGCAGCTGTGGTCTGTCCAGTGGAGTCCGGTGGTGTGGCTGAAGGAGATGTCCTTGCTGGAGGAGAAGACGGGGTCAAGCGTGTGGCCGGTGAGGTGTGTGGGGGTGGTCACCAGTTGCTTGAGTCCGAGGTTGGCGAGGTTGTCCAGCAGGGTGGTGGTGTTGCGATCGTTGTTGTTCTCTAGGTGGAAGTTGAGGTCCCCAAGGAGGATGTAGTCAGCCGAGGGGAGGGCATGCGGGCTGATGAGGTCGGCGATGTCTTCGCTGAATTGTGTGCGTGGTCCTGGGGGTCTGTAGATGAGGGTGCCTCTGAGGGTGGTCTTGGGGTCGGTGTGTATCTGGAAGTGCAGGTGTTCGCCGGCTGTGAAGGTGTCGTCGGAGTTGGTCGTGATGCGGATGGTGTTCTTGTGGACGATGGCGATGCCTCCTCCTGTCTGGTTTGCGCGGTCCCTTTGGGTGATCTTGTATCCGTCCGGGATGGCGATGGCGATGTCGGGCGCTGAGGAGGCGTTCATCCATGTTTCCGTGAGGAAAGCGACGTCTGGTGATGTGGAGTCGAGCAGGTTCCAAAGTTCCACGGCGTGTCTGTGGACAGAGCGGGTGTTGAGCAGGAAGCACTTCAGGTGGTTGCTGCTGGTGCTCGGCTTGGCGGGTGTGGTGCAGGTCCGGAGGCAGGAGAACTTGCAGGATTGGCAGGCGAAGGGTCCGTGGGTGCGTCCTGGGGTGGCACGGTGGCAGCCGGGATGCGGCCGGTGTTGAGTGCGTTGAGGGTGGCGGTGTCGTAAGTCCGGTGGGTGGGTTGGCTGCTGCGGGGCCAGGGGGTTTGGCGCTGGGCGCGGTCCAGGCGCGGACGGGCGCAGACGGGCTTGCCTTAGGCGCGCCTTCGGCGCGCCAGCGCGCGGCCGCCATTTATGGGGAGGTGGGAGGGAGGAGCAGCTGGGAGGCGGGAGGCAGGGGCAGCGAATGGGCAGTCAGGGGGGCGGGGCCGCAGGGGACGCAGCGGCGGGAATGGCGAGAGGTAGCGAGGGGTACAGAAGGAAAAGTGGAGAGAAAGCGGACACAAATACGGGCACAATTCAAAATGGGGCAGCGAGGGGTACAGAAGGAAAAGTGGAGAGAAAGCGGACACAAATACGGGCACAATTCAAAATGGGGCAGCGAGGGGTACAGAAGGAAAAGTGGAGAGAAAGCGGACACAAATACGGGCACAATTCAAAATGGGGCAGCGAGGGGTACAGAAGGAAAAGTGGAGAGAAAGCGGACACAAATACGGGCACAATTCAAAATGGGGCAGCGAGGGGTACAGAAGGAAAAGTGGAGAGAAAGCGGACACAAATACGGGCACAAGGAGATGGGGCCTTCGAAGAGGGGGGTCCCACGCAAGTCTCCCTCCCCATGAAAAATACAATGGCGACAGAGGTTTTTCTGAAGCAGATTTTCTGCTGTGGAGAGAAATGCAGCAGGAAATGCAGTGAACGTAGTTCCAGCGATAATGCAACCCTCTAAGGTTCAGCTTGACAGAATGGTCCTGGTCCCACTCTGTTTCTCAAGGCAAAAAGTTGGAAAAACATTTCTTAGTCACAGATTTTAGGATTAGGCAGAGATGAGTACACTCTGAAGCCTACCAAGGGTCCAGAACCTTGGGGACAGCATTTGAAATCACTCCAGCAGAGGCCAACAGAAGGGATCAGGGCAGACCATTTGAAACTGCTCTGCAGGAAAAGCACACAAAAGCCTCCTGGATGCGTGCTGTAGTCCTGTAGCTCAAATAGGTCAGCCAACTGACACTTGGAGTCACTTCTGGGGTTCTGGGTACAAAGAGAGCACGATCAATCCCCTTCAGCAAGGCAGTACTTCTTCTGAATTTTCCAGCAGTCCAGTAGTGTTCTGCCAAGGGTCCTGGGGATGCCACATTATGCCCAGTGCCAGCCTGTGGGTGGGGGAAACTCCTGGTCACACCCTAACCAATGGGATTAAAGTTCCTCAGGATGACCATGCCCACTTTTGCAGTACTTCCTCTGTGTTGTACTGCAAACAATTTGACAGTGCCTTTTCATTCCTAAACCAACATAGCAGAACCTTTCTACCTCTGTTCAGAGTGCTTGTGTGCACCCCAGAGGTGTCGTAAGGGAAATGAGTAGCTCCTCCTCCTCTGTAGCCACTCTACACCAGTTCTGGTGCAGCTCCTCTCTCACTGACTATGTTGACAAAGGAAGAGTGTACACCCAGGTTTTAGCTGCATCTGCTTGTGACAGGATAGGCCCCTTTGAAATTAAATACGTTTCTGGACACAGCCCAGATGGTCAGCCAGCCAGGGAAACAGAACACCTCTTCACGCCCAAGGCCTTTGTTCCAGCTCTGGAATCAAATTCACATCTCATCAAGGGGCTATTCAACTGCTGGGTGACAGTTGGAAACTCATGCAAATGGGCCTCTAGAGACTTTATGCAGGTAACAGGCAACTTTTCTAAAAGCACCTGCTCTAAATATTTACTAGGATCATCCAACTTTTCCTATGATTTAGGCTGGTAAAAATATTTTAAAAAGGCCAAGAACGATCTCTGTAGCTGTTTGCTAGGTGGAGATAGCAATATTAAATTTAAAATGCAGTTAACCCTGCTACAATAAAAAGAGCTTTTAAGGCCTTTTCACTCTAAGGACATGTTTAACATTAAACGTTTACATGGCCTACTTCTTCATACCATGTACCCTGCCCTATGGGCAATTAGGTGTACTTAGGGGTAATTGAAAAATATTTAAAAGGAGGGCTTTATGCCTATCAAAAGGGGTTACTTTGAGAATTCAAAAATGTAGTTTAAACAAGCTCAGCAGGCTACCGGTGGCAGGCCTGCAGTCAGGTTTGTGTTGTCACTGCAGTGGGTGGTAAAGTAGGATTAAACTTATAGGCCCTCTCCACTCTCCACTTTCACCTGCAAACTCAAGTAGCTCATCTGCACAGTGTCCCAGGGCTCGTCCCTCAGCCCAACCCTGTTCATAAGAACCCATGAAATCAACATTGTCTGCTTTGCCAATGACACTCAGCTCATCCTCTCCCTCACCGACAAGAACAACATCACCAGGGAAAACTTCACTGCCTCCATGTCCTTCGTACCAAACTGGATACAAGAGACCTGCCTCAAACTCAACACAGATAAAACAGAGATCTTGATTGTCAAAAATAAGCACTCCCCCTGGGACTCTTCCTGGTCGTCACCCGACCCAGGTCCTACAACCACCCCCACAGACATCACCAGAAACCTCAGCATCATCCTTGACGACAAGCTCTTGATTAATAAACATGTCAATGCTGTGATCACATCCTGCTGCCACATCCTCAGAATCCTTTGCAAAATCTTCAAATGGCTCTCCACGCACACTAGACACACAGTTACCCAGGCCCTCATCACCACCAGACTCGACTACGGCAACAGGCTACACATTAGCATCTCTTGCCAACTGCTGAAAAGACTCCAGACCATACAGAACACTGCCCCCAGACTCATCCTAGACATCCCCAGAAGCACGCACATTGCACCCTAACTCATGGAACTGCACTGGCTGTCCATTCCATAAAAGCTGCAAATTCTCATCCATGCTTACAAAGCCCTCCACAATGCAGGACAGACTACCCCAATGACCGACTCCAACCCTACCAACCCTCCAGACAGCTACTCTCCACCTATCTTTCCCTCACACACATCCCCCGCATCCACAGAAGCAAGACAGGAGGTCTTGTCTTCTCCTTCATCACAGCCAAAATCTGGAACAAACTCCCTCTACATCTCAGGACTGCCACTCCACTCCTCGACTTCCGCAAAAAGCCTGGATGCTTTACTAGGAGCATCTCCAGACCTACGCTCCTGCTCCAGTGCTTGGATACCCTCACAGGTGATAAACTGCACCATGCAAATGTACATAACATGACATAGCATTACATAACATAACATATCACATAGCATATAACAGAACAGAACAAAACAGGCCCTGTGTACACTTTGGGTACCAGATGACAGGGACTTACAGGTAAGTTAAAGATGCCAATTAGGGTATGCCAATTTAATCATGTTGAAAGAGGGAGCACAGGCACTTTACTACTAGTTAGCAGGGGTAAGGTGCAAAGAGTTATATATTAGGCAAAAGCAGTCAAGGCAAAAATCTGGGGGTACACCATACAGAATATGCTCATTTCCAACAGTCATCATGACCCTACTCTAACCATGAGAATCACCTTAAACCTAACTCTATAGCTAGCCATAACCTTAATTCTATCCTGACCCAATTCCAAACGTTACCCTAAACCTAGCATTAATCCTCACCCTAACACTATTTTAAGGGTTTGCCTTATCCTATTCCTGACTCTAACTCTACTCCTATGCTAATTTTTTCTGCAGTTTTATTATTAATTTTTTGGATCGTGTTTACTTTATTCTAATTATTGTTTGCACTTAAAGTTTTCCAACGTAATCATCTTTCCCTTTTTTTTTTGTTTCTCACGTATTCCTTTGTCATTTATTTTTAACGTGAGAACAAAGGGCCAGATGTATGTAGGTTTTTTAGGTCGCAAATGGCCCGATTCACAGAATCAGGTTGTTTGTGACTGAAAAAAGTCATTCTGAATGTACAAAGTCCTATTTTGTGATTCGGTAAGCTTTTACTGAATCGCAAATGAGTTTGTGAATCGGTATTAGGAAGGGGTGTGTTAAGGGTGTCCCTTCCAAATAGCGACTCGCAGTGGTATGTGTGAATGTTTTGAGATCGAAATGCGGTGGCAAAACATTCACAGTTTTCCGTCTATTTCGAGTAGGTGGTAATCCATTAGCAAATGGGAAAGTGTCTCCAAGGGAACCCTTCTCTTTTGTGAATGGTTGTAAAAGCGTTTTTTTAGAGCAGGCCATGGTCCCAAGGATCACTGTCTACACTTAAACAATGAAAAGAAATCTTCATTTTTCTTTTTGAAACACATCCCGCTTTCCTTTAAGGAAAACGGGCTGCATTAAAAAAAAATATTGCTTTATTTAAAAGCAATCACAGACATGGTGGTCTGCTGACACCAGCAGGCCACCATCCCTGTGATTTTAGCGATTCCCAATGGGTCGAAAATTGCGACCTATCTCATGAATATTAATGAGGTAGGTCTATTTGCGACCCAGTGGGTATTGCTCAATGTGTTCAAAACACATTTGTACATCACTGTTTGCGATTACGTAATATCGAATCACAAAAATTCGCTATTGGGTAATCGCAAACTCAAAGCTACATACATCTGGCCCTAAAAGAATTTCATGCTTTAAAGGAAAAAGCTGCTAATTTATTCAAATAATACAATTAATTTCCAGCATGTTTGATTAGGGCAAAAACGAGAAGAACCAGAGAAATACCTTGCAGTAGAATTTAGACCCTTTACTAATTAAAAGATATTCACTTTAAGTAGCATGTTCGGCCTCACTTGGCAAATGGCTTAATTCAGCACTCTAAATATACTGCTGCTTCACTATTATTCTTCATACAGATTACAAATTATTTATTTTCCACTCTCATTGACATTGCGCCTTCAGCACCGTAATGGCACACCTTTGCTATGCTTCAAAATAGGTAGGCAAAGGAGCATATGCTATTATCAATATGGAGTGAAAATTGTATAGGGCCTACCATCTGTTCAGAGTATGCCGGGCAGGCTATCCGCTACCCGGGGATGCTTCAATTCATTTCGTCGTATTCCCGTACCAGCCGGAGGTGCTAGACGGGAATTGGGCCATCTTGCATCCTGTTTTTGGCCCCTCGGGACTATTCATCAGCAAAGAAGTTATCATAGTAATCATCAGTTCATCCAAACCAAACCATCATAAATATTCTAGAGGTTTGAGGAAGATGGGCCCGATTCACAAAAGTAATCTGAGACAAAATCCTAACTTTACGACTTTCGGTATTCACAAAACGCATTTAGGAGTAGTAAAGTTAGGATTTTGTCTTAAGTTTGTCTTAAGTTTTGGTCTTAAGACAAAATCCTAACTTAAGTTTAACTTAAGTTTAACTTAAGACCAAATCTTAAGACAAACTTAAGACAAAATCCTAAGTTACACATAAGTTAAACTTAAGTTAAACTTAAGTTAGGATTTTGTCTTAAAACCAAAACTTAAGACAAACTTAAGACAAAATCCTAACTACTACTCCTAAATGCCTTTTGTGAATACCGAAAGTCGTAAAGTTAGGATTTTGTCTCAGATTACTTTTGTGAATCGGGCCCATTGTGTTTCTTCTAAATATGCACCTTTTGGAATTGATAAAAACAGTAATACTCACAAAATATTTACTTTTTAGAAGAACATTTTTGATGGCTATAATGAAGAAATGTTGTGAAGAGAGAGATGGGCCAGGTCTACAAACAGAAATGCAATGCCAAAAGTGTAATTGATGCCCCTGCCATTTCCGGCAGACTCTTAGCGAATGGCTTCACCTGATTTTATGTGTTGTGTGAAAAAACTGTCCCGAAAAATTCGGAAATTAAAAGAGACAAGAAATCAGAAAGTAAAAAATAGAAAAATGGTCAAAAACTTCTGAACGGAAAGGCAGTTCCACATATTAGTCAACTGCAGTAATAAAACAGAATGGAAAAAAAAAATTCGGAGTGGAGACCTGGCAGCAGCTCACTCCAAATCAGAAATCATCACTGCTTAATGTGAAAAAGAATTAGGCCCTCATTATGATGGCGGGCGGATGTGCATCCAAATGCCATTGCCTCGGGCAGGTGTCCAACTCACTATATGTCGCGGTCCCACCTGCCCGGTTACAATGTGAACGCCGTGCAGGCCATCAGAAAACTGCTCTTTTTCATTGTGGCTTGTGCTGAGGCCCTAGAAAATGACCGCAGCACAAGCCGCAGTGGAAAAGAGCAGTTCTCAAACATCCATGCACCGAGTGCCAGGCACCATTTGGTGCCTGAAACACAGTGCATGGATATTTAGTGGGGCACCACATGTGCTCCCCAGGCCACATTCCAGTTGCCCACGGGGGATGGGGGTCCTGCTTGGGGCCACCAAAGTCCCTTTCTGTCTGCCTTTACATGGCAGTGGGACCGCCATATAAAGGCTGAGGGAAAGGGACACCCTAATCACTACGGTGCCCCCATTGTAGGGATTAGGCTCCTTGAGCCTGTCGGAGGCTGCGGTCTTTCCCCCGTCCAAATCGCTCCGACCACCAGAATTGTAATCCGGTGGTAGGAAAGTCAACCTGGATGTCGGTGGGATCCCCACCGACGGCCTATCATTGGCGGTCCCCTGACATCAAAATAAGGCCCTAAGTGCCGGTGCCGAGACTCTGCTCAGAAGCCTGTGAGGCCGGTCCAATTAAATTTTGGCGCACTAAATACCGAAGCTTCATGGTCTTAAATCTACCTCATGCCTCTTTAATCCACTATGAGATAGTTCCTGACCTTTTATCTTACTCCTGCTTTCTTCCTTTGGACACCTTTCTGTCTTTCTCTTCCTCCTGAACGACAAGCATATTTGTATGTGTCCAAAACCATCATCAAGCTAAACGAAAGAAGGCTACCTGTGCAGCATTATAAAATATATATAAGTGCAAATTTGTTGCACCATCGAAGCATTTTACGAAAATATCTCGATGAATACACATATATAAATGAAGGTCCAAATGTACAAATCTAATTATGATTGTGTAAAATTCGAATTTTCACAAAATATTCACACCTTTGCTCATGCATTTGGAATGCTGTAGCAGTAGATGTGTCACATCACCAATTATATCATTTTGTTACAAAATGACACTCCACTCTAGTTTTTTGAGTCATTCCATCAGATTTCATTTAACCAGCAGCCTTGTGGCAATCTACGCCATTTATTTTGTCTCCAAGCAGTTCTTGATACAGCCAAATTGCTCTGCGATTTGGGTATCACTTTATACTTCTGCACATTTTCTTCTCCTGTAAAACTTTATGGGAGCCATATGAGAAAGGTTCCATATGAAAATGTGATCCGCAAACATTATGAATGTATTTCTTTCGGGACAAAATATGGTTTGAAACAAACAATGTCCCATATTTTCAATTATTTTTCCACTTATTTTGAATGTTCATCACTACTTAATTTAATTTTTTTCTCCTAACATTTTTATTATTCATGTTCCGCTGCCCATTAGTCTTTTAAATTCCGGACCAGATCTCCTTGGCCAAATTACAGTAAAGGTGCACTGTCCCTGCTTGCTCTGTGGTGCAGCTTCAGCTGGGCGAAAACAGGTAGAGTGCACTCTATTACTGATAATGTGCTGCTCCCAAGGCAGATGCAAACCTGAGGTGCACTGGGGGCAATGCATAATTGAAAGAAAGACTGGCTAAATGAAACAGTTGTTTCATAGTGCAGGCAACACCCGACTTGCCCTTTCTAGGGGACAGAACCCCCTCTGCAGGTGGAAGCAGTGAGTGCACCTGCCTTTGAGTGCGATGTCTTATAAGGTCCATGGGACTCTATTTTCCCTCTCCAGAGTGGTGTCCTCAGGGGGATTACTCACTGTACAGCTCTGTACGCCACCTCTTTGTGGTGCACAGTCAGTGCACCTCCTGATGACACCTTTGCCTCTGTACCCACATCCATGATTTAGCATGAGTACAGAGGGAAACTGTTTCCCTCATTTGCATGGACAATGTGCCTTTGCAAATGAGGAAATGCCCTCTTAGGGTAGCCCCAGTGCCACATGTCT
This sequence comes from Calotriton arnoldi, assembly GCA_963921515.1. Lineage (NCBI taxonomy): Eukaryota > Metazoa > Chordata > Amphibia > Caudata > Salamandridae > Calotriton > Calotriton arnoldi. The sequence goes on along the minus strand of CAWUFW010001090.1, from coordinate 2,939,788 downwards.
GCCACCGCTATCTGTATTACAGAACAGGCACCAGAAGTGTCTGAGGCCTCTTCTGTAATAACAAACAAGGCAAAAGTAAGAAAAACATTTGATCTGGGTAACTATTTGCAGAAGGTGCTTTAGCTTTACAGCCAACCAAATAATGTCTTCCATGAAAAGGGCTGTGAGGCTGATTTGTGATTCACCACTAGGTAGCTATAGTTAGGTCTGCTTTTCCATAGAAAGAGAGTTTTTTGGTTTGTTAAAAACCTTCGACCTGTTGGATGAATCTCAACATAACTTTCCCCAAAAAATGTTCATCCACTTCCGCTCCTTTCAGAAACGTTTCGGGATGATCCATCAAGCGGGAGCTGAGAAAAAGGGAGAGTCCCTAAATGCGAAATCTCCATGCATTTTCCATTGGCGTCTTTAAGACGGGCTACATTAAAGCTGCTGAACAGAATGAAACCAAATTTGGTAGAAAGCTAGATCTTGGTCCGTAGATTGTGCTTTTTGTAATTTGGTGTAAATCTGTTCAGTAGTTTTTGAGAAATTTAGGGTGAAATACAATTGTATTTTTAGGCAGTTGGGTCTGCGTGAGTCTTGAGAGACTCTTGCAGGAGCTCCAATTTAAAAATAGAGCATTTTGATTGGCCCAGGGAGCTTTATTTCCCTTAGGCCATCTCACTCCCATGGGAGTCTGCCCCCGCGAGAGCAAGCGCTTTGATTGGCTGCCAGCAAAATGAGAAAAATGTTGCTGGCAGCCAATACAGGACTCAGGGACTTAGTCCCCTGTCCTGAAGTTATACAAAAAAATATACAAATTGGGGCACGGTAGGAATACATTGAAGCCCTAGGCCCCAGGAGGGGAGACCCAAAGGGCCCCCACCAGCACCAAAAAAGAAATAAAATGCAAAAAATGATGCGATCCCGCAAGACTCTTGCAGGATCAAAAACAATTTATAGCGGCGGGCCGCTTTTATAAATTATCAGCTTCAGGAACCCCTTTCCCAGGGGGCCGTATTCATAATGGGGAGGGGGCTGCATGGCTCCCTCCTCGAGCCTCCAGAGGCCCTGTGGAGCCCACCCCTGGGGCCAAAAACATTGTTTATGGGAAGAGGAGACGCGCCCCTCCCTCCCTGAGCCATCAGAGGCCCTAGAAGCTGAGCCCATCCCTGGGCCCGAACATAATATGGCCACTCTCCCTTTTAATAGGAAAAAAAATGGCCCTGGTGGATAGGGTCCCTAGTGGCCAATGAGACTCAGGGAGGGGAGCCACGTGGCACAGCATGGAGTTGGCTACGTGTGTTGGTTCGCCGCAGGGCCTGGCCACAGGTAAGGGGTTGGATTTACATATCATAGTTAAATATTACTTTACATTAAAAAAAACTAGACATTAACTGAAAAAAACAAAGGTTAAAGTGACATTATAGTAGGTGTGATAAAAAGATCTGTTTTTATGTTTTATTTTTAAACGTAGAAATTCACTGAAAAAAATAAAGGTTAAATTAACGCTATCGTTAGGTGAATTTGTCAGTGACAACATTAACGTTTTGAACTAAAAAAACTACAGAAATTTACCAGTTATAGTTAGCAGCGCTACTTATAATATGCGCCCCGCCATGAACTTCTTTTGACCTCACATATGACATCACTCATGACATGTTCTATGACAGTATTTATGACATCACTGATGATGTCACTGATGAAATTATTCAGGCTTCTGTTTGTGCACATTGTTCTTTAAATAGGTATACCATTACAGCTATGAAAGTAAGTGCAAATTATATTAGAATAATATGAAGCATCTTTACTGTTATCGTGCATACAACCCATATAGGTAAAGCAAGCATGTGTTAATTGCAACATTGACCCCATTCCATACACTTCATAGGTAGCCGAGTTTATGTTGACTATGAATCACAGATGAAAGGGTAACCTATCCTGCACACAGTGCATCTGTATACAACTGTTCAGGGAAAACCAAGTTCCTCCAGATACTCAAGGCCTGTTACATAACTAATGCCCTCCTACAGACACTCTTTACCTGTATCAAACCCCTAACAGTTACTGAACCTACACTGAGAAATTAAGTGGGTATGAATAGAAAAATGGGTATTTTTTAACGGTGTTTAGTCTATGGAGAGTTTAATCTGTACCACACTGTTTGCAGGCAGTGAAACTCTCATGAGAAATACACCACAGAGTATTAAAAAGTGTCTACTCAACACAATGTACACTCTATGCAAAACTTGTCCAAAGAGTGACTATTCACTTAAAATATCCAAGGTCTGAAGGTGCTAAACATCATACTACCTGCAACCTTCATATTGTGGTGAAAACTTTACAGTTTCTTCTGAAGCAAAACAAGCACATGTACATAGGTTAGTACCTGCAGCTCACAGTCTTCTATGCTAAGTAGAAATTGTCATGCTGAGACAATTCTGTCTAATAACTCAAGGCTGCTTACAATACTTAGTATGTAGTACATACAATCACCACTGGGTAGTTATAGTTAGGTCAGCAATTCAATATGAAATACCTTTTTAGTTTTGCCTATCACTTTGACTCCATTTTGATGAATCTCCACAAAACTTCCCAAACAAGTGCTCGCTTTTGCTTAGTTTGTGCATATAAAGTTTTGTGGTGATCCATCAAGAGGGGGCTGAGATAAAAGGGGGTCCCAAACCGCAAAATCCCAATGTATTTTCCAGAGAATTCGTTAGTTAGTACTATTGCAAAAACTACTACCCTGTTGAAATTACACCAAATTAGGCAGGGAGCTAGATCTTGGTCCACATTTGTGATTTGGTGTAAATTCATTCAGTACTTTTTGAGAAATTAAGGTTTAAATATATTTGCATATCTGGATGGTTCGGTTTGAGGGACTCTTGCAAGAGTCCCTCAAACCCAATTTTAAAACATAGAGTGTTCTGATTAGCCCAGGGAGCATTTTTTCCCTTTGGCCACTTCGCTCCCATGGGACACATGCTCACACTGGAGCAAGAGCTCTGATTGGCTGCCAGCAACATGAGAAAAGTATTGCTGGCAGCCATTACAGGACTCCGGGACTTAGTCCCCAGTCCTGAAGTTTAAAAAAGTAAATAAATAACATAAGCGGGAAAGGGGAGGGATACCCTTCCCCCCTAGACCCTGTGGGGAGAACCCAGAGGTATCCCCTGGGGCCAAAATACCCAAAAAAGTCTGCAATTCTTTCCACCATAGCGAGGGAGTCTCATGGGATCGCTGCAAAAAAATAATGATATCACAGCCACTTTGTTTTCACACACATATATATTTGTATGGGAAACATCGGCTACATCGCGGTCTTCACACCGCAATACCTTTACAACGCGGGCATTACAACGCAAGTCATTACAATGACTTGCGCTGGATGGCGCTCTAAGCTAAGGAATAGTATGATTTACTATTCCAACACCTTCCCTACTGTAACGTAGGCTGGAGTTGGAATAGTAAATCATACTATTTCTAAGTCCAGCGCCCTCCAGCGCAAGTCGTTGTAACGACTTGCGTTGTAATGCCTGCGTTATAAAGGTATCGCGGTGTAACATCGTATATTCATATTTATATAGGTATACATATATTTACACATATATATATATACATATATATACACACACACACACACATATATATATATATATATATGTTCACTGGGAAAAAAGGTCACAGGGATGTTACAGTTAGGTTGACATTTTACTCGTACAAAACCAGTGAAATTCAACAGTTATAACTAACGCCCTCTCAATGCACTGCTTATGACCTCACATATTGCATCACTCTTGACATGATCAGTTATATCACTCATGACATCCATGATGACATCTCAAATGACATCACTGACGACAACACAGATGACATCTCGAATGACATCCAGTGATTGTAACTGTAAAATGGTTGTCAAACATATACACTAAGGTTAGTGGCTGTGGGAGTGTCTGTATGGGTGACTACATGGGTGTGTAATTGGTATATAGAAGAATGAGTGGGTATGTGACAGACTATACATGAGTGAGTGGGTGTGTAGGTTTTTTATGGGTGTATGAGCAGATGAGTCTTTGGGTGCATTAGTAATGAGTGGCTATGTGACTATCTCTAGGGGTGAGTGAGTGGGTGTGTAAGTGGTTGTAAGGGTGAATGATTGGCTGTATGGCTGAGTGTGCGAGTGTGTCAGTAGCTGTAAATGGTGAATAAGATGGTGCCTGAGTGGCTGTATGGGTGATTGAAATGGTATATAAGTATATGTATGGGTGACTGAGAGAGAAAATTAGTGTGTGGCCCCCCTCCAAAGCTTTATAAAAGCCCCAGGACTGCCACCTCCCCGGGGCACTTCTTTTTAATTTAGTGGACAGGTGCCCCCGTGGCACCCCCCCATTCCCTTGGGACTGCCACCTCCCCAGGGCAAATGTTTTTAAATAAATGCAGGGGGGCCGTGCAGGCCTCCACGCATTTCCAGGGACCGCCACCTCCCCTGTGCGAAACAGCAAAATAATGCTGGGGCCCTCGCAGACCCCGGCAGCTCTGGGGATCACCATTTTCTTGGACCTTTTTTCAATTTTGAGACTGGTGCCGAGCGGACACCCCCAAGCCACAAGATCCACCACCTCCTTTTGAAAATTATGATGTGGGGGGTGCCAAGACCCCCAAGCACCATGGACCACCATCTCCCTGGTGCTTTTTAAAAATTATGATATGGGGGGGCTGCACGGACCCCCCCTGAGCCCCAGAAACCACCGCCCTGGGGCAAAATAGAAGAAAGGAGGGGGCTGCACGGAGCCTGAGGGTCCTTGGGGGCCAAAACAAATACTGTTACCTCCAGTAAGTCCAACACGGTGGGATTGCTGAGAGGTGTTTGGAGGCCCACCCCCTTTCTCCACCACTCTGCAAACGTGACTCCTGGTGCACTGTTGGTTGGGGGAGGAAGTCCCCTTAGATGCTGAGGGTCCATGGGGGCCAACAACCCCTCCTGTTACCTCCAGTAAGTCCCACACAGCAGGATTGCTGAGAGGTCATGAGAGGCCTGCCCCTTTCTCCGCCACTCTGCAAACTTGCTTCCTGTCACATTAACTGGTTGGGAGATGAAGTCCTCTTGGCTGCTGAGGGTCCTTGGGGTACCACAACCCCTCCTGTTACCTCCAGTAAGTCCCACACAGCAGGATTACTGAGAGCTTGTGGGAGGCCCCACCCCCTTTCTCCACCACTCTGCAAACGCATCTCCTGGTGCACTCTGCAAATGTGCCTAGTAGTTAAAAAGCCATAGAAATTCACTTAAAAAAACAAAGGTTACAGGGACATTATAGTAAGGAAATATATATTTTTTAAATGTAGAAATTCACAGAAAAAAACAAGGTTACAGGGCGTTATAGTTATGAAATAGAATTATAAAAACCATGGAAATTCCCTGAAAAAAACAAAGGTTACAGGGACGTTATAGTTAGGCTCACATTTCACTTATAGAAAACCATAGTAATTCAGCAGTTATAGTTACCTGAGCTAATTATAACTTACGCCCCCGCAATGCACTGCTTATGACCTTACATATTACATCACTCATGACATGGTCAGTGACATCACTCATGACATCACTGATGACATCTTAAATTACATCACTGATGACATCATCCAGAGTGTAAGTGTTTTTAAGAGTTTATAGGTGTTAAACATATATACTAACCTTCTACAAAAGTTATATTAGTATACTAGTTGTACTACTAATCAGTGATACTATCTCTAAGTTGTGATCTGAGTAGGTTTGTGACTGTATCTGTGTTTCAGTGGGTGTGTGGATGGCTGTATGGGTGTGTTAGTGCATGCAAGAGTGACTGTATGGGTGAGTGAGTGGACAGCTGGAGCCAACCCAGAGTGGTGCTCTCTTTGAACTTCTAGTGTGCCAGTCCCTGTCAGTAATGTCAGTGAGGGGTGGAGCTGAGACCTCAAGAGCTGATGTGGCCAGTGACTCCTGGATGATGCCATTTTGGGCTGCCCTGTGCAGGAGGGGTAAGACAGAAGTGGAGAGGTGATATGGCACCCTAGGATCGCCCAGGGGTGCCTAACATCTGGAACCCTCCTCTCCCCTTTAAAAACTCTTGTACAAGGGGGAGACTCTCTCTTGCCTGTGGATTTTTCCTACACTTTGCTGCTGGATCCTGAGACTGCCATGGGGAACTGGAAGAAGGAACTCCCTGACCCCCACTCAGTACCAAGGACTCAGTCCAGTTGACCCTAGGACCATTGGGCCTCCCTAAGAGCCAGTGAGGCTGGCCCCCTTATACTCCTGAGGACCAGTTGGGGGAAAGCCCCGGACTTTTCTGCACCCAGAAACCAAGATCAGGAGAAAAGCTGGTGCAGGGAACCATGAGCCCTGTGAGGACTGTACTGCTTGGTAGGTGAGGAGGGTTGCTGCAACTGCCCCTGGTGGCTAGAGCTTGCCACCAGGAGTAAAACAAGCCCAGGAGTGCTCAAATCGGCCCAGTGAGGTCCGAGTTACGGCATTTTAGTTTGGTGACCTTTGACCTTTCTCTGACGAAGCATGTCGGGTTCCACCGCTGTTTTTTCATTAATCCCTGGGGTGGGCAAGGGACCGGGGGTCAGCACAAACATATTCCATAGGAATAGGAAACGCCAGGGATGGGGCAGGTGTAGGGCCCCCAACTTTACTCTTTTCAGTGCCTGGGGACCCCATCCCCCGAGCACACTTCTTTTTTCAGGGCGCCGTGACTTCATCCCCGACCCCTGCATGCCAAACCAATGGGGGAAGTACTGTCGCACTTCCCCCAGCCCTAGACAGCCCGCCCTGCTCCCCATGCCCATGTGTGAGGGGAGCAGGAGGTTGCCACAGACTCCAGCCCCTGTCTGCAGGAGGGGGCTGGCAGAGATACCTTTCCAGCTCCCACACAGCATGGGAGAGTGCTGGCTGTTGGGGAACTGGTGGGGGCAGCCAGGGGTGGGCTCCCTGGGTTACTCCCCAACATGAAAAAAGTGCTGAGTGCCCGGGTGTGACCGGGAACCCCTAATAACAATGAAAAGAAACAAAGGAAATCGCAACTGAGGGTGTCCCGGCTCAGCGGGAGATCCAATAATATAATATAAACTGCTCCCAAAGGAGTGCCTCATAGTGCCCTGCAGGGCCTGGCTATTTCTCCCCTCATTTTGGTTGTTTCTCCCCTTGTGGTGGCCCCAAGATGACATGGTCACCACCAATGAGGTGAGGACGACGCAGCCTTTCCCCAGGACAATAATGAGGAGTATTCACCCTAGGTTGTAGGGGTCTCCAAATATTCACCTCCCCAGGATTTTCTTTAAATTTCCAAGCACTCTCAAGGCTGGAGCTTTTGCTTTACAGCTGGGAGTGCTGTATTCTCTAGGGGCTATGTGTACTATAGCATTAATTTTGGCTTGAAAGACCTGAAGGTGGTTAAAGAAATTCCTCTAGGTGCCAAGTGTATGGTTGCAATGCAGCATCATTACAATGTGACACTCTCTAGAGCTTGCTGTATAATTGTAGTTTAATGGTGAAAATGTATTGAAAGTCACAGACACAGGTTTTACTCATTCTAAATGCTTTATTGGTTCACCATATTTAATGATGTCGATGATTTCTGCTCACAGTATAAATGTTTCATCAATATTATAAAGTGCATTCACGCTGTAGTGTTGAACTGCTTTTGTTTTGCGATTTCGCAACTTATTTGCGATCATCGCGATGTCATTGCGAAGAGTCCCAAAAACTAAAAAAAAGGATCTTTATAATAAAAATGTAAATATTTTGGGCACTAGGGTGGCTCTGACAAGAGCCTTTGTCTTGATTGTGTGAATATGACATCTACACACAAGACTGGATGCAGAGATTCATGTTACTTAGAAACACCCTGTTACCTTCACCTGAAAAATGCACTCCATCATTTCTATAAATCCCATGCATGTCAAAATGCAGGTTGTTGTTGTAGATGCAGCCCATGCAATAGTCCCTGAGAAATGCAGAAACAGTTTTATTAACATGTTTCCTGGCTTTGTCAATTTGTGGCCAGAATTGATTTGACCAATTCCATTTCTGTCTTTGGCATATATTAGAGTACACCAAGACAGTGTGAGAAAAAAGTGACATCAGTTCTGCAAAGGTTTCCTTCATTAGGATTTCCAACCCTACCCCAGTTAGTGTGCCTAGGTCATTTCCACCACAGTGCACAATCTTGAGGTGAGGAGCTTGGCAATCCATAATGGTTTTAACCAAAGCCAGCAACTGATTAATCTTTAACTCTCTCTGTCCAAACCAAGCAATCTCCACATTTGGCAAACCCAAGTCCTTGTCATTACCTCTCTTTTTTGCAGCCTCTTTAGTCCAAAAGACATAGTGGTGGCCAACAATCCACACTCTAAGCATTTTGAAGTGAAGGAGCAATAGCAGTCAGGAGAAAGCTGGAGCTGAATTAGGTAGTTTTCCAAATGAAAAGCAGTTAAAATAGAGGTATTTAATTAAAAAAATATAAATATATTTTATTGGATACTGTCAGCATGTAAGTGAATAAAATTAGGTAGTGTGTTAAATGCATTAGCAAGAAGTCCTATTATTGGCTGTTGTTTAAAAAAGAATTTGCAATACTGACATGGATATGCTTTTGAATCTGTGGAGTAAACCACACCTGCTGTATCTCATTTGGAAGTAGCATATTCCTTCTAGAATGTGCTGTGAACTTGTGACCTATTGGTTCCACTGGGTTGCTAGATACACTGAGATAAGAGTGTATTGGTTGGGAAAGTTGTTAAAGAAACAGAAAATTCTGTTCATTAGTTGAGGAGTTATGACACAATTTAATTAATGATTAACTTTAATTTCCAACTCAGGACTATGTAATAAACTGTTGTGCAGTATTAAAAATTAAAAACATCGAGGCTAAATATAGGTTTGAACTCTCAATTTTTTCGCGATTACTCCTCGAAGATCGTGAAAACGCATAGACAGGAATCACTTTTTGAAAGAGAGGGAAAGGGTTAGCAGATGCTAACCATTCACAAGTGGAGATAGAGTAGTTTAAAATGAAAGACATAATTTCATTTGCTGCCTTTCTCATGATCATAGAGTGGAAAGTTGAAGAGGTTGCCATTATATAGTTGCTTTGTATGAGAGTGGTGTGCCATTCTTGGGCTTAGTTTTTACAAATCCTAACAGTGTCAAAACTATCCAGAAAGAGCTAAAACAACAATATAACCTAATATAATCATTCCCTGGTATGTACATAACTGTTTAATTATTAAAAAAATTAACATTAGAAATGAAGATATTTATGGGAGTTTGATAAAAAAAGAGTATCACAGTGATATGGAAAAAATATATTGGATGAACTGTATCTGGCAGAGGGTATGTGCTTAAGAAGATAGTAGTGTTAAAAGTTACAATGAGCAACGCCTTTAAAAACAAGCATTTGCAATGCAATCAACCTCGCCTTTGGGACCTTATATGTATTTAGCTATGCAGCACATTAGCCTGGGTGCTGAAACATCTACTGATTTTTAACATGGAGGGAAAGTAAGCACCAAACTGCGTGACACGCCAGGTATGGGAACACGTGAAGAGAAATATTGCCTTTCAGCGGGAAATGGTACAGTTCAAAGCTCTGTTTTTAATATAAAATCAGGGCCTTTGGTGGTCATACCACTGAAAATACAAGATTTGGAAAAAATATTGTCTACGGGTGCTCGTGGAAGACAATTTCTATGGACTGGATCTAGAGAATGCTAAAGTGATTCTAGTATTTTACTGACCTCTGCAGGTCGTTTTCTATCAAGAAAGTTAAATAGAGGCAGTTGCCAGAAAAATAAAAAACAGGAAAGTCCCTCAGCAGAAAGCAATTCTGGTATTTTACTGACCTCTACTGGTCGTTTTCTATTAAGACAGTTAAATAGAGGCAGTTGAACAGAAAGAAAAGTCCCTAAGCGGAAGCAGACAAGTCCTAGGGCTGATCTCCAGAGCCCACAAAGTACATGCACATATAAGTATATACTAAAGTATATACAAGAGGTCTCGAATGCTCGACCTAAAAACGGCCTTTGGTCTCCGATGCTGTGGCCTATCAATTCTGCCCATGTCAGATAACAAAGTTAAAACTGTGGGTGTTTTAATTGATAGGGAGCTAAGATTTACCCTCAAATCAATTTGGTGGTTAAAACCTGCTTTCATTAGTATAGGAAGGTAAGAAAGATTCTGCCATTAATCCCTCAATATCTCTTAACTCTAGGCTTAATTATACAAATGCATGCTATCAAGGTCTTCCAGCTAAACCAGTTCAAAAGTTGTAGAGTGGCATCACGAACTTAAGCAGATTTGAACACCTATCCGAAGCCTGACACGCCTTACATTGGCTCCCAGTAGAAAAGCACATTCAATGTAGGGCCCTTTGTTATAGTTGCAGTGGGTATCGCAGGCAAGGCCCAAGTGTTTGCCAGCTAGGCTCCCCAGGTACACCAGTTCTTGGTTGCTTCACTCTAACAACGTATTATGTATTAGACATCCCTCATGTTTGTTGTTTTACAGCAAGCTGTGTTATAGCTCCGAGGGGGGTAGAATATAATTGCCGGTAGAAGCTAGGTCAGCGGTGCAGTTTCTGACGCTGACGCACTGCCGCGCTCACCCGATACAAAAGGGGTGGATGACGTGACCGCGCAGCGGCATTTTTACATGATTCGAGCAGGATAACACATTTTAATACTGGTGTGTGTTTTAAAATTGAGTTTAAACTTTTATCAGTGATGAATTTGTTGTTTTAATTCTGACTGTTTTACAGCGAGCTGTGTTATAGCTCCGAGGGGGGTAGAATATAATTGCCGGTAGAAGCTAGATCAGCGGTGCAGTTTCTGACGCTGACGCACTGCCGCGCTCACCCGATACAAAAGGGGTGGATGACGCGACTGCGCAGCTGCATTTTTACATGATTCGAGCAGGATAACACATTTTAATACTGGTGTGTGTTTTAAAATTGAGTTTAAACTTTTATCAGTGATGAATTTGTTGTTTTAATTCTGACTGTTTTACAGCGAGCTGTGTTATAGCTCCGAGGGGTTAGAATATAATTGCCGGTAGAAGCTAGGTCAGCGGTGCAGTTTCTGACAGCTGACGCACTGCCGCGCTCACCCGATACAAAAGGGGTGGATGACGCGACCGCGCAGCGGCATTTTTACATGAGTCGAGCAGGATAACACATTTTAATACTGGTGTGTGTTTTAAAATTGAGTTTAAACTTTTATCAGTGATGAATTTGTTGTTTTAATTCTGACTGTTTTACAGCGAGCTGTGTTATAGCTCCGAGGGGGCTAGAATATAATTGCCGGTAGAAGCTAGGTCAGCGGTGCAGTTTCTGACGCTGACACACTGCCACGCTCACCCGATACAAAAGGGGTGGATGACGCGACCGCGCAGCAGCATTTTTACGTGATTCGAGCAGGATAAGACATTTTAATACTGGTGTGTGTTTTAAAATTGAGTTTAAACTTTTATCAGGGATGAATTTGTTGTTTTAAATCTGACTGTTTTACAGCGAGCTGTGTTATAGCTCCGAGGGGGGTAGAATATAATTGCCGGTAGAAGCTAGGTCAGCGGTGCAGTTTCTGACGCTGACGCACTGCCGCGCTCACCCGATACAAAAGGGGTGGATGACGCGACTGCGCAGTGGACGCGTGCAGCGGGCGCGTCGCTGGCACGCCGAAGGCGCGCCTAAGGCAAGCCAGTCTGCGCCTGTCCGCGCCCGACCGGCGCCAGGGGCTAGTAACCCTGCCGATTTTACCAGGGAAAGGCACTCCTATACTGCAGACCAGCTCAAACTATGCAAAGGGGCATTCCAAAGTAAGTGTGCACATCAATTGGCGCCTGATAGCAATAACAGTTATTGCCTTCACTGTCCATTTAAATTCCGTCCCAGGATCAGGAATCCCACAGTTATCGCTCACAACACGGGACTTAAAATGTTTCTACTTAATTGTCAATCAATGCAGAAACATGCTATTGAAATTCGGTTATTACTGGAGGAAGAAAGCCCGGATGTTTTGTTTCTAACAGAAACTTGGCTCAACAGTGAGGCCGACCCCGCCATTGTCCAAACACTCCCTTTGGGCTATGCCATCCAGAGGCTTGATAGGGGTTCAGGAAGGGGAGGTGTCATAGCGATCATTTATAAGAACGATTTTGACTGCCGCACCTCTGTAAGTCCATTACTGGACTGTGAAAGTCTCTCCTTTGCAATCCGTGTATCGCATGTATGTACATTCTCGGGGATGCTGAATTATCGACCCCCGGGACCCCTTGGCCAATTTAATAAGAACCTCCCCGAGATAGCAGTCAATTTTGCGAGCTCTCTTTCAAACTTCACGCTTTTAGGGGACTTAAATCTTCATTTTGAGGATACTTCACAATCAGAGGTATGTGATTTGATTGATGGGTTAGGTGCATTTCAATTTGTTCAAAAAGTTGGTGGTCCTACCCAATTAAAAGGCCATTTATTGGACCCAATATTTTCCAACCTTGATAATCTCTCGGCCGGGGACCCCATCTTGGTGCCATGGTCTGACCATTTTTAATTCCTTTTACTTGGGTCCCGCAAGCTGTTTCTACGTCGGCCATGGGAGCCAGAATACAGGCTCGTACATGGTCTAAATTACCAATAGAATCGTGGGAAACGACTCTGGAAAACTCTAGACCTACATTTTACCCAAATTCTGTCACAGCAAATGACAAATTCAATGAATGGCTGGAGTCATCACTGAATATTGTCCTTCCAAAAAAAAGGACTTATAATAGGGTAGGAACCAAGCGCAACCCATGGTATTCCCCAAAACTTCGGGAACTCAAACAGGCATGCAAAAGATCCGAAAGGAAATGGAGGAAGGATTTTTCTGCTAATCATAAAGAGTACTACAGAGAGGCTATAAAAATTTATGAAGCCAAAATAAAATCTGCTCAAGCTCTCTACTATGGAAAGAGAATTACAGCAGCTGCGAACTCCCCACGCGAAATTTTTCGCATTGCCAAAGCACTACCCACACCCCCTTTTCCTCCCATTGTATTTCAGGACACTTTAGTTCGCTGCAATAAAATGGCAGAGTTTTTCTTCAATAAAATTCAAGTCATATATACCTCTTTCCCTCAGACGTTAGCACAACAAAATGCTGTATTGTGGGACAATATGTCCCAAGAGGGAGTTGGCTTAATTGATGAAATCCCTCCTCTTAATCCAACTATTCTGTTAAGTATTTTGAGCAAATTAAAATCTGGCTCCCCAATAGACCCGGCCCCCCCCAGCATTTTAAACCTGGTCTCAGAAACTCTGTCTCCAGTCATCCTTGACCTGATTAATGTCTCATTCTCTTTAGGAATTGTTCCCCCTCTGTGGAAGCGGGCAATGGTTAAAGCTCTCTTGAAAAAACCTACCTTGGCCCCGGAAGTGTGGAGCAATTATCGTCCCATTTCTTTATTGCCAGGTATCAGCAAGATAGCTGAGAAACATGTGAATTCTATACTCTCTGCCTTCCTGGAAAATAATAACTGTCTCCACCCTTCGCAGATGGGTTTCAGACCCCAACAGGGTACGGAGACGGCACTTTTGGCAGTGGTGGAGGAGTCTAGAAAAATCTTAGACGCCGGAGGCTGCGCTGCTATTATTCTTTTAGATCTTAGCGCAGCCTTCGACACTGTTAACCATCAGCTGCTAATCAAAAGGCTAGGTGAGGCAGGAGTGGCCGGGACAATGCTAAAATGGCTGCACTCCTTTCTGGAAGACCGATTCTTTGAAGTTTTTGAAGACGGAATTTCCTCAAAACCAACACCTCTTAATTGTGGGGTCCCCCACTCTCTTTAATGTTTATCTGAGGTCCCTGGCAGATGTGGTCTTACCCTTTGGGGTCCAGATCGTCACTTATGCTGATGATACCCAGCTTGTTGTTTCTCTCAACCAGCTGGAGCGTACCGGGCCTGGTCTTGCCTTATGCCTGGAAAAAGTCTCAAGGTGGATGGAAGAATCTTATTTGAAACTTAATGGGTCAAAAACTGAGTTAATGTTCCTAGGAAACCATGAGACGGTAAATGTTGGACTTCTCTGGCCCAGTTCTCTTGGCCCAGTCCCCCCTCCTAAAGATCAAATGAAGAGTTTAGGTGTCTGGCTCGATCGAAATCTTGATTTTAAAGAGCAGGGGCAGAAAGTGGCAGCGACCTGCTACGGGATTTTACGGATGATACGCAAAGTCCTACCTTTACTTCCCTTTCTTGCAAGAAGACTCATGGTCCAAGCACTCATCCTGTCCCGGCTTGATTACGCAAATGCACTATATCTGGGAGCACCTTGCTCCTCGATAAGGAAGCTACAAACTGTTCAAAATTGTGCGGCGCGCATGCTTATGAACATTCCAAGGCGTCTTTCGGCTAAGCCTGCCTTGCGGACACTTCATTGGCTACCTATTCATGAGAGGATCCAGTTTAAGGCGCTGTGCATGGCACATAAGGCACTCTCAGGCAAGGGATCGTAGGTTATTCGGTCCCTTATTCTGCCGTACCGTCCGAATATTGCATTGAGGTCAGAGAGCAAACACTTGGTGAGAGTACCAAGAATCAGAAGAGCACGAAGTGGCGGTCGCCTCTTCTCCTATAATGTGGCTAAACTCTGGAACCGGCTGCCTGTACAGATCCGTGCTCAACCTAACTATCTTACTTTTTGTAAACAAATTAAAACATTTCTCTTCCCTTGATTCTGCTCGGAGTCTGTGATTGAGCCATTAGTAGCGCGGGGATGCCTTCGGGTAACCAGGAGCTTTAGAAATATTGTTTTCATTTCATTCATTTCATTTCATGTCAAGAAACAAGAATGGGTGATCGAGCCTTTTCCTTTTTTGCTCCCACATTGTGGACCTCGCTTTCAAAATCAATTTAGTTGGAGGAGAACCGTTCTTCTAGAAGGAAAGTTTTGAAAACACATCTATTCTTTTCAGGGCCGACAAACTTTTCATTCCACCAGGCTGGAGGCTTTCCAGGCCGGTTTTGATAGCCCAGGGCCACTCCTGGTGCCTCTATCACTTTCCCCAGCCCCCCGAGGTTAACTGAGCAGGCACAGGAAGGCTTCAAGGGAGAGAATGAGAAGGGGGGAAGGAGAAGGTAGACAGAAAGCGATCAGAGATGCAGAAGAGAGATAATGGATGGATGGAAAGAAAAAGGGAGAGGGCGAGGAGAGGAAAGGGTCGACTGGTTTGAGCATTGTAGCCAGAGTTGCTTTTGGTTCCCCACTCCGGCCCCGATTCTGTTAGTACAGTATAAGTATATTTTTCTCTTATGGGCCACCTTTTACTCGCAGTTTTCTGATTTTGCTATATCCACACATGTGTAGCTTTCCCTTGTAAGTACTGGCTCCAGTAACTTGTGTGCTGTTTGTATTTGAATGGATTTTCTGCTTTGTTTTTTTGCTTCGACTACTGTGACATCATGTTGCGACAATTATTTTATCATTTTGTGTGCAACTGCATTCGTGGCTTAGTGTTTCAACACAGACTCAACACAGAAAAGACTTGAATACAGAAGGTGCCCTTTCCATAATGAGGGTCCCTAGCCCTGTAGTAAGGTGTCTGAAATCTCCTAATACTTATTGCATATGATCCAGGCATCCGTGACACTGTGCGAGGGGCCGCATAGAGATCCAGCCCGGGCTGCTGTTCAGGGTTGTAGAACTGGCCAGGCCACTATCTGTGGCTCGAACCTATCCTTATAATTACAGGTACCTGGTATGTTTTTGTCGTGTACAGGTGTATGTAGTGCACTAATCATAGACAGAATCCTGGATGGATGGGAGCGAGTCTGTGTGGATGTGCTGATGTGCATACCTGGATAAATGAGCAACTGATTTCCAGCACGTTGGAGTGCCCCGAAGGCTGCATAAGCGGTATGCATATGAAACACAATACACGTGCGCAGAGTGACTCCATGCTATGTGTGGCTATATCGTCCGCCTGGGTTTTTAACATACTGAGTTCTTCTTCTTGGCGTGTACTTTGTAACCTTTAACTACAAATAGGCTAGATGAAATTAAAAGTGCTATCATTCAAAGTGCTGTTGGTTAAAAACCAGGACTGCTGAAGGTCACTCGTATGGCTTGTGAGTCGACAAGCATCTCATTCAATACGGGTCCTTTGTAGGGGGTTTGTGATCACCATGCAAGGGCACAGAGGACGCAAAGTACAGGTCTGCAGTCAGTACATGTGTTTTAGTAATCCTTCCCCGTGCCAGTGATTGATAACACGCATGCGAGACTGACAATGGCTCCCTCCTCCTGCTCGGGTCTACGGTTGTGCTTCTAAAACGCCGTGGCCGTGACCCCGTGTCACGTGTTCACCTTCAGCCATCCCGACTTTGAGCCGCAGGCACTTTCCAGGCTGGGCCTGCAGTTTAAGTATGGTTCCACTAGTGCCCTCAAACCAAGTGGTGTATGTTTAAGAGTCGGGACTTACTGAAGGCGTAACATTATTTTTAAAATTGTTTATTTAATATTTTCCAATTAACAGTAGAGAAACACAGGTACCAAAAAGATCAAAATCACAATCAGCTTGTTCAGTAGGTGGTTGAAGAGGAGCCGAGATAATTATCATACACGTTTTGCAAGCTGTTAGCACAATTCAGCACATGAGATTGAGTCAACACCACACAGCGTTGTGGATGCATTAGACGCCAGTTAACCATTTACAATTATCGCGGACCAGTGTAGGACATAAATGTATTTCTATGGCGCTTATGCTGCCTTAAGGCCGTTTCAAGGCGCTGCACACATTGGGGCAGATTTACGAGCCCCCTGCGCCAAATGTACGTCACTATTCGTGATGTACTGGTGGCGCAGGGGGCTGCTCCATATTTACAAGGAGAGGAAAAGCCACCCTGCGTGACTTTTCCTCTCCTGTAAATACGGCCCCTTCACACGCAGCACTTTGCCGTGAAGGGGCGTTCCATGGGTGTTGCTGTGGGTGTTCCCACGCAACACTCATGGAACAAGACACATCTCCAGAATTACGAGAAATCGTAACTCTGGAGATGCTTCTAAGCTACGCCACCCTAGAGGTGGCGTAGCGAGCGCACCGAGGAGAAATGTTTTCATTTCTCCTCGTTTTCCTCTTTCAATGCGTGCTGCATTCTGCAGCACGCATTGAAAGAGGAAAATGGTTGTAGTGATTGTTTTTGTGTAGGAAGGTTCCCCTTCCTGCACAAAAACAATCTCCCCACGACACAGGCATCCTTGCACCATGGTGCAAGGGTGCCTGCGCCGGCGCATGGCTGCAGTTTGTGCACCAGCGCAGGGGGAAGCACAAGGATGCGACATATTCTTGTAAATATGTCGCATCCCTGTGCTTCAAAACTAACGCAGCGCGGCGCAGCAAAATGACTTGCTGTACTCCGCTGCGTTAGTTCAACGTAAATCTGCCCCATTGTTTGCCCCAGGCGCTCAACGCCCATTGGGCTCAAAGGGCTTCAGCCCCCCCCTCCCCCGTTGTGTGTGGCAGCCCGAGCTCAGACAGCTTCCCGGGCACACACACAGCTGCACCCGAGTACTTCACAGGTCTTTAAAAGACCATTTGCCTTTTAATGAGGCTTTGTTGTTTATTCACCCCTTCTTAGAGCCCCTGCATCTCCACTCTGCATATTGCTGGAAGAGTCAGCCCCCCCCCGAAATTTTTTCTTAGCCCCCCCCCCCCCCGAAATTTGGTTCTAGTTGCGCCTCTGTGTAAGATAATTCATGTTTTTACGTTTAGGTGGGCCAGACTTCTATACTGTGCAATAGAAGCACACCACAGAATAAGATCACTTAACAACTGCACTATACACATAAATATTTATTGCCATCATTTCATTTCCCCGTACAGTCAAGAGTCGACTGTAGATACTCTTTAGATGAGATGTACAAATGAGTGCACATTTGTAGTTCCCCACAACAGTGCCTGGTTATTAGCACTTTTCACAGGTTTGCTGTTCCTCATATAACAAGGGGCCAAATCGCAAACCATTTTTGTGTCTATGGTGGTAAGGTATTGCTTGTTGCAAACACATTTTACTAATGTGTCATAAGAACAGACTTCTGGAAGTGGTAATGTGTGACAAGAATGCCTGCACAACAATTTGTTATGGTGGGGATATAGTTGTTTATGCTGCTGCATTATTGCCTTGTGTTGCTGAAGTGTACTGTGGTTGTTGTGCTGCATTCTTTTTGCCTGTTTTATTATAATGTGCCATTTATGTTTCAGTTGTATTGATATGAATGACGCTTTGTGTTAAGGCATTATGTTATGTTATGCTCTGTTGTTTACTTTAGAGACGTCAACACATGCTGCTACATTTCCAGCCAAAAGCCATACATGTCCTTAGAATGTTTATTTTTCACTGTTGAACATGGTAAAGTACCACTCTGACAGCTCCTCAACTACTAGACACTGGTCATCCTAAATTGTGGCAGATACTGTTTTAAGTTGCACTGACAGGGCTTGCTTTATGTGATACATTTCAGTACGTTGCATAGATCAGTGTGTAAAGGAGTCCTGAGAGGCCATGTCAGCCTTCCAACATTCTAGAGTTGATAAATAGGGCGGAGTGCATTTGGGGTAATAATGAAAGGTATTACTAAAACCCGAAGACTATGGAAGAATGAGTGACGCATCATTTGTAAAGTATCACAAATTCCTACAAATTCAATTTATTACTTATAAGAGCCCTTAAGGCACGCCTTTGACATGTCACCGATACCTCAAGTTAGCACGCGTGCTCACCTTAATAATACTACAGTTGGGAGAGTTTCAGTTGTTTCTACAAGTCACGCCCCGGCCTCTAAAATCCGCCTCCGGTTTCAGACAGCGCATTCCACAGCTCTGTTGTTGCACCGTCGAGCAGCGCCGTGGAACCTGCAGGTGAAGCGCCAGCCGCCAAGAAGACCTTTGTTTTCGTTGCGGTGATCGGCAGAGTATTGACACAGCTGGTGGGACCCTGGCAGGACGGTGGGGCACACTTTCAGCCAACATGGGGGGCAGAAAGACATCGGGCGCTTACCTGGGCAAGGTATGGTTTGTGATGATTCTACACACAAAGCACGCAGCCTCTGTGGACACAGGTAATGCGGTCCGTCCGGTTTGCTTTGGTTATAAATAAGCCAGGGCATCAAATCGATGTCCAAAATCTAACGACAGAGAGTACAGTAAGCCGGTAGAATAGCTTAGTTGGTTCAGGACATGTTGCACAGAAATGCATGTAACATGTAGGTCGTGGCTCTGACCTCTGGAAAGGGGTTGAGTCAACTTTCAGCTTTTCTATGACTGAAGAATTAAGGAGCTGTATTCAGAGGACAACAACATTAAAGAAGGGTGTGATAGCAAGAACAATATAAAAACAAGCATTTGCAATGCAATAGGACTCGCATTTACGCGAGACCTATTGCATTGGAAACGGGAGTGTGGGCGGAGGAGAAGGCACAAATGGGAGTGCGGGGGGGGCGGCATGGAGGCCGAGAAGTTACGGACTGCGGGAGGGGGGGGGGGGGGGGCACGAGAAGAAAATAGTATTTGAAGTAAAGGGGTGTTAGAAATGGGATCTCTAGTTGGCAAGGGCTTGCACCTTTGTCCAAGTAGGGACCCTTCTTCCTAGTCAGGGTAAGGGTGTTACACTCGTGAAGTAACCCCTGCTCACCCTCGTGGTAGCTTGGCACGAGCAGTCGGGCTTAATTCAGAGGCAGTGTGTAAAGCATTTGCACATAACCAACAGTAATACAGTGTAAGCACTACAAACGGACACCACACCAGTTTAGAAAAATAACCAATATTTTATATACTCAAGACAAGACCAATTACGACAAAAATCCACAATACTATACTTTAAAAACGAATGCTTGATACAGTAACTTCTTCTTTGCAGGAATAGCACAAAAGCAAAGTTCGTACGAGTCGGTAGCTCCGTCCGAGCCTACCGTGATGCTGAAAACCACAGAGTCTAACAGTTCCAGCCGACCGCGTCGATACGGGCCAGCAGAGTCATGAACAGACTCGGTAACAGTACCTTTCTCGTTGTGGCTGGTACGGAGTGTACGAGCCGGTCGGCGTTCGTCGCGGTTGCGGTGCAAGACGGAGCGATGCAAGGTGCGGTGTCCCTCGATGCGGTGTAGGCAGCGGCTCGATGAGCGTCGTGCAGACGGAGTCGGTGAGTCCAAGGCGTGCGATGCAGGGTGAGACGATGCTCGATGCGGTGCTGACAGGTTGCGATGCAGGCGACCAAGCCGGAGTGCGGGAGCTGGCGTCGGACAGCGGTGCGAGTCGGAGCGGTGCGTCGCAGACGTGCGAGCGGTGCCCCAAATGCGGTGCGGTCACGACTCTTGAGCCAGTTGCAGCGACCGCGTCGGTCGGGTCCGGCTGGTTCAGTGAAGCGATGCGATGCGAACTGCGGTGCCCACAGGTCACGGTGCAAGCAGCGGCTCGATGTTGGCGGCGTCGGACGTCGCCCACGGTGAGACCAGGGTTGCGATGCGAAGCGGGGCGATGCGGTCTGCGGTGCAAACAGGTCACCGGCCAGGGATGGATTCGGTTGACGGAGTCGGTTGAGTTCCCTTCCTCTGTGGCAACTGAAACAGCGTTCCAGAAGCGGTACCCAGAGGCTTGTGAAGTCTTTGTAGTCCCTGAGACTTCTTAACAGGAGGCCAGCTCGGTTTCAGGCCCTTGGAGATACTCAGCACAAGTTTGTAGAAAGTTCAGTCCAGTCCTTTCACTGCCCAAGGCAGAAGCAGCAGCTGCAGGCCAACCCAACAAAGCAACAACACAGCAAAGGGGCAGTACTCCTCCTGGCAGCTCTTCCAGCTCTTCGTCTTGGCAGGTTCCTTGATTCCAGCGAGATCTAAATTCATGGGGTCAGGGCCCCAATATTTATATCCCAAATTCCTTTGTTCTCTGAAGGCAGAGAGGCCTTTGCCTAGTCCAAACCAGTTCTGGAGCACTTTGTTGACAAGTCTCCGTCCCTTCTTTCAGTGAGTAGGCCAGGGACATCAGACGCACCACAGGAGGTGGAGCCAGCATTGTGGAGGGAAGGCACTGTCCTATTCAGGGCCCAGGTGCGACCCCTCCCACCCATCTACATGTAGATCTTGCTATTCAGCCCTGTGCTGACTCACCCTGTCTCCTGGCATCCCCCAGCCCCTGTCACTCATATTCCAGACAAGGAATACACAACCTCGCAGAGGCAGGCTTGGATGGTTAGACAAGAAAATACCCACTTTCTAAAAGTGGTATTTTCAAACACAGAATGTTAAAACCAACTTCACTAAAAGCTGCATTTTATCATTCTGAGTCCAGGCATACTAAACTCGAATTTCTACCATGTTCCCGGGGTCAGTTAGGATTATAAGCTGTAATAATCAAAACTGCCCGTTCTGGCCTAGGGGAACAGGTAGCCTTGCAATAGTGAAAAACGAACTAGGCTGTAATTCACTATCAGGACATGCCGCACACACCCGGGCATGTCCTACCTTTCGCATACACCGCACCCTGCCCACAGGGGTACCTTGGGCCTACCGTAGAGGTGACTAACATGTAGCAAAGGGAAGGTTTAGGGACTTGCAAGTGTGTGCACTTGCCAAGTCGACATGGCAGCCCCAGGCTGCGCACAGGCTCTGCGTTGGCAGGCCCGAGTTACACTTTACGGGCTGTTTGCGTGGGTGGCACAATCCAGTGCTGCAGCCCACCAACAGCATTTGGTCTATAGGCCCTGGCACTCGCAGTGCACTTTACAAGGGACTGATACATAAACCAAATAGGCCAATCATGGAAACACCAATCCATAACACATTTTACACAGGAGCACTTGCACTTTCCCACTGGACAGCAGTGAGGAAAGTGCGCAGAATCATTACACCAGCAAAAACAGAGTCAAAACCGGGAGGTCAGAAAGCAAAAAGTCAGGGGAAACACGCCAAAAGATGCCAAGTCTAACACATGTCCCCTCCAGCTGAAAGTAGGGAGAACTACCCAACCCCATTGGAGTTCTCTTCACTAAGGCGGAAGAACCTGGACAGACCATCTGCGTTGGCGTGTTCTGTACCAGGACGGTGTTCCACCGTAAAGTCCATTCCCTGTAGGGAGATGGACCACCTCAGCAGTTTTGGATTCTCACCCCTCATTTGCATCAACCATCTGAGGGGCCTGTGGTCTGTCTGAACCCGGAAGTGAGTCCCAAACAGGTATGGTCTCAACTTCTTCAGTGCCCAGACCACAGCAAAAGCTTCCCTTTCTATGGCACTCCACCTCTGTTCCCTGGGAAGCAGTCTCCTGCTAAGGAAGACTACAGGCTGATCCAGGCCCTCTTCGTTGAGTTGTGAGAGCACCGCTCCCACACCATGCTCTGAAGCGTCAGTCTGCACGACAAATTCTTTGGAGAAGTCAGGTGCCTTGAGCACGGGCGCCGTGCACATGGCTGCCTTCAGGGCATCAAAAGCTTTCTGGCAGGACTCAGTCCAGATCACTTTCCTGGGCTGCCTCTTAGAGGTCAGCTCTGTTAAGGGGGCAACGATGGTGCCATAGCCCTTAACAAATCTCCTATAGTAACCGGTGAGACCTAAGAAGGCTCTCACCTCTGTCTGGGTCTTGGGGGTTCCCAAGCCAGAATGGTGTCAATCTTGGGTTGTAGGGGCGCCACCTGGCCGCTTCCTACCTGGTGTCCCAAGTACACCACAGAACCCTGCCCGATCTGGCACTTACTGGCCTTGATCGTGAGGCCTGCACCTTGCAGAGCCCTCAACACTTTCTCAAGGTGCTGTAAATGTTCTTCCCAGCTGGAACTGAACACAGCAATGTCATCCAGGTAGGCGGCACTGAAATCCTCCAGCCCAGCCAACACCTGATTGACCAACCTCTGAAAGGTGGCAGGGGCATTCTTCAACCCAAAGGGCATCACCCGGAATTGGTAATGACCTTCTGGGGTTGAGAATGCTGATCTCTCCTTGGCCCCATCGGTTAGGGCAATCTGCCAGTACCCAGACGTCAAATCAAACGTGCTGAGGAACCGGGCAGCTCCCAACCGATCAATGAGCTCATCAGCTCTGGGGATGGGGTGCGCGTCAGTCCTGGTGACGGCATTGAGCCCACGGTAGTCCACACAAAACCGGAGTTCTGGAGTGGCACCGGGCGCAGCAGCCTTTGGGACCAAGACCACTGGGCTGGCCCAAGGACTGTGGGAGGGCTCAATCACCCCTAACGCCAACATCTTAGAGACCTCCTCCTTGATGCTTGCTCTGACCCGGTCAGTCAACCTGTAAATCTTGTGCTTCACAGGAGGGCTGTCACCGGTGTCCACGTCATGGGTACACCAGTGAGTAACACCGGGGGTCAGAGAGAACAGTGGGGCGAACTGTCCCAACAACTGGCGACAGTCCCCCTGCTGCTCCTGAGTCAGATTAGGGGAGAGGATCACACCCTCTACTGACCCATCATGCTCCTTGGTAGACAGGAGGTCAGGGAGAGGCTCACTCTCCTCTTCCACCCCATCATCTGTCGCCAAGAGCATACTCACTTCGGACCTCTCGAAGTGGGGCTTGAGGCGGTTCACGTGAAGGACCCTCAAAGGGTTCCTTGGAGCCTGCAAATCCACCAGGTAGGTGACGTCACTTTTGCGCTCCTTTACCTCATATGGCCCAGTCCACTTGTCCTGCAAGGCACAAGGTGCCACTGGGGCCATGACCCACACTTTTTGCCCAGGTTGAAATTCGACCAGAGTGGCGTTCTGGTCATACCATCTCTTCATTTCTTCCTGGCTGGCTTCTAGGTTCGCCTGAGCGAGTTTCCTGAAGCGGGCAGTTTGGTTTCTAAAGGCCAGCATGTAGCTAAATACATCCTGGGGAGTTTTCCTGGGAGCCGCCTCCCAGCCTTCCTTTACCAAACTCAGAGGTCCTCTGACAGGGTGGCCATACAGGAGCTCAAAGGGGCTGTACCCAAGAGACTTCTGAGGCACCTCCCTGTATGCAAAGAGTAGGCATGGCAAGAGGACGTCCCACTTACGCCTCATGGGTTCTGTTAGACCCTTGATCATGCCTTTCAAGCTCTGGTTGAATCTCTCCACCAGACCGTTTCCTTGTGGGTGGTAAGGAGTGGTGAACTTGTAGGTTACACCACACTCCTTCCACAGGGATGTCATATACTTCGATATGAAATTGGTCCCCCTATCAGAAACCACCTCTCTGGGGAATCCCACACGGGAAAAGATCCCCATTAATGCCCGGCCCACCACTGGCGCCGTCGTTGGCCTGAGAGGGATTGCCTCCGGGTACCGGGTGGCATGGTCCACCAAGACCAGGATGTACCTGTTGCCCATGGCTGTCTTGGGATCCAGTGGCCCCACAATATCCATCCCTACCCTTTCAAAGGGTGTTCCAACAACAGGAAAAGGTTGGAGAGGAGCTTTGACCTTCCTCCCACTCTTACCACTTGCCTGGCAAGTTTGGCAAGACCTACAGTGTGCATCTGACTGCCTTCGCATTTGGGGCCAAAAGAAGTGGGTGACAAGCCTGTCAAAGGTCTTGTCCTGCCCCAAATGTCCTGCCAAAGGCACGTCATGAGCCAGACCCAGTAGGAAGGTCCTGAAGCGCTGGGGTACCACCAGCACACGGGCTGACCCAGGCTCAGCAACCTTAGGCTCACTGTATAGGAGACCACTCTCCCAGTAGATCAGATGTGACCCGGACTGATTGCCAGCTGCCTGGTCTGCAGCCTGCCGCCGCAGACCCTCCAGAGTAGGGCACTCGTTCTGCTCCCTGCAGAACTCCTCCCTGGTGGGACCCCCTTCTTGCTGCCAATGGGTCAGCTCAGAGATGTCTCCCAGTTCGGCTACCTGTTCCCCTGTAGGCACCGGGGCGTCCCCCTCGAGGTCCGCCTCCTCCCGGTCCGTGGGAACTTCGGGGGCTGGTTTCCCGCACCCCCTGCCCTTTCTCTTGGCAGGGACTTGGGCCACTGTTTCAGGCTCCAAGTCCTCTTGATCACCCTTTCTGGCTGCCATTGACCGAGTAGACACGCATGCCCACTCTGGCAACCCAAGCATCTCCAAGTGAGACCTGAGCTCAACCTCCTTCCATGAGGACTGCTCCAGGTCGTTTCCTAGCAGACAATCTACAGGCATGGTAGGGCTCACAACCACCCTCAAGGGACCTGAAACCCCCCCCATTCAAAGGGAACCTGCGCCACCATACATTGGCGCTCTGAGTTGTCTACAGCAACTACTTGGTGGAATGCTCCTGGGACTACTTGCTTCTCAGACACCAGGTGACACCGGACTGAGGTCACACTGGCTCCAGTATCTCTGAGAGCCTCTACCCTGTTCCCATTAATGGTCACCCAGGTGCTATATTTCTTTGTGTTAGGGGGCACCTGGTTTCCTTGGACCATCTCACTGTCCCCTAGTGAGACAAGGGTCATTTCTGCGGGATCCCCACCCTCCTGTGGGCACCCCTCCTCCCCAAGCGCTACACTAGCCAACACTTTGGACTGTCCACCGGTGGGTGGCTGTGTCCCCTTCGGGCACTTGGGGTCCCCCTTAAAGTGACCTACCTGGTCACATGCATAACACTTGCGGGGGCCGGTCTCAACAGGCTTCCCTGTAGAGACCCCTTTCTTCTTATCACCGGGGGGCTGGGAACCTTTACCCTGGGTACTAGTTTGGGGCCCTTTAGAGAACTCCTGTGCTTTACCCTTGCCCCCCCCTCTTTCTGCTGGGGACCCTGCCCACCTTTGGCTGAGTCTCCCCAAACGCTTTCTTGTGGACCCTGGTACTCACCCAGCGGTCCGCTTCCATAGCAAGCTTCCTGTGGTCAGTTAGCTTACTATCAACTAGGTGCTGGCGCAGATTTGCAAAACATAGACTAGACAAGTGCTCCCATGCAATCAAGTTGTAGAGCCCCTGAAAATCTGTTACACTACTGCCCTTCACCCAACCATCCAGAGACCTGCAGAACACATCCACACATTCCAACCAAGTGTTGGCATCAGACTTCTTACTGGACCTGAACTGATCCCTGTACTTTTCAGGAGTAAGACCATACTTCGTGAGAAGGGCATCCTTCATGTCAGCATAGGTGAGGTGATACCCCTTACCCAAAGCTATCAGAGCATCCCTTGCTTCTTCAGGGAAAAGTGGCCACAATCCTGCTCCCCAATTCTCCTCAGGGACCCCATTCATGTGTATGGCTGCCTCATAACCCTGAAACCACCTTTGTATGTCATCCCCCTTCTTGAACTCCTTGCCTACGTTCTTGGGAATGTGCACAATCCTGTCTGCCTTTCTGGACGAATTGCTGCCACCATCTGAGCCTGACTTACTCCTAAGTTCTAGCTCCTTCAGTTCTCTCTCATGCTCTAAGAGCATCTTCCTCTCCTCTATGGCCAACCTCTTCTCCTCCCGCTCACTCTCCAGCCTGAGCTTCTGCAGCTCAAACTGCCTTGCCTCCCGCCTGTCCTCCAGCTCCTCTGGGGACAGACTGCTGCTGCCTGACCTGGCGGGTTCCCCCTACCCAAAAGCACATCCACCCTGGAAATAGGCTCCTCCACCTCCTCACTGAGATTACCAGGCTGCCCATTGGCATGTCTGGCTGCTACCCAGGCCCTCAGCGCCTTCTGTAGCTCCTCCTTCCTTGTGAGGCCTTTAATTTGGACTTTCAGGTTTTTACAAATCGCTCGTAGCTCCTTTACGGCGTAGGATTCCAACCTATCCTCCTCAAAGATAACTTCCAGAGATGCAACGGATGATGCAATTGATTCAGGCATGACAAAAGTAGTGAGTTGAAAACTGGCAAGAACAAAAATAGGCCAAAAGAAAAAGAACCAGTATGTGGTACGTAATGGTCTGCGATATGGTAGTAGTGCACACCAATCACTGTAAGTCAAGTGCAAACACACGTCCTATCCTCACCGCTGACAACCAATGTTAGAAATGGGATCTCTAGTTGGCAAGGGCTTGCACCTTTGTCCAAGTAGGGACCCTTCTTCCTAGTCAGGGTAAGGGTGTTACACTCGTGAAGTAACCCCTGCTCACCCTCGTGGTAGCTTGGCACGAGCAGTCGGGCTTAATTCAGAGGCAGTGTGTAAAGCATTTGCACATAACCAACAGTAATACAGTGTAAGCACTACAAACGGACACCACACCAGTTTAGAAAAATAACCAATATTTTATATACTCAAGACAAGACCAATTACGACAAAAATCCACAATACTATACTTTAAAAACGAATGCTTGATACAGTAACTTCTTCTTTGCAGGAATAGCACAAAAGCAAAGTTCGTACGAGTCGGTAGCTCCGTCCGAGCCTACCGTGATGCTGAAAACCACAGAGTCTAACAGTTCCAGCCGACCGCGTCGATACGGGCCAGCAGAGTCATGAACAGACTCGGTAACAGTACCTTTCTCGTTGTGGCTGGTACGGAGTGTACGAGCCGGTCGGCGTTCGTCGCGGTTGCGGTGCAAGACGGAGCGATGCAAGGTGCGGTGTCCCTCGATGCGGTGCAGGCAGCGGCTCGATGAGCGTCGTGCAGACGGAGTCGGTGAGTCCAAGGCATGCGATGCAGGGTGAGACGATGCTCGATGCGGTGCTGACAGGTTGCGATGCAGGCGACCAAGCCGGAGTGCGGGAGCTGGCGTCAGACAGCGGTGCGAGTCGGAGCGGTGCGTCGCAGACGTGCGAGCGGTGCCCCAAATGCGATGCGGTCACGACTCTTGAGCCAGTTGTAGTGACCGCGTCGGTCGGGTCCGGCTGGTTCAGTGAAGCGATGCGATGCGAACTGCGGTGCCCACAGGTCACGGTGCAAGCAGCGGCTCGATGTTGGCGGCGTCGGACGTCGCCCACGGTGAGACCAGGGTTGCGATGCGAAGCGGGGCGATGCGGTCTGCGGTGCAAACAGGTCACCGGCCAGAGATGGATTCGGTTGACGGAGTCGGTTGCAGTTCCCTTCCTCTGTGGCAACTGAAACAGCGTTCCAGAAGCGGTACCCAGAGGCTTGTGAAGTCTTTGTAGTCCCTGAGACTTCTTAACAGGAGGCCAGCTCGGTTTCAGGCCCTTGGAGATACTCAGCACAAGTTTGTAGAAAGTTCAGTCCAGTCCTTTCACTGCCCAAGGCAGAAGCAGCAGCTGCAGGCCAACCCAACAAAGCAACAACACAGCAAAGGGGCAGTACTCCTCCTGGCAGCTCTTCCAGCTCTTCGTCTTGGCAGGTTCCTTGATTCCAGCGAGATCTAAATTCATGGGGTCAGGGCCCCAATATTTATATCCCAAATTCCTTTGTTCTCTGAAGGCAGAGAGGCCTTTGCCTAGTCCAAACCAGTTCTGGAGCACTTTGTTGACAAGTCTCCGTCCCTTCTTTCAGTGAGTAGGCCAGGGACATCAGATGCACCACAGGAGGTGGAGCCAGCATTGTGGAGGGAAGGCACTGTCCTATTCAGGGCCCAGGTGCGACCCCTCCCACCCATCTACATGTAGATCTTGCTATTCAGCCCTGTGCTGACTCACCCTGTCTCCTGGCATCCCCCAGCCCCTGTCACTCATATTCCAGACAAGGAATACACAACCTCGCAGAGGCAGGCTTGGATGGTTAGACAAGAAAATACCCACTTTCTAAAAGTGGTATTTTCAAACACAGAATGTTAAAACCAACTTCACTAAAAGCTGCATTTTATCATTCTGAGTCCAGGCATACTAAACTCGAATTTCTACCATGTTCCCGGGGTCAGTTAGGATTATAAGCTGTAATAATCAAAACTGCCCGTTCTGGCCTAGGGGAACAGGTAGCCTTGCAATAGTGAAAAACGAACTAGGCTGTAATTCACTATCAGGACATGCCGCACACACCCGGGCATGTCCTACCTTTCGCATACACCGCACCCTGCCCACAGGGGTACCTTGGGCCTACCTTAGGGGTGACTAACATGTAGCAAAGGGAAGGTTTAGGGACTTGCAAGTGTGTGCACTTGCCAAGTCGACATGGCAGCCCCAGGCTGCGCACAGGCTCTGCGTTGGCAGGCCCGAGTTACACTTTACGGGCTGTTTGCGTGGGTGGCACAATCCAGTGCTGCAGCCCACCAACAGCATTTGGTCTATAGGCCCTGGCACTCGCAGTGCACTTTACAAGGGACTGACACATAAACCAAATAGGCCAATCATGGAAACACCAATCCATAACACATTTTACACAGGAGCACTTGCACTTTCCCACTGGACAGCAGTGAGGAAAGTGCGCAGAATCATTACACCAGCAAAAACAGAGTCAAAACCGGGAGGTCAGAAAGCAAAAAGTCAGGGGAAACACGCCAAAAGATGCCAAGTCTAACAAGGGGCCAGTAGCCATGGAAGGATACAAATGACGACATGGTCGTAATGAGGAGGGACTAACAAGCCTAAAACCAATCGGAAGGCAGCATTTAGGACCTAAGCCAATGAAAAAGACGGGCGGAGAGTGGGCGGAGCTTCCACGAAGCTTCCACTCCATACTGAATACTGCATGCCTCGCAAAGCGAGCAGCGCATGCGCTGCAACGCTAGGCTCGACCTAATGACAATGTTTTAAATGTCTAAGCATCATGTTTTATTTGCATTTTGGGAATTGTAATACTTTTTGTGGCATTATTAAACAGGAGTAGTGTACTCAAGAATAAAAGATAAGCAAATGTGCTGTGCCTGTATATGAATTATAAAGTAGTAATACTTGTTGGGTATGTATTAGGAAGTGTTTGTCAATGTAGTTTTTAGCTTATATTACCAGTTTGCATATGTTTAGATGGTGAGATATGGTTTTTCTGGTTGCAGATATTTATATGGACTATGAGACTCTTGAATTTACTTAAAGATGTAGAGAACTATATATTTTGGGGAAGATAGCCTGAAGGTGTATATCTATTATGAAATCACATATATGTTGACATGATGATCTATGTTCTGTGAGGCTGTTGAAAATGTCATGTATATGCCGAGGGTGGTGTAGTTCTTTTAACATGCTGTGTGTAAAATTGAGGAGAGTTAATAGTACAGAATATCTGTTGAGAGTTCTTATGCTAGCTTCACTTTGTGTGTGACTTTTCTTTGAGAAATGCTACTGATGCATGTGCATGCTGAGTAACAGATCAATGTATGCTTCTAGACAGCCATGGATCCAATTATATATCAAGTGTGATACCTAGACTTCACTCACACATAGCTCAGTAGAAAAGGATTGATACACTAAGATAGGTAGTTTGATACTGACAGAGTGACTTAAACAATGAGTCACAGATATAGTCACAATTATTATGTAACTAATAGCAATTGATGTACTTTCACAGTCAGCCAGCTCCTACTCAGGCACTCATCCAATCACCCAGCCACTACTCAGGCAGTCATTGAATCACTCACGCACTATCTGTACACTTATTCAATCACCCAGGCACTGCACATACACACTTGCAATCATGCAGGCACTAATTATGTAGTTATTGAACTATGCAGGCACTACCCATGCATTCATCCGGATCACCCAGACACTAACCATTCACTTATACAATCACCAAGGCTGTAACTATGCAGTCATTCAAACACCCAGGCACAACCCATGCACTCATCCAAACACCTACTTACAACCCATGCACTCATCGAAATACTGAGGCACAACCCATGCACTCATCCAATTACGCAGGCAGTACGATTGCAGTGAACCTATCACCCATCCACTACCAATGCACTCATTCAATTACTAAGGCAATACTCCTGCACTAATACAATCACCACAGTAGTACACTTGCTTTAATCCAGTCACTCAAGCTTTAACAATGGACTCATGCAATCACTCAGACACTAGTCATGCACTCATCTAATCAGCCATGCACTACTGATGCACTAATTCAATTACGTAGGCACTACCCATGTACTTATCTTATTAACCAGGCACTACCTAGTCACTCAATCAAAAACACATGGGCAGCAGCTATGCACTCATCCAATCACTGAAACACTACTCATCCAGTCCTCCAATCTGCCAGGTGCTATGCATGCACTTAAACAATCACATACACACTATCCATGCGCTCTATAAATCACCTTTATACTATGCAAGCAATCCTGCAATCATCCTGGCACTAGAGATGCACTCATTTAATCATTCAACCACTATCTATGCATGCATTGAATTATTGAGGCATTAGTCATGCACTTATCTAATCATTCAGGCACTACTCATGCACTCATCCAACCACCCAGAGAGTAGTGATATACTCATGCAAACACGCAGGCAGTAACTACCGAGATATGGAGAACCCACAAATTCCCCACATACTCAGGGAATCATCCAGGCACTTCACACACAGTAATAACGGGTAGGAGGAGCACCCCTCTTCGACCTCCTGTAACAAGTTGGGGAGAGGAGTTGGCCTAACGGCTAGGGCGGTCGACCTCGAATCTGGGGAACTGGGTTCGAGTCTCGGCAATGACGCTGAACATCCTGTGATTCTGGGCAAATCACTTAATCTCCCCGTGCCTAACAAAAATGAATGTGTCCTCATGTAATGCAACTGGTGCTATGTAAAGCACTCTGATACCCGATTCGGGTCAAGTTTGCGTTATATAAAACTCTGTAAAATTTTTTTTTAAAAAAGACTCTCCACACACAGAGAAGAGGAGCGATAAGAGGTATGTCGCTGATTAGAAGAGGTGAGTAGACAAGACACACATGTAGTTAAAACTGCCCTCACCCACAAAAATTTGTGGCATGCTTCATCATAGGGCTGCTATGACACCTCCGCGCAAGCCAACGATAGAGGTGGAGCACTAGGGTGGGGGAGACAAGTCAGACAAAGGAAAAATGCTGGATCAAAGAAAAGGTGCAGAAATAACAATGTTAAAACTAACACAGGGATCTCCTAACTTCCCTTTATTGGTGGACTCCCTGGTTAGGTTAAGAAGGTTTTAATCAACCTGTGAATGGTGGTATACTGGTCTATAATGAGCCCACTACCCCTCCACTCTGCAAAATGTCGACATGTTTCTGCTCACGTCATTGGCCTCAGGAAAAGTCACAGGTCCTGACAAAATACCGGTAGAGTTTTATAAAGTATTTTTTTAAGAACCTGCTAAGGATCTGATGGAAATGCTCCTAGGGGTTTAGCGAGAGGGGGTTCCGCCAACCTCTTGGGGGGGCACTAATATATTGCTTTTCAGAAAAAAGGAGCTACCAAATAAACCTGGGTCTTACAGGCCAATAACCTTGATTAATTTTATGACGCCAAACTAAACTAAAGATCTTTGCGATGCACATGGAAAGGATCATAGCCAAGGTGGTTTCGCCCTGGCAGCATGGGTTCATACTGGGGAGAGGAACTGTGGAACATATCAGAGGCGCTATTACACTATTTGACATAGCAGAGGTGACTGGGAACGCCTTGGCTATGATCCTCCTCTATGAAAATTATCGATATAGAAATACCTAACCACTAAACGCAACCAGGTCATCAACACACCTCATCACTATACCCTGCCATATATACTAGAGAGAAATACCAAACCACTAACAATAGAGTATCGAGGGGGTATCTCTGGGGGGGTGCTGAGGTGTAAAGGGTTTGGGCCAGGCTTGATTAAGGATATAAGGGCACTTTACCATAATCCATTTGCTCAACTCCAAATTATGGGCATAGAATCAGATATGATTGTGATAACTAGGGGGACAAGGCAGGGGTGCCCTTGCTCTCCCATTCTCTTTCTCTTTACATTGACCTGCTGAATAATCAACTATTAAGGAATTGCAGACGTGCTCCCGCCCTGTCATTGCAAACATCTGCTTTGCTTCGTGGAAGCGAGAGCAGGAAATCTGCTCTCCCTTCCACAAAGCAAAGCAGTATTGCTTTTGGACAAGGGAAGCTGCATGTCAGCAGCTCCCCTCGTCCAAAAGCAATGCAGGCTCCCGCAGGATGCGTGGAGCCTGCTGGGACCGCGGGGCATTGGGATTCCCCCCGCAGTCCCTAACGTGTGGCCAGGCCCCAGGGTATGGGGTCCCAGAGGCCAATAGTGGCCCAGGGAAGGGGGGCCACGCGGCCCCCTCCCGAAAAAAAAACAAAAAACAAGGCAATGCCCCGGGGGATGGGGTCCTGGGGGCCTTAAAAGCCCCAGGAGGGGGGCCGCGTGGCACCCCCCCTTAAAATTTTTTTAAATAAAAATATGTGGCCATGCCCCGGGGGATGGGGTCCCCGGGGCCGAAATCGGCCTTGGGAGGGGGGCAGTGCAGCCCCCTTCCTGTTTTAAAAAAAACTTTTATTAAAAAATGGGTCAGGCCCTGGGGGATGGGGTCCCTAGGGCCAAAAATTATTAAGAGAAGGGGGGAGACACATCCCCCCTTCTAAAAAAAAAAAAGAAAGGAGAAACCGGCATCTTGTAAGCCCCACACAGCTGGATTGCTGAGAGTAGTCTGAGGCCCCGACCCCTCCCTGCACCCCTCTGCAAATGCACCTCCTGGCCCGTTCTGGATTGGGGGATTAAGTCCCCTTGAATCCTAAGGGTCCTTAGGGGCCAACTAGCCCACCAGGTACCTCGAGTAAGCCCCACACAGTGGGATTGCTGAGAGGTGGTCAGAGGCCACGCCCCTTTTTACACCACTCTGCAAACGGGCCTCTTGGTGCACGGCTGATGGGGCGATGAGGTTCTCTTGTGTCCTGAGGACCTCAGTACTAAAGTGGACTTCATCCCCCGAGCAGCAGTGTGCCAGGAGGCACGTTTGCAGAGTTGTGTAAAAAGGGGGCATGGCCTCAGACTACTCTCAGCAATCCAGCTGTGTGGGGCTTACTAGAGCTAACAGGAGGGCTAGTTGGCCCCAGGGACCCTCAGGGGGCAAGGGGAGTTCATCCCCCAACCAAGAGCGCACCAGGAGGCGCGTTTGCAGAGTGGTGCAGAAAGGGGGCATGGCCTGTGTCCACCTCTCAGCAATCCCACTGTGTGGGGCTTACTGGAGGTGTCAGGTAGGTCCCAGCATCGAAGGGGACTTTAATCCCCATTCAAGAGCGCGCCAGGGAGCGTGTTTGCAGAGTGGTAGGCAAAGGGGGCGTGGCCTGCTATGAGAACTTACCAATGCTGTTGTGTGGGACTTACTGGAGGTAATAGGAGGGGCAGTTGGCCCCAAGGACATCCTTGGGGGCCAACTACCCCTCCTGTTACCTCCAGTAAGTCTCACACAGTAGTATTGCTAAGAGGTCTTCGGAGGTCACGCCCACCTTTCTCCAACACTCTGCAAATGCACCTCCTGGCACACTACGGGTTGGGGGATGAAGTCCACTTTACTCCTGAGGGACTTTGGGGGCCAAGAAGCCCTCCTGGTACCTCCTGTAAGTCCTACGTAGTGGAATTCCTGAGCGCTGGTCGGAGGTCCAGCCCCCTTTCTCCACCACTCGGCAAACGCGACTACTAGTTTGGAATGTAATAGGTCTCGCATTTGCAAAAGTTACGGCTATTGGCGTTGTAAATGTAAACGTTTTTTACTAATGTTTTTTGGAGTGGAGTCGATGTACGTTGTGTTCAGTGGAATTATGCGGTATGCTGTGCAGTGAAATTATGTGGATAGAAAGTATGTGGTGTTTAGTGTATAGGAATTATGGAGAGTGAGATTATGTGTTATGGAGAGTAATTATGTGGTATGGTAGTCTGTGTTGTGGAGTGGTAACCTCAGATTTAGTCTTCCTCGTTTGCATAGAAGCTAAACTATAAACTCAATGAGACAAAAAAAAGAAGGAACCACTGAGGAGCTCTTCTGGACCTAGTCGGAGGTTTGAGCAGGGCCACTGGAATTATGCGACTGTTCGGCTGCACCGATTTTTGCATAATTAGAGATTTGCCGCATTTGCCGCATAATCCATCATCTGCTGCATAATCTGCAGATTTTAACAAAAAAACCTTGTTTCTAGCTCAAACGTTATCAAAAATGCAGTGACAAGTGTTACAGCGTGGTGGAAGGCCCTTTGCAAACCTGGAATGGTCACCTGTTACTTATTGCTAAATGTGGGTGTTAAATTGGTACTAATGTTTTTTTATTGTGCCCCCTTCCATCTCTGTTCCCCCTCCTCCCTACCACCCTTCCTGCTCCCCCATCGGCCCTCTCCCATTTGAAGCATACAGACCACATATAAGTCTGCTGGAGATGTTCATACTCTCGCCGTCCAGCCACCAGAGCCTATTGCTGTCTGAAAATCAATCAAAACTACAGAAATATAATTACACAAATATATCACTTTCAAGATACTTATCGAACCAAACCACTGGTCCCATGTTGCTCCAGAACACCTTCCATAATGCATTACATCAGATTCACTAGAGTGCAGGCTCATGAGCTTATAGTCTCTTGCCCTCCAGGAACTCCTTGGCTTTAATTTTGGATGTGAATATTTGTGTTATATTGTTCCAGACAACCTTGAGCCTTGCAGGATTCATCAAAAATGCCTGTTCCCCTTTGTCCTGAAAGGGCCTGATCAGTTGTCTGTACCACCAATGTCTCTCAACTGTCACGTGACAAAAGTCAGATCTCACAAAAAAAGAATTGCCATCTACAGAATGTTTTGAATCTGGTCACTCCTCCTCAAAGATTGCTTGTCTCGGAACAAAATTCCCGATATATTCCAAAATTGCCCTGGGTTTCACCACATCCTGATTCGTCTGCTTCATCATTCTGTGTGCTCTTTGAATCTCTTGACACCAGTTCCACCCTTTAGCTCAGGAAAGGCCCTCTGGAACAGATCAATCAGGAACAGTCTTGCATCATTTCCCTCTTTCCCTTTTGCCCTCCCTAGAACCCGTAGATTATTTCTCTTCATCGTTGATTTTTATAATCTTCCAGTTTCAACTGGATATCAATCAGTTGGGTTTCCTGAGCCTCTGTCAGCCCATGGGCAACGGCATCGTCAGTCTCCAGAGCTGTAGCCCTGTTTTCCAAATCTGATATCCTTTCTGCTACAGCAGAGCATGCTTTCTCCACCTTGCAAACTGTTCCTTGTAATTTTCGTGTCGTGACTCGAGCCTTGCGACTAACAGATCACGTTTCATCCCTATGAGTAATGATGCACTAAAAAATAGACTCCAGGGTTGGCAGATTCAGGTTAGTCTGGCCCTGAGAGTCCCCTGCCATTCCCCCTACCAGGTGCACCACTGCTGGTGTGTAATACCATTTAAGGTCCTCACTCTCATCTGCTTGTCTCCTGCTCCTTCTGACAGTCTTTCAGGTTGTTGATGGAATGCAACCATCAGGGGTATCACTTGGCTCGCCAGGTACACTGCCCCTTGAGTCATCTTCCGTGTCTGAATCCTCCTCAGACCACTCTGTTCCATCCGATAAAGAAAAAATGCACTCATTAGAGTCAATTTCTGAACCTGCTTTCTTGGCT
Organism: Calotriton arnoldi; assembly: GCA_963921515.1. Classification (NCBI taxonomy): domain Eukaryota; kingdom Metazoa; phylum Chordata; class Amphibia; order Caudata; family Salamandridae; genus Calotriton; species Calotriton arnoldi. The sequence continues at coordinate 2,903,403 of CAWUFW010001090.1, read as the reverse complement.
ACTGCCATCGCGCTTTTACAGTGCTTGTGGGTTTTGAGAGATTTACTTATGTAATTGGACTCTATATTTAAGTTTTTAATTCTGAAGGCCAACCCATGCATTGTGGACCTCGATTCCTTACAGCTGACCGGTAGTGTGGCACCCCCCTCTGCTTCTGGGGTTTCTAAAAGGCTCCCTACTGTTCCTGTACCGGTAACAATGTCAGTCCCCAATTGCGCCTTTGCAGCAACCTGAATTTGGACACTATAGGCTATTATGCATTTGTAATAAGGCTAACATGCATCTGCCACATTTGCTATGGAGTAACCTCTTTGCTAAATTCTAAATAAGGCCATAGGTCTGAACTTAGAAATCTTGACCAGAAAGTATCCAGCCAGCGAAACAGCTTAGCGGGTACAAAATTAAAATTTTTCCGCTCAGAGCTTTTGTAGCCAAAACCAATAACCTCAGTGGGACCGCTTCCAACAGCTATCCATCTTGAGAAGTCAGAAGATAACTAGGTCCTGGTTTACCACACCAATATATGCTATGTTACTTCCATGCCTGGGCGAAACTCGCAGAGTTTCACTCAACGGAATTTTGCGGAGTTACAAAAAAACTCAGCGAGATTCTGAGGAATTCGATAAGTGGCCAGAAATAGGCACATCGTGTTGCTAACGCAGTGATTTTGTGCCAGGAGCTCATTTTGAGCGGAAAAATCAGCACGAACAGCACCACGCAGCGCGCCAGAGAGTGTAGCTTCTCGAGTTGATTTTGCTGCCACTCAAGTAGATTTTCAACTAGGTCGGCAGCTTTCTGACTATGAATGGTCACCTGAGTTGGAGAAATGTAGCCGGGTGCCCTCCTAGTGACCAAAAATCATGCTAGAAGATGCCAAATCTCGTTCGCGCTTGCCAACTTACCATTCCCAAGCCGCGGATGGGAAAAAACTCCGCCATGTGGCGGTTGGAAGAATTTGGCTGGAACTCTGCATTGCAACATAATGCAGAGTGGCCAAAATTCCACCAATTCCGCCAGCGGAGTGAAATATATATCCCACCCCTAGTTGCTTCTTGGTGCTTTTTAAACTAAAATGTTAAGAATTAATATCGCTGTTTCCCCATATTGGATTATAATTTGTTTTGTGTAATTTTTCTAATAAAATTGATCTTGATTTTTAGGAATTGGCTGTAGGGTTTCATATTGTGTTGGGTTTGACTTTTTAATTGTTTCAATATTGCTGAGTACTTTATACATTTTTCCTTATTTGAAACTGTGTGTTTAACATGACAAGTCTGTGGACTTATTCATTTTAATGGACTCGCATCTTTTCCAATCAATAACTCACTTTCTTTCAGGGTCCATATGCTTGAGTCACTTCAATCTATTCATTTTTTTTCATTTGCCTTTGTTCTGGACACCAGAGAAAACCTCTGCATGAATTGTTTAAAATCATTGCATCCAGATAGACTGAACATCACTGACAATACCATCTGATTACTGACTATTTAAGGAGATCTCTGATCTGCATTGATTCCACATTCTATTTGGCATCTTCACTCATATTGCTTTTTGAAAATTCAGCAGTGTCAGCTGTGCAGTCACTGAGAAAACAATTTTGTTCTACCTGAGGAAGGCAGAAGCTGTTAAACAAAAAAACCCACTGAAATTCACCAGTTATTGTTAACTCAATTAACTCTAACGTGCCATCAAGTAACTATAACTCGCATACTGCCACATATGTATATATTACACAGTGGCGATCGCCACTGTATAGTCATAGTTAGGATCATGTTACCATAGGAAATGGATTTCTGTGTTTGCTAATAACTTTGGTGCCATTTGAATCTTCATGAAATTTTGTACAAAAAAGATTAAGCCAATTAGGCTCCTTCCTGGAAAGTTTCAGAGTGATCCATCCAAGGGGTGCAGAGAAAAAGGGGGATACCAAAACGAGTATCCCCATGCAATTTTCCATAGGAGAATTGTACATCGATGCAGCAAAAAAGGCTCAACAGAATTACACCAAATTTGTCAGAAAGCTAGATCTTAATCCAGAAAGCGTGTTTTTGGTGATTTGGTGTAAAATCCATCAGTAGGTTTTAGGAACGTAAAGTTCAGAATTAATGTATATATAGAGATGCGGTACTACAGCAGAACTACTGTGGTACCACAAGCTTAAAACACATTAGACTTATTATGATGTCAGTTGGAATAACCGTCCGACCGACATGGCCGCGGTGAGATTCCGACCGACTCAACCACAAGCTCTTTGACCGCCGTATTATGATGTGTACCAGGCAAATTTCCAACTGAGTCGGTCTGAGATGACTCCGACAGGACCGTGTCTGTCGGAAACGAGTGCGATCCGACTGCGTCAGTCGGAAAGGCTGCTCTTTAGGGATTCCGACTCCGCAAATGCATTGGTTGTACTGCCGAGCCGAATTATGATGCATCCGACGTGGTTGGGGTTTCATGGAGGCCTGTCTGTCACATGGCAAGTGTAAATCACAGAAACTGACGATAGCTAACACAACGCCAACCATAGTATGCCGTCACAAAACTACACATCTGATGATAATTAAAGGAGTAGACACACCTACCAATCCACGTATAAAAGAAAAAAATGACCAGACCATGATCCTTTGCTATCACAATCCAGCAGAGCCTGAGAAAGCACATTGCTGTTCCTACTTACATACACTGCAGCCATTCCTTCACAACATCACACCTGGACATTTCACTTTTCCTTTTTTGGTTCCTTCTTGTTCTGCACACCTCTTCAATCTCAATCTCACATCCACAATGACCAAAAAGAAGCAGCCACGTTTCATAGGTGAGGAGTTGACAGTGCTTGTGGATAAAATCCTCAGAGTAGAGCCACAGTTATTTGGGACCCAGATCCAACAAACTTCCATCACCCAGAAAAATTTGATGTGGGACAGGATAGTCAACAAGCTGAATGCAGTACCCTCCACCCTGCGTACAATGGAGGATATCAGTAAGAGGTGGTACGATGTCAGGAGGAGGGTCAAAGTCATAGTCAACAGAAACCACTGCGTCGCACAGCGGACTGGTGGTGGCCCTCCTGTGCCACCCATACCCTTTGCTGCCTGGGAGGAGAAGGTACATGCCATCATGCTGCGGGAGAGCTTTTATGTAATACCAGAAGGAATGGAGTCTGGTAAGTGGCCACCAAACATCAGCCACAAGTCAGCCATGACACCTTACCACACAGAACTGCAATTGTCCAAGTTTTGTAGTTATGCCATTTTGGAAATGAAGCAGTAGTCAAAGTATTGTAGCTGTGTAACTAATGCAGACAACCAGTATACCTGCACTGAACATCCAAAATTACCCAAACAATCACACGTACACATGTCAACATGTCGGCTGTCAGTGTATGACCATGTAACCCATTATGGCACCAACATCTGTCAACATTTCACAAAAATGTCCCTTAACTAGAGTAGTTACCAGGTATGTAATGCAAACAACTTCATCAAGTAATTAGATCTCCCTAAAAGAAAGGACTACACCTACCATCAGCCACTCACACTCCATCTAAGAACAACAGACTCCTGTGTAAACCATCTCTCCTTGCAACTTCCCCTCACTGGTAGTAAGCAATAGGCCTAGGTAGGCTGGCTAGGAGGAGTACTCACTGCACTGACCACAAATCTCAGCAGGTATTCCACTCCAAACTCCATCCCCCTCTGTCAGCCATCTTGCTACTACACTCACCCTCACTGGTGGGAAGCAATCGGCCCAGATGGGCTGGCTTGGAGGAGTACTCACTGCACTGACCACACATCCCAGCAGGCCTTCCACTCCAGACTCCATCCCGCTCTGTCAGCCATCTTGCTACTACACTCACCCTCACCGGCAGGAAGTCATTGGTCAAGTGGGGGGGAGGGGAGGAGTGTTAGAAAAGACCACACATCCTAGCAGGCCTTCCACTCCAAACTCCATCCCCCTCTGTTAGCCATCTTGCTACTACACTTACCCTCACTGGCAGGAAGTCATTAGTCAAGTGGGGGGAGGGAGAGGAGTGTTAGAAAAGGCCACACATCCCAGCAGGCCTTCCACTCCAAACTCCATCTCCCTCTGTCAGCCACCTTGCTACTACACTCACCCTCACTGGCAGGAAGTCATTGATCAAGTGTGGGGAGGGGAAGAGTGTTAGAAAAGACCACACATCCCAGCAGGCCTTCTAATACAAGCTCACAGAAACAGTCACCTGTGATGTACCTCCAAAACCATTTACCTTAAATCTCACTATGGAATGTAAGGTAAAATTCATTGAGCTGTGTATACACAACCCTATGTACATACACGGATGCCCACTCAGGCTGAGGCACCACAGTCTCTTGAGAAGAAACGAATGAAGCCATCACTCACAGCATGACTACATATATGTGAAAATACACAAACTGCTCAGGGTTAGTCTGTTACTTCAATGTGTCTGGAGAGACATAGACCATGCACAGCAGACACAAATAACATTAATAATAGATGAGTATGTATGTCATGCAATTTTTGTAGATGTTGTGCTCAATAATCCTCTAGTGCCATCTACAGAGTGTCAGGTACAAGTCAATGTCAGTAGACATGTTACAATCCAATTTGAGAACATGAACATATCAGCACAGATGTGGAGCAAGACCACAATCCACATCATTATTAAGTTGCATTGTTTATGCCAAATAAAGGCTAACGTCATGGGGATACGTGCCAAATCATCGTTCTAAAACTGTTTTGGCATCCTGGCATATCCTCAATATGTACCAGTTGAGGTATAAAGTATAATCACAAAATTGACTATGTCATCTCTGTACTAACAAGGCAATCTGGTAACACCTCGATGTAGACCCAAGAAAACAGCTAGGCTCAGACTCCAACCTTGAATTAGCTTCCCGGCAAAGAAGACTCTCCCTTACCCTTGGACAAGGAGGAGGAACCTGGCCCATCAGGTTTGGCTCAGCAGGCAGCACTAGAAGATCCAGCGGTATCCACTGTGACAACTCTCACCTCAGCTACCAACACCCAGCTGACCCCGGGCCCTACCACAACAGATGCACCATCAACCATGGGCAACAACACCATCACGGCTGCACAGTCCACTCTGGAGTTGACAGACATAAACTCAGTCAACGAGGAAGGAGGATCTGCTTCGACTGTGCAGGCACAAACCGTGCCAGACCGTGAGGATAGGGGTGATGGGATGGGATGTGTCAATCAATCAGGGTTGGTAAAGTGCTACTACTTACCCGTGAGGGTCTCAAGGCGCTGGGAGGGAGGGGGTGGCTCTGTAGTGTGCTTGGGTCATCCAAAGAGCCAGGTCTTGCAGTGCTTCCTGAACTGGGGCAATGTGGGAGATTGCCGGAGGTGGATGGGTAGGGTGTCCCAGGCTTTGGCTGTGAGGTATGCGAAGGAGTTTCCTCCTGTTCTAGTCTTCTTGATATGAGGGACAGTGGCCAGAGAGAGCTGGGCTGATCGCAGGTGTCTTTTGGGTGTGTGGAAGGAGAGACGACTGTTCAGGTATGTGGGTCCAATGTTGTGAAGGGCCTTGTATGCGTGGGTGAGGAGTTTGAAGGTCATTCTTCTTTCAACTGGAAACCAGTGGAGATCCCGCAGGTGTTGGGTGATGTGACTGTGACGGGGGATGTCGAGATCAGTCTAGCTGCGGTGTTCTGGACAGTCTGGAGTTTGCGAAGGATTTTCTTATTGATTCCGGCATAGAGAGTGCTGCAGTAGTCTAGTCTGCTGCTGATGAGTGCGTGCGTGATGTTTTTTCTACATTCGGTTGGGATCCATCTGAAAGTCTTTTGGAGTATGCGGAGGGTGTTAAAGCAGGTTGAGGATACAGCGTTGATCTGACAGTTCATTGTGAGCAATGAGTCTAGTATGATGCCGAGCGTGGTCTGTTGGGGTGGGGGGATTTCCGAGGGCAGAGGGCCACCACGAGTCGTTCCATGTGGAGGGGTGGAGCCAAGGATGAGGACTTCTGTCTTTTCTGAGTTGAGTTTCAGGCAGCTGTTCTTCATCCAGGAGGCAACGGCTTTCATCACTTCTTGGAAGTTGTGTTTGGGGATGTTTGGTTCATTGGTGAGGGAGAGGATCAGCTGGGTGTCATCGGCATAAGAGACGATGTTGAGCCCGTGGTTTCTGATGATGGTAGCGAGGGGAGCCATGTAGACGTTGAAGAGGGTGGGGCTGAGGGCGGAACCCTGGGGCACTCTGCAGTTGGTCTCTGTTGGTTCTGAGAGATAGGGAGGGAGTCTAACCCAGTGAGTTCTGCCGGTGAGGAAAGAACATATCTAGTTGAGGGCCTTGCCATGGTTGCCGGTGTCGTGCAGTCTGGTGGTTGAGGTGCGGTGGGAGACGGTGTTGAATGCTGCCGAGAGGTCCAGGAGGATGAGGGCTGCCATTTCTCCCTGGTCAAGGAGGGAGAGGATGTCGTCAGTGGTACCGAGCAGGGTGGTCTTGGTACTGTGGTTGCTTCGGAATCTGGATTGGGAGATGTCCAGGATGTTGCTAGCTTCGATGAAGTTTGCTAGCTGGGTGTTGACGGCCTTTTCTACGACCTTGGCTGCAAAGGAAAGCAAGGAGATGGGCTGGAAGTTCTTGAGGTCCGTCGGGACCGCAGAGGGTTTCTTCAGGAGGGGGTTGACTTCAGCGTGTTTCCAGTCATCAGGGAAGGTGGCAGTCTCAAAGGAACAGTTGATCGTTCAACGTAGTTCAGGTGCGATGGCAGAGGCGGCTCTGTGGAAGATGTGGTATGGGCAGGGGTCTGATGGTGCTCCGGAGTGGATGCTTTTCATGGTCTTCAGGGTGTTTTCTGTCGTAACCAGGATCCATTTGAGCAGGGTCTGTTGGGTGACATGACATGATGGGGGATCTGGAGTGGTGAGGTGGTCTTGGTTGTCAAAGTTGTCATAGATAATCTTAATCTTGTGGTGGAAGAAGGTGGTTAGTCTGTTGCTGAGGTCTTGGGAGGGTAGGTTGTCTGTTGTTTCACTGCAAGGTCTGGTGAATTCCTTGATGATGGAGAAGAGCTCTTTGGTGTTGTGTGAGTTGGTGATGATTCTGTCTTGGAGGGATTACTTCCTTGTGGATTTGATGAGCTGGTGGTGTTTGGTGGTGGCTGCTTTGTAGGCAGCGCGTCTTACCGGAGTTTTGTTGTTCCTATATGTCTTTTCGAGTCATCTGACGGAGCGTCTGGATTCTTGGAGTGGAGAGGTGAACCAGCTTTCTTTCTTGATGTGTCTTCTGGAGGTTTTCTTTAGGGGGGCGAGTGTGTTGGCGCAGTTTGTGATCCAGCAGTGGAAGTTCCGTGCTGTGGAGTTTGCGTCTGACATAGCTGGTGGTAGGGTGCTGACGAGGGTGGAAGTGAGCTTTTCTTCAGTGACTTTGTACCAGCTCCTGCTGGGGAGGCTGTGGACGTGCTTGTGTATGGTGGGTTTTTTGAAGGAGAAGTGGATGCAGTGGTGATCTGTACAGAGGAGTTCCGTGCTGTGGCTGTAAGAGACGCTGTTTCTTCCGGTGAAAATAGGGTTGAGTGTTTGTCCCTCTGTGTGCATGGGGGCGGTGACTAGTTGATTCACTCCTAAGTTGGCGAGGTTCTCTAGGAGGGAGGCAGTGTTTGAGTCGTTGTGGTTATCCAGGTGGAAGTTTAGGTCTCCGAGTAGGACGTAGTCTGTGGATGCGAGGGCGTGGGGTGCGATGAAGTCAGTGATGGCGAAGGTAAAGGGCGCACAGGGCCAGGCGGCCTGTAGATGAGGGTCCTGCAGAGAGTCATTTTGGGGTTGGTCTGGATCTGGAAGTGGAGGTGCTCCATGAGGCTCGTTGTGTCGTCCGGGAGGATCCACATATGGATCCACATCACAAACAGCTGGTGCCACTGATGCCCAAGCCAACCTCTCCCAGGTACTTGATGCCTATGAGGGGTACCAGGAAGAAATGGACCAGGTTTCTGAACATCTCCGGAAAATTGAACAACTGCAGGCGTCCCAAGACTGAAGACTCGAGCGCTTCAATGAGCAAATGGACGATTTCATAGGGGTGCTGAGGGAGATCAGTTCCACCCTTCACGAGGCATTTGCACACACAAGTGCCCCTCCCTGTGTGACGTCTCCAGCTGCGCCATCAACATCTGCACAAGCCACAGGGAGGGACGCTGAGTCTGGTGGAGAATCCTGAGTTCCCCAGGAGTCTGCAGTTGTCATCCCCCCCACACGTGGGGTGGGTAATCCAAAGAAAGATAGGGGAGGGTCGGATGGCAATGTACAAGCCCCAGGCAGTAAAAAAAAGCACACCTGATATCCTATATGTGCACTACCCATTCATTGTTGACTATTCATATTAACTGTTCCACATCAGATAGAAGTACACTGTTGGACTCTGATAACTGCGGCAATGACTTTTGGGGTTTCAACCGACATTACTGTCAACTTCTCTATTTTCATTTTTTCTAATCACTGATCCATATTGTGTGTCTTCACCTATCCACCATGTTTTGTGAATAAAATACACTTTGGACATCAATACCAGCTCATGTTGTGCCTTTGACATCTATCTCAAATTGTTATGAGTATCATGTGAGCACTCTGATGAAAAAGTAGGCAACCTACGTCAACAAGTACATGTAAATTGTAACTTGAGTGCCACAAAGTCAATCAATCGTGGCACCACAAGATAGTCATACAGATCCAGTGTATCATACAAACTTTAGTCCACAGTACATATTCACACAAATAGTCATTTGTATGAACAATCATGACAAGTTCACATCCTATTCGTCAATCTATCCACCTAACTAGTTTGTCATGTTCAAATAACTAGACATAATATTTGTAGGAGTCAGATGAGACAATGCAAACTGCAATGTGAAACGCAAATTGAATTTACCATGAATTTACCGTGAACACCTGTTAGCAGATCACAAACACGATAAATGCCATACACAATCAGTTGACAAAAAATAAGCACACAGGACTGTACAACTGGCCAGTGCAAACAGGTCCCATTACAGCAAGTTGGGCTGCACCTTTGGGTAGGTTACAAGCATATGTCAGTGGTCTGGCACTTGCACTGTGACATACGAGGACACACATCTATGGCAACATCAAGTTTTCAAACATTGATCATCTAGGTGATATGAATGGGAAGTACCATGGTCTATCCCCACAACCACATTGTTTTTGAGCACCTGATGGTACACTTATTGCAAAACAAAGTACACGTGTTGGGATGAAAGTCCTTTGGTGTTGTAGCAACTTCTATTCCTACTATTGCAAGCAGGTGTCATAACCATTATGTATCCTTATAGTCTGTGCCAGACATTCCCAGGATCATTGCATGTCCAGGTTACGCTCAGAGACAGCATCATATGCTTGGTGATAGCACAACTCAGAAACTCACCTCAGTTGATGTCATGGCAAAGTGAACTGAAACAACAAAATTACATAAGAAAAGCAAGGGCAAATCATGTCTCACAAGTAAGAGCAAACTGAAACTTCAACGAGAACAATGTCACTGTTAACACTAGTTAAGCCTGAATGACACAGTGTACATGTAACAACGACCATATGCCAAACCTGTCCGGCATAGACATTGGCACACTTATACTACACTCTGATGTTTACATACACATAGTCCACACAGCTACACAACAAACACAGTCATGAAAAGAAGTTGTTGATAAGCTGTTCTCGCAAGTCCTTCCTCCTCACCACTGCCTTCATTGCCCAGTCCTTGATCCTCAGCCGGTAGCACTTGCTGGTGTCCTTCATCTTCAATCAGAGGGATTTCCTTCCTAATTGCAAGGTTATGGAGCATGCAGCAGGCAATAGTGATCTGGCACACCTTTTCAGGAGAATATTGTAGGGCTCCTCCAGTTTTGTCAAGACAGTGGAATCTTGCCTTCAGGAGGCCAACAGTCCGCTCCACTATCCGCCTTGTCCTCCCATGGGCCTAATTTAAGCGGAATTCTCCTGGAGTGACTGGATTCCGCAATGGCATTAGTAACCATGGCTGGTTGGGGTATCCTGCGTCTCCTAAATGGAAGACAGACATGAGTACAATATTCAAGCACACATTTACTGATAAGACACACAAAACCACTCACAACAAACATCATTGAAAAGCTTACTTACCAACAAGCCAGGCCTGCTCTGGAAGCAGTTGAGTCATCAAACGGGGTATGATGCTGTTCCTTAGAATGTGCGAATCGTGGGCTGATCCGGGAAATCGGGCACAGACGTGGGTAATACACATATCTGCCAAACACACCACCTGCACGTTGATTGAGTGGAAGTGCATCCTGTTCCGATATGCTTGCTCATTGGCCTGTGGTGGGATCAAACCAATATGTGTCCCATTGCTTTCTCCAATGACATATGGGATTCGCCCAAACCCATAAAAATCAGCTCTGATATTGGTCACTTCCCCTGTTTTGGGAACCTTGATGTAGAGGTCCATGTGTCTGGTCTATGCCTGCAATACATCCTGAAGTACATTGCTAAACATAGGCTGGGACATTCCACCAGATGTTGCCACTGTGTACTGGAACGACCCCGTGGTCAAGAAATGCAGTACTGCCATCACCTTAACTCTGGGCGGCAGTGATGTAGGATAGTAGTGATGTGGACGCAATGAAGGAGCCAACTGCTGGCACAAATCATTTATTGTGGCCTTACTGAGACAACATTTTCTGATCACGTCCCTCTCTTCCATGGATTGTAGGTTAGGAAAGGGGCTAGAGATGGGAGGCTGTCTTACGGCTCGTCCGCGATACCTATGTGTGCAGTGTTAACACAGTAGGTGTTAGATCACAATGTTCCCAGCAACATGTACTTAGACAAACACCAAAGACCAAGTAAACATACATGACAGTCCATGGCAGTGCAAACCAGATTTTCACAGAACAAAAATATACTAAACATACCACAGCATACATGACATTTCTGATTATGTATCAAATGCATAGCTACACAGGAAGGAAAGTACACTTGACTCTTTTGACTAGTGACAGTGTTTTTTATGCAAAATCAAGCAGGACTTAGTCCAAATCTCACAAGCCAAGAACACATGACTTAGATATGTCTAGTGACTGAGTGAGTTTTGTCGTAAACACAGTTTGATCATGTTATGTATGGCATCATGTACACCACAAACATCTTGAGTTTCACTCAGCACTTCATGCAGACAAATGTTACATGGTGTACGCTGTCATGTCAAATACAATCCATTGACAATGTACATCTTTCTCAATATGCATATGTGTACTAAAGTATGGAACACAAAGACCACTTACAATGTCCCATTTAGTTTAAATGAGTCTGTAGGGTGCTTGAATTTTGAGTGTATTGGCCCTCTGGGAAGGTAGGATACTGTACATCAGACACACACCTCCTTTCCACCTGGACATCACACACATCGAACACTGGGTGACAGTGGCTTCCAACACTGTGATATAGTGTATTTACACCTGTTAATGGACACGGGCCCCACACTGCCTGAGAGAAAGTGGAAAATCACAAACTGTACTGTGTACTCTCATGTTGGTTTAGCCTGGCAACAAGTATTTCATGGTCCTCTCGAAATTACTTCTTTATGTGGATGTGGGCGTTTGATTTTATGCTCCTTCAACACATGATATAGTGCATCCAGGCATGGTGTAGTACAAAACATCAAACTTTTCAAGTTTTTTTCCCCAACCGAAACTTTTTCCAAAAGTCGCAGTAGGCGGTTCAGAACCGAGGCGGACACAGCCATAGGCTGTAACTCGTTATGGTGATAGTTACGGCTCGCTGATTGTGTCCGCTTGCAGTAAAGACCGACGCGGTAAACTTCCATTGCTAATGTAGCAATCTTACTCGCGGACTGCCGGCTATTTTGAACCACGCGGTAGACGGAGTGTCAGGCAGTATTTGAATGCATTGGACGACTTTGGAAAATGAGACCGACGTGGACCTATCCTTTTGACCGCCCGCAGACCGCCTGCACAGTAGACCGGCTATGTGGTCGAGATATAAGCCTTGCGTTTTGTTACAATACCATGCATGTATGTGCACGTTTTGCAGCCAGTATCATGACTTTTAGGTTTTGCGACAATCGAGAGCCATGTAATGTGTAACATGTAGCATACGCAACAATAGTTGTTGTTGCATGGTTGAATCAAGTCCATGTAAGATTAAAAGAGGCTGGGTATTACCATTAGTGCAGTTCCATTGTATAATGGGCACGTGACAACACAATGTGCAAGAAAGCGACCCTTTACATATTTCTGTGATGCTCAACATAGTTCATCACAAATACCATTGTTTACGATGCTCTCTGTATTGAGACAACAAAACGTTTGTGTCATTTGATGCTTGTGAACTTGACTGTGACATGCCATGCAGTACAACCAGGTAGCAGGCACTGTGTTATTGCAAGCCTTGGCCAGTCGAGATTGATCTGTGTTAAACAATTTACAAACAGCACTGGTGCTATCTGTTGTCCTATGTAGCAGCTGGCAATATTCATACTTATGTGTACTGATGTCACATGTCAGACTGGAGCTTACCGTAAGTGAGTGACAGAATACATGCTATCTAAATTTGAGCTGATTCCATGCTTTGGACTATGTGTAGGTGACAACAGATGTCTGTGAGTGCCTAACAAAGTAGGTGTTAGGTTGTAAGGGGGCGGGGGTAAGTCCATGGAAGTGGAAGTGACACATTCACAATGGTATTGATGGTTGTTACAAGGGGCATTAATCTTTGTGTGCAAATAAAACTATGGTTCAGCACTGTAACTCAGATATCTGGAAATGTGGCTTCACCAACATCTGAGAAGGGCCGATATATTCAGGTGAAGAACACAACGGCATTTAAGCTGGGCAATATGTGACTGATGATATTAAAAGGGAGGGATAGGCTGACTTGTCCTTTTGAGATGTGGGCTTCAGCCGGATGTACACGATAAGAAATAACGTTGTCAAAAGGTATCAAGTAAAATGTTGTTCACTAAAATTGTGGCCATATAATGATTCTACTAGGCCTGGTGGTGTAGTAAGCCGCGTGTCCCTGAAGTAATATTAAGTCATTGTCATTGGCAGTGTGATAAGCTGTGTTTACATGGCAAACTGTTAAAAGTGTTGCAATCTGCCTACACTACATTTGATTATTGTACTGTGCTGACATGACACAGTACTAGTAGACATAAATGTGTTCCTTGCTATGCCTATATTTTGTGTGCAACTTCTATATGAGTCACACATGTGAAACTTAGAACTGCTTCATCTGCTAATTGACAGATGTGCAACAGTAATGTGATTCATGTGAAATAGCAAACAATGTTAACTGAAGCAGGGCACCTGCTGTTCCACAAGCTCTGGATCAGGGAGAGTTCACTATATGCTGTATGTTAAGGATGCAGTGTTCTTCCATTTCTTATTAGAAGGACTATTCTCCCTTGGATCACATGAGGTAAAGGTGGTATGCTCTGAGGGCATCAGGAGTGAGAGACAAAACAGCAGCTGGTGCATAGAGGTGGTTAAGATGTTGAGAAGGATAAACATGATGTTGCATCAAACTATGGGGCATATATACAAGGGGTTAATGCCGCCTTAGCGGCACTTTTCCCACGGTTTTGCGGCAAGATTTTTATCGCCCTATGTACAAGCTGTCGCTAACCTCTGTTAGCGGCAGTTTTCCGGTGAAAACGTCCATTCTAAAGATCGCCACTTCTGTTAGCGATAATGACATGCAAGGGAGGCGTTCCCGTGCAAAAACGTCCGCTAACCCACCTTCACGATATTTACAAGGGGATTCCTGAAGTTTGGAGGACCAAAAAAACTGCCACTAACTGCAGTTAGAGGCAGTTTTTTAAGACCAGAAAATAGCTGGTCTTAAAAATGGAGAAAACACTTGGGGTCTCTTTTCAGCAGGTTTTGGTGCTGGACAGCGCTGCAAGCAATGTTGCTGCGCTGCTCTGCTACAAAACTGCAGGGCAGCAATGCGCACCATCAATAGGATAGTGCGCATTCCTGGGCCTCAGTCATGAAAAGTGTTGCAGCGCTGGGACAAGACAGCGTTGCAACACTTTTCACTAAGCCCTTCTTGCGACACCACGGATGCGCTCTATCCACTGGACAGTGCTCCATGACGCAAGTAATGACAGATACGTCTGGAATCCTTACGTATCTGTCTGCGCTAAAGTCACGCATTGCTGCAGTCGTGTCACAAGCATGATGCAACTCCAGCAATGCATGGGGCCAGCCTATACCTGTGGCACTGCGTCACCCTTACGCCTGCCATCAGGCATGCGTAAGGTACTGACGCAGTGCCGTCCTACAATTGTCGCAGTGAAATCTGAAGGATTTCACTGTGCCACTCCTATGAGGCCTTGCCGCGTGGGAACGCACACCCTGGGTACATCATACCTGATGCAGGTATGATGTGGCACAGGGCTTCACAAGTTCATGCATATGCCTACATGCGTCACTTTGCAAATACGGCGCAACGTGGTGCTAGTTTTGCCTGGTCCATTATTGAGGGGTGTCGCGCAGTTGGAGATCCATCGGTGGTGGTTGCGCGCTGTGGTGTCATCGCCTGTAAGCATTGGCGGAGTGGTGGTGCTGAGGGAGTTGATGAGTCGTTCTTCGGTGGCCTTGATCCAGCTGCGAGGGGGGGCGATGATGGCGGTGGTGTACGGTAGGCATGGTGAAGACGTGATGTATACAATGATGGTCGGTCCAGGAGAGTCCGGTAGTGTGGCTGTAGTTGAAGTTCCTGCTGGCGGAGGAGACGTGCTCGACCGTGCGTCCTGCTATGTGGCTTGCTGCGGTGACTAGCTGCTTGAGTCTGATGTTGGGGAGCTTCCCCAGGAGGGGCTGGTCTTCTGGTCACTGGGGTTGTCCAAGTGGAACTTGAGTTCACCGAGTAGGATGTCGTCGGTGGATGGGAGAGCCTGGTGTGCAATGAGGTCTACAATGGTATCGGAGAATGGGTGTCCATGGCCCGGGGGGCCTGCAGATGAGGGTGCTGCAGAGGATGGGGTTGGGGTTGGTCTGGATCTGGTCACCGTTGGGTCATTGGAGTGCGTGGTCAGTCGGAGTGTGCTTCTGTAGGTGATGGCAATGCCTCCTCCTGGACGGTCGGGGTGGTCCTTGCGGGATATTTAGTAGCCGTCAGTGATGGCGATGTCCGGTCCGGAGCAGATGTTGGTCCTGGCAGGCGATGTGGCGTCCAGGGTTGATGGCAAGGAGGGTGCTGGCGCCGTAGTGGTGGAGTGTCCAAGAGGAAGGCTCCTTGGTGCTGAGCGCGGTCCAGGGGCAGACAGACGCAGACGGGCTTGCCTTTGGCACGGGAGACGTCCATTACAACGCAGGCATTACATCGTAATGCCTTTACAACGCAACTCCAACAACGCAGGTGCCTTTACATCGCATTCCATTACAACGCATTGTGAGGTCAGTAATGGGGTATTTTTAAGTTTTAGGGTGGGTATGGGTTCTGGGTGTCGGAGATTAAATTTGGGGTGTATTATGGGGTACATTTTGAAATTTGGGGTGTCTTAAGGGGTAAAATCTGAAATTTGGGGTGTGTTTTGGGGGCAATCATGAAAATTGGGGTGAGAATTTGGGTCAAATATGAAAATTGGGGTGTGCATTTGGGTCAAATATGAAAATGGGGGTGTGCATTTGGGTCAAATATGATTTTTAGGATGTGTTTTGGGGGCTCCAAGATGAATTTTAGGGTTCAGGGTTTGCTTTGGGTTGCAAAGGTTAGTTTTAGGGATGCACTCACTGAAGTGGGAATAGTAATGTTTATATCTCCGCAATCCAACACCTTTCCTACTGTTGCAATATGCCTAGTATTAGTATACATTGTATTGGAATGCGATGTAATGGTATGCGTCGTAACTCCATATATACCTTTGGCACACCAGTGGTACGCCCGCTGCGCATGGCCGCACAGCGGCCGACATTGAGAAGTGCTGCGGGTGGGACTGGACAGCTGGGAGGTGGGAAACGCTGAAAGGAACACTGGATGGGGCATGGACGCAGGGTGTGTGTGTGAGCGGGTGTTGTAAATATTTAAATGGGAGAAATCATACCTCAAGGCCGGGTCCCGTGTCTTCGTCGCTCCTGCTCTCCTCAGTCTGCTTCCAGGAACAGGAAGTAGGCAGCCAGGCTCCCGCCCCTAAGCCAATCACAACGCTGCAATGCGGCGTTGGGATTGGTCATTGGCGCCGGGACGAGGCGTTCAGCCAGGGGCTGGAGGGGTGGGCATGTTCTCCATGCAGGCTGTAATGCAGCCTGCATTGTGAACAGGACAGTGTGCATGACTGCTTTGGGCGGCCTGAGCGGGCCAACCAAAAAGTCACTGCGCACTGGAGTGGGCATGCCACTCCGCCCCTGCCCTGCTCCGTGAGTGGAGCAGCCCTACCCACCCTCCCACCCGCAAAGGAAACATGACACGATTACATCAGGAAGTTATCATCATGTGATGATTGTTCCTCTTCTTGCACTGCTTGAAAGCAGTGGGGCGACGCTCCTCCGCCATAGCGGATGAGCCGACACTGGGGGTGCATCATCTACAGGTGCTAGGCCTGGGCGACTCGACCCCTGGGCCTCCTCCGCTACACGTCCCACCTTCTCCTTACCTGGACATTGACACCGTGGCGCAATCCGCCGCACCCGCTGCAAATCTGTGAGTCAGCCAGCAGGTGCCTCATCCAGGTGGGATTTCACAAGCCTGGGTAAAGCAGTCGCCGCCAAGTCCGCTGGTGAACCTCCCGATGCAGTTGATGCAGCAGGGTCCCCTTAAGCGTGAAGTTACAGGGCTCCCGCCACACAAGTTTGGCACAGCTCAGGGGCTTCACCCTCCACAGCGTCCGGCCAGCGCAACATCATCTGGCCTGTAATGCAGAGAGGCTCCGCCCACCATTGGTAATCCCCTCCGTGCACCCCGGTGTAGTGGTGGATCGTAGTATGTGATGCAGACCTCCCTACGTTGATGCACAGGAGCGCCTCTACCATTCACAGCTCCAAGGGTGCAGTGCGGTCTTCTCACACAGGTCAGCAACGTGTCTCCATGCGACCGGCCAGACTTCACCACCAGGTACGTGTCTACCGCCAAGGCTCATCGACTCCACAGCTCCCCCGCATCCCACTCCAGGCTCCAGGCGCAGGTCCAGCGAGGCATCCAGGCTCCAGGTGCAGGTCCAGCAAGGCATCCAGGCTCCAGGCGCAGGTCCAGCGAGGCATCCAGGCTCCAGGCGCAGGTCCAGCGAGGCATCCATGCTCCAGGCGCAGGCCCAGAGAGGCATCTATGCTCCAGGTGCAGGTCCAGCGAGGCATCCAGGCTCCAGGCGCAGGTCCAGCGAGGCATCCAGGATCCAGGCGCAGGTCCAGCGAGGCATCCAGGCTCCAGGTCCAGCGAGGCATCCAGGCTCCAGGCGCAGGTCCAGCGAGGCATCCAGGCTCCAGGCGCAGGTCCAGCGAGGCATCCAGGCTACAGGCGCAGGTCCAGCGAGGCATCCAGGCTCCAGGCACAGGTCCTGCGAGGCATCCAGGCTCTCATCCTGGTCATCCTGGATGTTGGGGGGCTTGAGGGGTTTGTTGATGCGTGCTGCACTTGGCCCTGGCTGCTCCATTCTGCATTCCATTGTTTTTTTGCCTATTTTTCATTGGAGGTCGACTGATAGGCTATTTTTTTCATTAGAGGCAAGAAAAACTCACGTTGGGCTGACTAACGTGCGTTTTTTTGCTGCTAATGGGCCTTTCGTTGGTTTTTGCCCGCTAACGCCAGAATTCCTATCGCCATTGTGCTAAAGTTAGCGGCAGTTTTTGCCGCCGATACCTGAAGCTATCGCCATGTAGCGACGGCTTGTAAATTCGTCGCTAACATGGCGATAGTTTTCAGCAGTACGCAGCGGTAAGAAAACTGCTGCTAACTAATGTTAGTGATAGTTTTCGCCAGTCCTTGTACATATCCCCCTTAGTTCCTGACACAATTATGTGAGAGTGCACACAGGTCTTGTAGCTTTCACTAATGTGCTATTGACTCTATATGACCTAATATTGTCATCCAAGTTAAAATTAGGATGTTAGCCAATGTGGGTAGAGTTGTTCAAACACCTATGTACCATGTACATCTCAACAAATGTATTTTCCAATCTGTTTTTCAGCATCAGACCAGGGCAGCGAGGTAGACAGTGTCACAACTGTTGGGGAAGCAGCTGGCCACAGTGGTTCTCATGCTGCCAGTGAGCAAGAGGGGACCAGTGGCACAGAGGCTGATGGGAGCACCACTAAGTAACTGACGGACGTCACAGCAGTGTCGTCATCATCTGACTCCAGTCCCAGTGTGCCCTCTCCAGTGGTGTTGGATCCCCTGGATCTGTGTCCACTACATCTGAGTTCACCACCCCCCTACCATCTCCACCCTCACAGCTGCCCCTCAACCCGTTGCCCGTGGCCGCTCCCCTCCGAGGGGAGGAGTCTCTTTCGCACCAGGCACCTCACTCCATGCCTCTGTCTCCCCTGCTGCCTTCAGTTTGGAGACCATTGACCTCCTGAGACAGATGTGTGTGGGTCAGACAGCCATGCTGAATGTCCTTCAGGTTCATACCAATCAGCAGACCAAGATGGTATCTTTCCTGGAGGGCATTCACACTGAAATGTTTTCCCTACAAAGATCCATTCAGGCTTTAGCCTTCACACTGATGGCAGCATTATCCAAATCCAGCTTTCCAACTCCCCTCCTGCCTCTACCCCATCCACAGTCCCTATTCCCATACCTGACCAAAGCACATGCAAACCTGACCACGCATCCACAGCAACATCCACACGCAGCACACAAACATACAGACATAAGGCGAAAGACAGACACACATGCACTCAACAGACATAAGACACCCTGACTTCCACATCCACTGACTTGCAGGCAGGCACAACACCATCACACACAGCCACAACAGACACCACACCAGCACCCAAGGACATGCCACATACATCACTACCCTCTGCTTCCACACCCCCTACCCTTGCCTCTCCTCATACCCAATCGGCCTAGAAACCCCACCTCATTGCCCTTGACATCTTCCCTTCCCAAAATTACCAACCCCCTCCCAAACCTAAAAAGAAGACCCTTGTGCCCCTGCCATACCATTCAACATCCACCCAAAAACACCTAGCCAGCCCCCTACTGAAACCCAAAAGCAACATCAAGGAAGCCTGAAAAGTAAACCTCCCCCTCCTGCCACCACCCAACCTCCTCCTAAACCCAGAAACTTTTCTTCCCCATCCTTCTCCAGTACCTTCACGGGGAAGAAATTAAAAGGTTAAAAGGCCCCCCTCCTGATTCCCTTCACCACCCTTCTGGGGGTATAAAGTACCCAAAATGGTGAAGCCCAGCCCCTCCCCCCTACATCCTGCTCTCCCACTGACCCAGCCGACACCCCCAATCCTGAGCCCATCCCTCCCAAGGACCAGCCCAGCCCTCCCAAGGACCAACCCAGCCCCCCCTAGTTTTTTTATTTTGGTGCCTGGCATGCCCCCTAGATACCCCTTCCAGGGGAGGTATCTCACAGCAGCATTACTAAAGGCAAGTTTGGGTAGGCCACATTTTGCTGGCCCACAACATGGACATTTGGACTGGCCATTGGCCTTTGTTTTCATACTTGAACTCTGGAGGCTGAATAAAGCAATTTTTATTTTGTTTTTGGTATTCCTGGGTCCAAACATATCTCTTGCTGTTAACTGTTATTAATGAGTAATTTGATATGTGTGAGTACAGTTCTGTTAGTATGAAAATGATAACATATGGTTCCTAGAGTAGGTAAGTCTATTGGGATGTTGTGTGGCTTTGTGTACCTACATTGTCTCGGTGTCAATGTCCGCATGGAGTTTGTATAGGAGTGTGGGGTGAAGGGCCAAAACTCTCATTAGACATTGTATGCATTCATAGTTCAGTTACATTTCTAAGTCCATTGTGCAAGTGTGTCATAGGACAAAAATCAATGAGATGTATGCTGCATATGTATTTGATGTGTACAAAGTGAATCTTCTTATAAATACACTTGGAGGCACTGTGACTCTACATACTTGATAGTTACTTTAGCCACACATGAACACAGAACAATGTGTAAACTGCAACATGTGACTTGATAGATATGGGACAATTGCTGTCCTTCAGTGGATCTTGTTAAGTACTTCCAATGACAAATGTCCCCTATGTGGATGCCAGTTTGTGCCAA
The DNA here is from genome assembly GCA_963921515.1 of Calotriton arnoldi. Lineage (NCBI taxonomy): Eukaryota > Metazoa > Chordata > Amphibia > Caudata > Salamandridae > Calotriton > Calotriton arnoldi. The sequence continues at coordinate 2,883,171 of CAWUFW010001090.1, read as the reverse complement.
TATCCATTAGTCCCAGTTAAGACTGATTCTCAATGTCCTAACCACATGGAGAGTGTGCGGTAGGTACAAATCAGACTATGTCCTGGCCATATTGTCTTCTAGGACTCCCCTTAAATTTGAGATCCATTTTATGCAGGGTGTCTATGCACTGTGGCCTCCTGTGTAGTAGAATGTAGATGGTTGTAATGCCATTTACATTAGATGCCTATATCATGTGGTTGGTGTGTGTGGGCCCATGACAATGCTTAGTGAGTTAGACTGTGTTTCTGTACTTGCTAATTCACTACTGATGTATGTGTTAGTTGCAGGAGGAGCTGGCTTATGGTACAGGAATGGCTGTCACAGGAGTTGATAGCTAATTATTATATGGTGTGATTGTTGAGTTCGGCACTACGTTGCAGACTAATGTACATCAGCTTCAGGGCTTAGCGCACAGTTAGAGTATGTGAGTCTGTGTATATACATTATTAGTAAACTGAACATAGGCCACCTCATGCTGATGTGATGTGCCTTTATATTCTATTATATATATGTGGTATCAGAGGGTCATGTTTGTTGTTAAGTGTGGGTCAGGGTTGTCAAGGAGTGTTTGCGTGTCAGGTGATGTTGAGTGTGTATTTATGTCCAGGTATGATGTGTCACATGCAAACAGTGGCACGGCCACAAGCATTAGGACTTCTGGGTTGTGGTAGACTGTATCAGTGTGGTGATCTTTGCATTGTGACTGTTTTATCTTGTTTGCACAACATGAGTTGGAGTAGCTTTGTTTAACAAGGAAACTGAGGTGGGTACTCATAGGGATGTGTATTATGTCTTTGTGGCCAGCTTTTTCAGCCAAATGAGCCACAGGAATGTGCTTTTCACATATTGTTACACATGTGATATGTCAATATTTTGGCGTATGACAGGATCTTGATAAGTGAATGCACACCTTACATTGTACCTAAGATGCCTGAATGTTTTACATTGGCAAAGGCTGAATTTCAATGCTTTGTGATTTGTAGTTGGGTCAGTGAAGACAGTAGGAGACTGTGCTTGTAGTGTAACAGATAACTCAGCTGATAGTTGTGGCGCACTGGTAGGTGATGCGCTGCAAAGTCTGCTTTCTGTTTTTTCAAGATGTTGCTGCACTCAATGGATGGTAGCTTTCCGTGCATACAATTGCCATCATGGTAATGCTAGGAACTATCAAGTCCAATTACTATTCATGGACTAATATACATTTGTCAGTGCTTGCTACTCCAATGCACCTTCAAGCACCCTCAGGTAGTACATCTCAAGATATACATTTTCAGCATGACACTGCACTGCGACACTCTCCTTCATGATATTGTTTAGGAGATCAGGTGGACCCTCAGTCTTGGCTCCAGGAAGTGGTGATTAGGGTATTGGTTCAGGGATGATGTAGTGTGCCAGTGTATGTATTTCTGTGGGACACACTTTTAGGTGTGCATTAGTGTTATGTTGCAATGACATGTGGCACTTATAGCAGTGGTGAGCTCGCCATACATATTTCGGTACATATATCTATGTACCTATTCCCATTTGTATTCCTACCTTTATGTTGGGTCTGTCCCTGTATTTCCAGTTCACACGGGATACCCAATGCTGACATTCCCTCGTTCACCTGCACAACATGCTACAGGACACTTGCACATTACTGCACCTTCGCTTTGTGGGCATTTCAATGTGTAGGACAGAGGTCTTCAAATTGGGGGGGCAGGGAAGGGGGCTTAAGTGATATCATGGGGAGCGCCAGTCTCTAGCCAAGAGAAACATCACGTTTTGTTTTAAGTTTTAGGAGCATGAGCAGCAGTAAGCCAGCCTTGTAATGGACTGTCAATTACAACTTTGGTCATTGATTTCTTGGCTGGGAGTATGTGTGAAAAGGGGTGAGAGAGCTTGAACAATACCAATGCTCCTGTATTGAATTGAATTATATTTTCTTTGGTGTGCTAGGATACCATTAATAACATATTTGAAGACATTATGAAATGTTGTCATAATTTTACATATGCAACGTTGGAGTTCCTTGATAGGCCTGTTCATAATTTCATCTTCAACATCACCATTGAGTTAAGATCATTTTGTTTGTCATTTTGAGAGACAATGGAATGAAAGACATCAGCGACACCAGATGCCTGGCTTAGCCATATTTTGACATTGCCAATTTAGCTGAATAATTGTGCAAAAATTGAGGGTGGCCCGAGGATTTATTTATTTTTACAGAGGGAGGGGGGCGCAGCATTGATAATTTGGACGCCCACTGGTGTAAGGGTAGGTGTGTCACTTACCAGCGGCAACGTCCGCGACGGTCCTGGTTTTGCTGGTCATCGAGTAGGTACCGAAGCAGTATCACATGCGCAATGGGCTCCATAACTGAAAAGGAACTGTGGAAGCGTGTTGTGGTGAGTTTCAGCCTTATGAGCCTCCCCTCCCCCCCAGCTCTGATGAGGTGGTTTGACCAACAAAGACGGAGCGTCAGAAATACGCTTCATAATAGGGCAGTCGGTTCCAGGGCTGGACCATGCTCAGATCAGCTCCATTCGACCTTTCCGAAACCGTTGCAGTCAGAATTTCCATGCGGATTCGGAGGAACCGCGTCGGTCGGTAAGCCATGTATTGTAGTGCATCATAATACTGCGGTTGGAGCGACTGCTTCTGACGTGAGATCAGTCGGTCAGACCAACCCGACAAGCCCGCAGAGGCTTACCGACCGACATTGTAATAAGACCCATTTTCTGTTTGGCTGGCCACAACATGAAGATAAAGTTGTGGCACCATTTTATGACTTGGGGACTCAGTGCCTGTGTCATAGAAAATGAATACAAATAAGGAGTAAGAGGGCAAGGTACGGTACCCTGACTGCCTGGCTCTTGTGAGTCAAATTAAATTTGTTTTTTTTATTTGCGCCCCTGCAATACAGTGGTACTATCGCAGGGCTCAGCTTGGCCCCCATGTAATTTCACTGTAGAATCACATTCTGTGGCACCGCAAAAAAAAGGTCAGGTCTATGGGACACTGCAAGACCATGGGGGTTGAATAGCAACGGGGTCTTCACAGTCCGCAGGGGTTGGGCCAGGCTGAAGGTCCTGCATGGCAAGGGGTTGTATGATAGAAGCACAAATGGTTTTACCACGCGTGCCTCTACCACGCAGCCCTAACACGAATGCGTCTTAACCACGCATTCTTTTACCATGCATGCCTTTATAGGCATGAATGATAAAGGGGTAAATGTGGCTAAGATCGCCACTACCCCACCTCCCCGGATCATCCCCCCTCCTCTGCCCCCCTGCGCTGTCCCTTTAACTACTGCAACCCCTTCCACTGCCCTAAAACCTATCGAACCCCAACACTAAAAACCACCCATTCCCCTCCCACTGCCCTAAGGCCTAAAACCCTATACTTCCCTGCCAACCCTTCCCCCCACTATCCCTAAAACTACCCCAACCCCTTCCACTGCCCTAAAACATACCTCGACCCACCCACCCTAAAAATTAACCCAACTACCCATTCCCCTCCCACTGCCCTAAGGCCTAAAACCCTGCACCCTAACTTACACTACCCTGACCCCACACCCCCTGCGATGTCCCTTAAACTACCCCAACCCCTTCCACTGCCCTAAAACCTACCCCGATCCCCGCCCTAAAAACTAATCTAACTACCCATTCTCCTCCCACTGCCCTAAGGCCTAAAACCCTGCACCCTAACTTACACTACCCCGACCCCCTCACCCCTGCGCTGTCCCTTAAACTAACCCAACCCCTTCCACTGCCCTAAAACCTGCCACTGACACCCCTGCCCTAAAAAGTAACCCAACTACACATTCCCCTCCTGCTGCCCTAAGGCCTAAAACCCTGCACCGTAACTTACACCACCCTCCCCCCTCCCAGTCCTAAAATCTACCCCGACTACCCATTCCTGTCTCACTGCCCTAAGGCCTGAAACCCTACACCACCCGCCCGCTCTGTCCCTTAAACTACTCCAATCCCTTTTACTGCCCTAAAACCTCCCCTGACCCCCCGCCCTAAAAACTACCCAAATACCCATTCCCCTCCCACTGCCCTAAGGCCTAAAACGCTGTACCCTAACTTACACTACCCCGACCCCCCACCCCGCGCTGTCCCTTAAACTATCCCAACCCCTTCCACTGCCCTAAAACCTACCTCGACCCACCCACCCTAAAAATTAACCCTACTACCCATTCCCCTCCCACTGCCCTAAGGCCTAAAACCCTGCACCCTAACTTACACTACCCTGACCCCACACCCCCTGCGATGTCCCTTAAACTACCCCAACCCCTTCCACTGCCCGAAAACCTACCCCGATCCCCGCCCGAAAAACTAATCTAACTACCCATTCCCCTTCCACTGCCCTAAGGCCTAAAACCCTGCACCCTAACTTACACTACCCCGACCCCCCACCCCCGCGCTGTCCCTTAAACTAACCCAACCCCTTCCACTGCCCTAAAACCTGCCACTGACGCCCCTGCCCTAAAAAGTAATCCAACTACACATTCCCCTCCTGCTACCCTAAGGCCTAAAACCCTGTACCGTAACTTACACCACCCTGCCCCCTCCCAGTCCTAAAATCTACCCCGACTACCCATTCCTGTCTCACTGCCCTAAGGCCTGAAACCCTACACCACCCCGCCCGCTCTGTCCCTTAAACTACTCCAACCCCTTTTACTGCCCTAAAACCTCCCCTGACCCCCCACCCTAAAAACTACCCAAGTACCCATTCCCCTCCCACTGCCCTAAGGCCTAAAACCCTGCACCCTAACTTACACTACCCCGACCCCCCACCTCCGCGCTGCCCCTTAAACTACCCCAATCCCTTCCACTGCCCTAAAACCTACCCCGACCCCCTCCCAACCCTTAAAAAAACAGCCCCACTGTCCTCACTGCGTACTTCCTTAACTATGCATATGAGTGGTTAAGGCATACATGGTGGAGCTTGCGTAATCGTAACATGCATGGTTCAGACTGCGGTGTTCCGACTGTTTCCCATGGCAAGGGGTTGACAGCCCACAAAGGTTTGGGTAAGGCTCTATGAGGGTTGGGGCAAGCCCTGTGGCCAATCCCATGCTGCGCACAGCCAAAAGCTGTGTCAGCATGGGGTTGACTGCAAGAAGTGGGTTGGGCACAGGTCCTGCTGCCCACTCCATGATTCACTGGCTCGAAGGCGGCGCACAGCAGGAAGTTGTGAGCACATGGAGGGTTGGCCGCAGGGCTTGGCCCTAGTCAGTTCCAAACACTGCGCATGGGGCAGAGTTGGCCTTGTTAGTAACAGTAATAATATATTACTTTGTGCTAAAAAAAAACTAGATATCCACTGAAAAAAACCAAAGGTTAAAGTGACTTTATATTTATGTATTGTCAGAATATCTTACTTACACTGAAAAAATCTCTGAGGAATTCATTGGAAAAAACAAAGGTTAAAGTAATGTTATAGATAGGTGAAAATGTTTGTTAAAATGTTGAATTTAAACAAAAAAAAACACTGAATTTCACCAGTTATAGTTAACTGAAGTAACTATATCTCACGCCCTTGCATTGCACTGCTTATTAACACACATATTACAGCACTAATGACATGATCTATGACATCATTGATAATATCAATGTGACATCTGAAATTACATCATTGATGATAGCTCTGTGCATGGCGGGGATGCGTGTAGTGTCTCCTGATTGTTTAATAAAATGGTTTCTTTCATTTTTATCTTTTTTGACTTCCCATAGGTACACCCACATGCACCCTAGAGCCAATATCAAGGTTCCCCCAGAATCCCCTGTGGGTTGTGCTTCCTGCTCCAGGTCCCTCTGGACTACTGTGGGACCTGCAAATATTTTTTTTAAAGTTGTATTTCGTGTGAAAAAGAAGTTTTATTTCAACTGTATTTTCTGCACAGTCCCAAATAACAAAGGTGTCTTGCATGTTTTGGTGGGATTATAGCACTTGTAGGTATTGCTGCACCACACTAACTAAAAAACGGTACCGCGGTACCCATGAAAGACAGAGAAACATCATCTCATTGGCAAATATAATTGGTTTATTACATAGACATGAAGGTCCTGCACTCACCCCCAAGAGCAGCCAACAACAGCTATTCATGGCCTTTGGCAGTGCGCAGCGAAGGGTTGGCCGCAGGGCCTGGCCAGGTCCTGCACCCAACACCTCACAGGTGGCCAACCCCCCAACAGCCTTCAGCTTTACTTGATGTGGGTTAACTACAGGACCTGGCTTTTGTCCAACCCCCTGCGGGCGGCCAATACCCCACACCCACATATGTCACATCTTTCATATTATTTCTAGTATTATTTGGTACTGCTGCACTTCTGTGGTACCACTATGAAGCATCAAACACTGTTACTGAGACACCACGCAAGCTTCAGTTTGTGAAGCTTGCATTAGTCTCGAAGTATCATTCTCCCACAAGAGTCCTATGGTACCTTACGTGGGTTGCGCTTAGGTCCCACAGATGTACAGCGGTACCCATAGAACAATTTTTATTTTATTTTTTAAATTTGGGCCTTGGGAGCCTCTCTGGGTTCTCCCAAAATATGCCATGGGACCCCTACTCTGGCCTCTTTTGTTCGATTTGTTTTTAAACTTCAGGAGACTGACTCCCTGTGTCCTGTAATGGTGGCTGCCACATTTCTCTTAATGTTGCAGCTAGTCAATCAGATCACTCAGTACCGAGGTACCGAAGTGACAACAGGAATAAAAGCCCTCTCAGCATTTGAGAACCGCTTTACTCTCTTGGACCAACCATCCAAATAACACTATAGTTCGAGCCTTAATTTCTCCAAAACGGCTGAGAGGTCTACATCAAATCACAAAATCATGCTTTCTGAGTAAGAATCAAGCTTTCTGCCAAATTTTGTGTAATTCTGTTCAGCCATTTCTTCTATATCACTTCCAGAGATTCCTAAGGAAATTGCAAGGGAAAAAGATGTTTTGGGACTCCTTTCTTTCTCAGGCCCTGCTTGACGGATCACCCGAAACTTTTCAGAATGAAATTTCTTTTGAAACATTTTGTGAAGATTTGTCAAACAGTGACACAATTATTAGCAAAGCAAAAAAGATTATTCTTATGGAAAACTGGAAAATGTTACGAATACTATAACTATATAGTATATATATATATATATATATATATATATATATATGCATTCCAAAATCCTCCGCTTATTCGCAGAAAGTATTCGGACACTCCAAGATGCTGAATAAAGTTTTAATGGCTAGAAAAACTACGCGTTTCGGCTTGCGCCTTGCTCACGCTGCTAGTTACACAAATTCATCAATAGCAATTTTATCCACTTCCTTTAAACATAGAAGAGGGACTACACCCATATAATGTATATACAACAGTATCAACTGCAGCGGCCATTTTAAGACGATGTCAAAACCATAATAAACAATACCAACATTGCATGTCACGTTGGTAGAACTGAGGGTGGCCAAAATTAAATCAAAGAATTTTTACAGTAATTAATATGCCCGCATTGTAAATTCATTCATCCAATACTGGTAATAATGTAGCAACTATTAAACCCATTTTCCGAGCACCTGATATGTAAGTACCGCCAGTCACAAGTAATATGCTTCAGTAAAATACAAGCACTGTAAAGCACACTTCAAAATTATTTGATCAATATAAGCTCTTAAAAAGTGTGCCACATACCTGTGTGAACTGCCTCTGCACTGATGTAATTAGTACAAGGCAGTGGCTCATAAAGCACATCTCACATCAAATTAGACTGCCATCTTGCCCCAGTGGGCAAAAATAATCAAGATGTACCAAAGCAGTAGTTGCCTATACACAGATAATGTATCTACAAAGCATTGGCTCTTACTGGGTATAATACACTTAGGACCTACATTTTGCCCCAGTGGGCATAAAAAAACAACATATATAGAACAAACAATAATGCCACCACAAAAGTTCATATAAACACAATTTGAAAAAGACATTTTTACACAATTTGCTGCCACAGTCGAAGGAAGAAGTGCCCACACCTACAAAAAATAGAAATTATCAAATGTTAAAATCACTTACAACCAGAAATCTGCACTACTAGTTACATTAATCAAGAATTTCAAATATTCAAATGGATTGCCAGTTCTTCACTAGAATTTAAACCTTTTGGTACCAAGGTCTCAAAATCAATAATATACCTAGATTCCAATTTGCGTAATGAGAGTTCACGGTTGCCCCTCTAGCACCCATTGTTACTGCATCGATTACAACCATTTTCAATAATTTCTCATCCTGAAAATGGCAGTCATAAAAATGACGTGCTACAGGATACTGTCTGTTGTTGTGTCTTATAGCACGAATATGCTCTGGCACTCTCTTTTTTGCAAGATGTATTGTGCTCCCTATATATAATTTATTACAGGGGCAGATCAGAGCATACACGCAGTACATGGTGTTACAAGTTAGAGGTTTCTTAATCAGGAACTCTCTATTGGAGTTGGGTATTACAAGCTTGACGCAATCACTACTCTTGCTACCAGCTTTGCAGTTTTTGCAACATCTAAATCCCGGGCGGCCACTGTCGCTCACCCTTACAGTTCCTGTGACATAGTTGTGGCTCAGTTCATCACGCAGTGAGCAGCTGTTCTTAAAAGTGATCTGCGGATTGCTACTGAGATTTCTCTTAAGATTATCATCAGTTAATAACACGTGCCAGTGTTTATTCAATATTCTGCGAACCTCATGTGCCTGACCAGAGAAAGTTGTTATGAATCTCATGGTTTCAGAATTGTCCTCTTGTCTAACTGGGTGCAATAGCTCATTTCTAGTAATCTCTTCCACTCTCATACTAGCTTCTGTGATGGTTTTCTGGCTATACCCCCACTCACTAAAGCATTTACACATAATTTATTTTTCAGTTTTGAATGAAGCTTCCGTGCTACAGTTGCGTTTCGCATGCAATAGTTCCCCATAGGGCAGAGGTCTTCAAACTATTTTGGTCCGAGCCCCCCTTAAGCAAAATGTTTTGAAGTTGGGCCCCCCTCCAAACCTATATGGCAAGGATTTGGGGAGTGGGAGGGAAGATCACAGGGGGCAGGGATCATGAGACCATTTCAGTGGTGCTTTTCTGTAGCTTGTAATCCACACTAAATGTGCAGCATCAAACAAGAACAGAATTGACCACAAACACTACTGCCCATAATTGGGGTGCCATGGGCCCCAATGCACTCCACCTGCTGCACTAATGATGGATGTAGCCCTGAGAAACAAAGCTATTTCCTCTTCTTTCATTCCTTCTCCACCATGTCTGACCATCACTTCAATCTCAAAACAGGTCTAGTCTCTGTCTGAATGAAAATGAGCAACTGCATGCTTCCCCAGTTGTTTTACGCCAATGGCGTCATCTTCCCTAATGCTAGCAAGGGAAATGAGCCCCCATGGCCAAATTCTATTGTAAAACATTCATAATTGTGATGCAGTGGGCCCCTTGACAAAAATGTCACTGTACTTGCTTCACTAATATTAGCTGCTGCCTTGCTGTTGCCTCTGACCTTTAACAACATGGGATCCCATCTTACACCAACCCTCTCCCTCCCATCCCTCCTCACCCTCTCGTCTCTCTGATGCTCAAATCAAGGTGCTGCCTCTGTTTAATTTCCCCCCTCCCTTGGGTCATTGCTCCAAGGCTCAAAGTAACACTGGCACAGGAAGTGTGCCATAGGCCTCTTATGCAGCTGCAGCATCAAAGATGCCTACAGCTCTGCAAAGCAGGCTGTCTACTCTGTCCACTCAGCTGGGCTATTACTTATAGGTCAGATGCCCAAAGCAGGCTTATCTGCAAAAAATAACCACACGAATAGCACATTTAGCCCCCCCTCCTTCCGCTGCTTGGGCCCTGTTTCGTGCGGAATAGCTTCCTGGGCCCTAATGCTAGCAAGGAAAATGCACCCCATGTTCTTTTTCATAGCAAGACTGCCATAACTGAGATCTAGTGCCCACTCACAGAGTGTCTGTGGAGGGGAGGGCTCCTGTGCTGCAAAACAGATTGAGAACTAAAGAAGTAACATGCCTTCTCACCAAGGTGCCCGCTCCCTGAAAGAAATGCAAATGTGTGGAATGGTTGGAGCCAGTGTAGACTTTAATTAATAGAGTCACTCCGTTTCATGGTGACAAATATTTATTCTTTCTGAGAGGAAATATATGTGTCCATTAAAAGGAGTGCGCCTTTAATGGGCATATATAAAAATATTTACATTAGATATAGTCTGGATTCTTATCACTAAAATGTATATTTTTAAAGCACTTGTTTTTATCTTAAACAGTATTTTGCTACAGTCTGTTTTATACAGTGTAGTACAATTTAAAAAAAATGACATTCACAGTGCTGTCTGTCACTGACTGGGACCTTGTAGCACTATAAACAAGCCACTATTCCTCACTGCACCAATCAGGATTTAATTCTGTGACTCAGTCGTCACACACAAAGACAGCTGCTGTGATCACATTAGCTAACTGAGGTTTCATAAAGTAAAAGAGTATATTCCTTTTGGTTAGTTTAACTTGCATTTATTTTTCAACTGAGGTTGAACTCTTTATTACAAATATAATTACATTTTCAAAAATAGAAAATAAATTAGATATTGCATTTTGCAAAATGTAATGTAGTCTCGCAGATAGTAAGATGTAGTTATATGACAAACCAGACGTCTCTAACTGCATAACCTCAAAGTCCTTTTAGAATGGTCACTGTGGTGCAGTAATTGTGTGCAGGACAAGTGACCATCATGTCTGTCAATGTCCCAACGAGCATGCTAGATGACAAATGCCATCCATTTACCACTCTCCTGCCTGCAATCTCCACACTTGAAAACAATATCGGAAACATTGAGAGCACTTTATCCTCACCAGCTCCAAAATACAAAAATGCAGTTTTATGTCCTGTGAGGTTCTACTCGTGCAAAGTTTATTTTTCACAAAAAAGAAAAATCCCTGTTTGTTGTGCCTCCCAACAAGTAGTTCTTAAAGACTTGATTCAAAGTCCTCTTAAGTAACAGCTTCAAAAGCATACATTCATTTTAGTTTGGTAGCAAGTGTTCACAATCCTCAAAGGTGTCAATGGCTATAAAAAAAAGCATTTTCTCTGGATAAAACCTGCTTTAATGTTAAGCAGTCTGTATTAGTAAGTGGCAGTCTGTCTGTTTCTGCTAGTCACTGGTCAGATTGCAGCCAAACATCTCCTGTGATGCATGGGTCATGTATAAGAAGCCATCTTCATCCTTATGATCCCAATACACTTCTGACATTGTGATAGACTTGGACGGTAAGGTCTTGTTATTCACCATAAAGAAAATAGCATGTGTTGTGGATAAAGCTAATCGGCATCAAACAATGGTCTTAAATTTCGTCATGGTCAGCTCTTCTGGAACAAGAAATTTCCTTTGTCCAATACAGGCAAATACTTTTCTCTTTGATACCTTTCAATGGCCACCAGTAGTTTGGACGGAAACTCTCTGTTTATATCACCCACCTCACCTTTCCGAGTTGCTAAACACTTCCACATTTTAAACGGGATTGGGTTTTAGTTTCTCTGCAGAATTTCCATGCCATTCCCTGACAGATGTAGCTGTTGCCTGCTGAACAGGGCACTACACCACGCCCTCTATGCCTAATTGACAGTTAATTGATGATTTGTCCTCGAGTGGTGTTCGTGTTTTTATATGCAGTTATTCCAAGGTGAACAGCAAACAATGGAATGCAATTTTTTTCTTCTTTTTAGCCTGGTCTTTGATCCCAACTTCACACTCGCTGGCCTCCCCAGTGCCACTTAGTAGTACTGTCCTTTCACTTTTTTTGTGGCATTTAACTGCAGCATGTAAATGAAGACAGCCTAGAACGGCGCCTTTTGCGCTTCCAGGCTATCTTCATTTACATGTAATTGCAGACCTATTTGCGCCCTCCTGGCAACACATCCAAGCCCCCCCAGGGGGGCGCGCCCCACAGTTTGAAGACCTCTGCCATAGGGGATACTGTAAATGAGATTACGGGGATGTGAGCTGTTAGCACTCAATATACTGTTCCCTGCCGTTTTCTTTCGGAACATTTTTGTTTCTAATGTCTCACCTATCACATCTACTTTTACATCCAAAAATTCAATGGAATTTTTGCTAATGTGCTTGGTGAAAGTTAGATTAAATGCATTCACATTTAGTTTGTTCACAAAACATCTGGCTGAATCTTCGTCCCCACTCCAAATGAAAAAAATATCATCAATAAAACACAGCCACAGGACTACATTGTTCTCAAATTCCACCATCTGCGAGGCCACCTGCTCCTCCCGCCAGCCCATGAATAAATTAGCATAGCTGGGGGCGAAGCAGGTGCCCATTGCCGTGCCCTGTGACTGCCTATAGATGAAATCATCAAAAATAAAGAAATTGTTTGTTAAACAAAATTCAATCATATCCAAAATCATCTCTGAATGGAAAAACAAGGAGATTGATCGTGTCTTTAAAAAATGCCTAATGGCCTGCAGACCTAGTTCATGTTTAATGCTTGTATATAAGCTGCTTACATCAAGGGTGACAGTAGATGTGATAGGTGAGACATTAGAAACAAAACTGTTCCGAAAGAAAACATTCATTCAAAACTGAAAAAGAAATGCTCTGCCACCTAGTCATGAAAATGTAAAGTTTGGCTGCAGCAGCACATTAACTTCCGAAGAGCACTGATAGCGAGTAGGATGGCAACGTATAAACCTATGCTGAGGGTAGGCAGGGCCAATATGATGGATGGCTCTTTGAACAATGTGCAGAGACTTGAACAAGACCCGTTTCGACAAAGGAAGCCAGTACAGTTTATTAGCAGCGGGGTTGGCCGGAGAAAATCGAGGAAGGGAGAGAGCCAGTCATGCAGCCACAGTCTTAGTTTGGGGGCACCAAGTGAAGAAGGGTTTCCATAGTCAAGCCGGCCTAGGGTTGTGCCCTGAACAATCAGAGGTCGGCAAGTTGCGAGTAGTAAAGGTAAAATCTTCTGAAGAATTTTAAAAAGTGAAAAACAGGTGGAAGCTAATCTGTCCACTGGAATAGTCATGTAAAAATATTTGTCAAAATGGAACCCCTGGTTCCTGACAGCTAAAGAGGCCGAGTACGGTAATTAGGCCTAAGAGGGCCAGAGGTCAGCAGGAAGTGGGTGAGGAATTTTATTCCAAGTGTAGCTGAGGATCTAGGTTTTGTACCCATTGAACTTGAGGGCATTTATGGACAACCAGCTTGTGATGTTATGCATACATAGATGGAAATATCCATAAGGAGCAAGCAGTTGTAGCAGAATCCACCGAGATGACAAGCTTGGTGTTATCCACTTAATGCATGAAAACGACATCCCAATCACGGATCAGCTGAACCTGTGTTCTCAAATGATGTTGAAGAGAGTAGGGCTAAGTGATAAGCCCTGTGTGACTCCCTACTTGATGGCTTTAAACTCCGAATGGTAGGGAGGGAGATAAATCGCTTAGACTCTTCATTGAGATAAGACCTGCACAATTTTTAATGCTGTGTCCCCAATGTTTATTTAGCTAACAAACTGCTATCCTCCTTTCCTTTTGTACCCTATATTTATCTATGTTTCAGCTGAAGGTCTGTGGTGCTGGACCGGTATACCAGCAGTGATGAGGAGAAGGGAATCAATGGCAAGAGATTTTCTTCTGAATTTGTGTAAGAGAGCTGCTTTTAGGAAAGCTACAGGACCACTCTCGAGATCTGACCAAGTTGACCTAAAAATTAATCCGTCTTTGGATTTACACTTGAACCACGGAATGTCCAAATGGAAAAAGTCCCTGCACCAAAGGGGCTAGTATCAGTAAATATTTTGTAACTTGTGAAATCAAATGTGAAAACTGCATACCAGTGAATATTCCTGCTAAGCTAAAATAAGTAAAATTTTCTAGTTTGGAAAAACAAATCGAAACGCTTTTGGATAAGTAACACAGACATCTTGAAGAATATATGGGATTTAGTTGCATAACAGTCAAGAACCCTGTAGGATTGAGACAAGAACTCCACTCCTCTTTTCAGGCCTTCTGTAAGTTGCATTGCAGCAATTCTTACTCTTGGCATACATACAATAAACAACATCAGAAGGCCAGCATGGAGTGAGTGGCAGCAGTCAATGAAATAGTTGATAGCAACCATAACAATAAGCATCGTTTTTGTGAACCAACAATCTATTATGTGTTGAAGATTGAAAATTTGAAAAAGAAAACAGTGGACAACGAAATTGAGAAAAGCAGTAAAATATGGGCCCGATTCAAAAAGATTTTGCTTTGAGTAGTTGTTTGCTAGACCTGACAATCATGGTGTGGGATTCTGCAAAACCTTTTGCCTTAACTACTCCTGTTTGCTGAATTCAGTTTTGTTGGCATTAGGACTCTGTGCACTTTAACACTGCTAACAAGTGCTAAACTGCTTGTGCTCTCTCCTTCAAATATGGTAACATTGGTCTACACCTAGGCCCCGATTATGGTTCTTGCAGTCTACGGACTGCCAGACTCATGGGGGCGCGGTGGTGGCGGTCTCCCCACTACCCTATTATGAGTTGATCAATGGGGCCACCACAGCCCTGCCACAGCCACCAGGGAACCGCAGTTCCTTGGTGGTGTTGTGGCAGTGTAGGGCATCAATATGCTTGGCGGGACCACTCCAGTCTCACCAAGCATATTAGGAGTTACCTCTCCAGCATTGTTTTCATGGTGGTTCCTCCTCTGTGTAAACTCTGGTGGAGAGGAAACAAAGGTGGCCTTACAGAGCCCCCTGTGCCCTGTGGTTGCACACAGGGGGGGGCACAACATGTGCCCCCCCTGTGTTCATGCTATGCAAGAACTGTTTTGGTGTTCCCATTGCGGTGCCTGTTTTTAAAGGTATCGTCGTGGGAACACCAGGGGTTTGGAGGTGCGGCATGGGGCGGACCCGGCGCTGCACCGCCAAACTCATTATCGGGCCCTTAGTTGGCACATTTATTTTACTTGTAAGTCCCTAGTAAAGTGGTTCTACCTGTACTGAGGCCCTGCAAATTAAAGTACATATTTATCATTATTTCACACAATGCAGCAAGCCGCCTTGCTGCGCTGCATGAAAGGGCATGAATGCGCTGTATTTAACATTATATGGAGCCTTTCTGTCCTTTCCTGGCGCACAATGTTCTGCCTTGCCCAAACGCTGGCACCCTTGCACCATTGTGCAAGGGTGACTGCGTTATAAGCAGGAGTGTTTTGCGCAGGAAGAGAGACCTTCCTGCACAAAAACAATCCTCTGAGACATTTTCCTGGTTCTACGTGTGCTGCAGAAAGCAGAACACATAGAAAGAGGAAAAAAGGAGGCAAAATAAAAATATTTCTCCTCGTTACGCCTCACCTGGGAAGGCGTAGCATTTTGACGCATTCTCAGGTGTTCCAGTAGTGGTAAATCTGGAAATGCAAAAACTTCTCGGTTCTATGCTTGCATGAAACCAGTTTGGGAAAAAAAGAAAAGAAGAAAGAAGTGAATCTGCGTCTCTCTATAAAGGCCCAAAGGGGGAGCAATCCCTTTTAGGACGAATGCCCTCAACCACCATAGGTGGCATGCTTCATCATATGGGCTTCTCCTCCCAATGGGAAAACCTAGTCCCACTCAGGGCTACAACTCCCTCACTGTGAGATAGGAGCTCTGGGATGTTTTCAGTTTGTCATTAGCTGTTGAGGATGCTAAAATCCCATATGTGAGTAATAAGGTGTCGTGAGGGTGCAGCGCGATATATGAGTGAAAGTGAATTTAAAACTACCTAGTGAGGACAAAAAGACTCTTTATTGACTCGTCCGAACTGGCAGGGTTAAAAAGCAGTGCAAAGCAGTGTAAATTCAAACTGCTAAGATGTATAAAAAGGTCGACATGTTTCAGCCTATGTGATCTATATTAGTATCCAGGCTTTCATCAGGACCGGAATTAATAAACAAAGCTGCTGCTGTGGATGTGAAAAAGAAATAAAAAAGAAGTAAACAGTGATACAAAACCAGTAATCCTGTGTAAAGTTCGGTATTACTGGAACTTATCTGTAAACGTGAGACACAGAAAAATTGCAACAAGTCAAAACAATGTATTAATCCCAACATGGTACATGGTTATGATGACGGATTTGGTCACATATCATTATTGAGTCCAAAAGGGTACTCCTTTGTTATCTACCCACCCAAATTTGTAGGATATGCTGACCCACCTCAACCTGGTTACAACTCAGGGAAGGGGGCCCCGCTCTGAAAAAACAAAATCATGCGTCACACTTCTGTGGTATGAAGTGTGGACACTTGTCTAATGAAAGGAAGGATGTGCTGGTGGTGTACCTAACGGTTCAAGACACAGTGAGAAATGGAAAAGTAAACGGTTTAGCTGTCAATTCTAGAAAACTCTAGAAAACTATCGCCAACAACAATGGCAGTGACAATATCAGAGTGTTTTGACCGCTCTCACTAGTAAGTTATGTAAGCATGTTCTTAGTCGCTTCATGTTCTATAGTTGACACGTTATTCTAAAGTATTCTACTGAATCATCAGTAAGTAGCAATGGTGTATAGTTTGTGCTAGCGTTTTGTATAAAAAGGCAAGGAACCAGACAAACACCGCAATACAGCTATCATGTGCTGCCGGTTACATAGTGCATTGATGCGTGTGGTTTGTAAAATCATGTCTGCGAGGTACGGTTTTGCTTGAGGGCGCGGTATACTAATGTGCGATATTAAAGTACAGGGATTAGGGATTTTTGTCAAAAAGTAGATCTGCCTGATCCTGAAATCAAATTTTGAAGTGGTCAAAATTACGCGCTAGTGCTCATATTTTGTAATTTGAGCAGCCGAGTGGTCAGCGTTTAGAGTTGTAAAGATTGCGCGCTATTGCTTCTATTCGGTAGTTTAAAAAGCCGAGTGCTAAGATTAGTAAATTCTATGGCTTAGTGACAGTTACCAAAGTGAGAGACTGCCACTTGCTCAACATAATACTATAAAAGCCTGTCTGTATGCTTTTACAAAAACAGTTCTATCTTACAAAAAACTAAGGGGCCGATTCCGATCTCGGCCGGTAGGGCTCCGAATCGGATTCGGCTTTACCGGATCCGATTCGGAGCCCTGTTTCCCGACCGAACCGTACGCGGGTCCGGCCGAGCGAGTACGATGCGAAATCGCCGACCGACTCGTCTGGGCGTCCCGACCGCTCCGACCGACTCGCTCCCGGCTCGAACCGCTCCGACCGACTCGCTCGGACTCGACTCGCACCGCGCAATGGAGACGTTTCCCGGCCGGGTAAGTACGATGCGCGCCGCGAGCAGTCCGACCGAGCCGCGCACTCCGGCTCGTAAGAGCTGTCGGAGCTGTACTTTGGGGGTCCGTGTCGGACCCCCTGTACGCGTAGCCGCGCGAGTCGCACACAGGGGGGACCCATGGGTCCCCCCTACCTGTGCGTGTACGGCGCGAGTCGCTTCGCCGCGTACCCGCTGTAGGGGCGCCCTTGTCCGCCTCGCACCCCATTGAGTCAATGGGAGCCCGCGTACGCGTTGTACGACCGGCTCCCATTGACATCAATGGGAGTCCGACCGACTCGAGTCCGATAACATACGGACGCATCGTACTCGTTCGGTCGGACTGCACGGGTCCGATTCGGTCAGAAATCTCTCCGGGTCCGGCTCGGTTGGAGAAATTTCCGGCCCGAATCGGAATCGACCCCTAAGTTGGAAACCATATTCCACCCCATGCTCGCTATCCCAACTTACCTCTCCGTCGGTACCCCGTCGTGGTACAGAAGTTGCAACCGGAGGTCCCGCCGGGAGGAGTGTGAGGCTTATAAATACCGGCATAGAAACCTGAGTCATGCCATACGAAGACCTCAAGGTGTCCTGTTCTGATGCCTGATCCGTTTAGTACGCATGTGTAAACACGTTGGGTCTATCACAGCGCATGCTCAGTGATATAATATTTTGCTGGCCGTAATGCGCATGTGCAGACCCTTACACTGCTCTCGCTTCAATATGAAAAAACTTTATCGGTACGTTGCGAGTGCCCTACTGACTATACTCAAAGATGGGACTATTATAACTGAGTATTTAAGTCAGATATTTGATCGCGGTATCTATACTAAATAGATCGTGCGCATGTAGTTAATTGGCACTGGTCTCACTGCCATATATGAAAATTATATCTGTAAGGTTTACCTAGTTGGTGCCTTATTGATTACAAGTGCCCTGCTGACTATACTCAATGTTGGCACTAATGAATACTTATGTCAAATATGTTATTGCGATATTTCTACTAAATAGATCATGCCAGGTTAGCAAAGTGTCACGGTTTGTACTGGATATCATTTCGAAAGTCACAGCCTGTAGTGCCGTTTTAAACTGCAGTTTTGACCTGACAAAATAAACCTTAAGTCCTCTTTAGTGCTAAAGTCAGATTTTAAGTCACAATTCTGAAAATGTCACTTTTAGAAAGTTGGCATTTTCT
The DNA here is from genome assembly GCA_963921515.1 of Calotriton arnoldi. Classification (NCBI taxonomy): domain Eukaryota; kingdom Metazoa; phylum Chordata; class Amphibia; order Caudata; family Salamandridae; genus Calotriton; species Calotriton arnoldi. The sequence goes on along the minus strand of CAWUFW010001090.1, from coordinate 2,864,672 downwards.
TGTCCCTACCATTTTTGCTTTCTGTCAGTGTCCTGAGTTGCATGACATTGAATGGTTCTGCCATTGGGGGGTTTGTGTATTGCTTTCAGACAGTGATACAAAGGGGCTTAGATGTGGACATAATGAGCTATCCTGGCAGGATGAATGGGAAGGGTTGTGCCTTGCCCCACACACACTTTATTGGGCTTTGTCTCCTGAAAACACAAAGGAACCTGACTCCGGGCCGGTATTCAGACAAAATATTGAAACAAAAATATAGCACTACCAAAATATCGTGTCCAAAATATTGTGATATGGAAATATCATCTGCAAGAGTATCGTTGTCAATGATATCGATTTAAGGTAAGTAATATCGATTTTGAAAATACCAAAGTCATTAATATCGGTTACAAAAATATAGGCCCTGATTACGATGTCGGTCGGACGAGCGTCCGACCAACAGCGCAGCAGAAACAGGACCGCCCAACAAGGAGTCGGGGGTCCTGCTTCCACTATAACAATGTGACCACCTTCACAGTGGTCAGAAAGCGTATTTTTTCTATTGCGGCGTGTGCTGTGGGCTGCAGCACAAGCCGCAATAGAAAAAAGACACTTTTAAATCATCCATGCACAGTGTGGCAGATACCATGTGGTGCCCACCACACAATGCATGGATGTTTGGGGGCACCACAGATGCCCCCCAGGCCTCACAGCAGAGGCCGCGGGGGACTGGGGCCCTGCTAGGGGCCCCCACAGTCACTTTACGATAGCCTTTCCATGTAGGAAAGGCCGACATGGAAAGGCTGTGGGAAATGGACATCATAATCCCGACAGCGGTGCCTGAGCAGGCATTGTCGCCATTTGGGGATTATCTGTCCCACCAAGGCCCCATCGGACTCCTTGAGCCCGTTGGAAGCGCAGCGGAATTCCCTTGCGGGTTTTCCTCTGACCCCCAGTATCATAATATGGCGGTCGGATGGAAACCTATGATGTCAGGCGGAAAGCCTCCAACATGCTGTTGTATGGCTTTCTGTCCGACATCATAATCAGGCCCATAGTTGTTTATAATATCTTTTTATTTATTATTGTTATGCATTTTAGTATATAATTTAAATGTATATGTTGTAAGTTTTTTCAATAATATTTGTTTATGTTTTTTAATATTGTTGTTAAATATTTAGGAGTTATTCAATTAAATGTAATACATTTTTGTGATTTCTAGTACTGTAGCGGGTTGTGGGTTTATGGGGGTACAGGGTGGGAAGTCATTAAATTATAAGTAATTCATAAATAGTTTTTATTAAATATTAATTATTTAATTTATAATTAATTATGTTAATTGTGCAATTGTTTTTCAAGTTGTGGGTTTTGTAAGGGTATAGAGTGGGAAGTAAATTAATTTTTAATTGTTATTAAATATTTAATTAACAATTAATTATGTTAATTGTGTATACATTTTTTTGTTATGTTACATTTTAGGATCAGGTTGTGGGTTTATAATTATGTTAACTGTGTAATATATTGAATGTTTTTTGGGTGTGTGCTATTGTTTTTGTGTGTGTAAAGGGTGTGTAAGAAATTCATTGTACTGAATAATAAATAAAGTTAATTTAAAAAATGATAGAAATCATAAATAATTATGTAAATTATGTAAATATATTACTTTTGATATTATATATTAGATGTCAGTTGTTGAATATGTAGGAGTAAATGTTGGGATGTTAATTAAATATTAATAATTTATTATTACTTAATTATTAATAGTAATTGTTTAATTAAGATTTAATTATGGAAATAATTTTTAAATTTATATATTTGGTGTGTGTTGATTTATTTGAATGGATAAATGGTGGGTGGTAATTAACTACAATTATTCTAGGAATCAATCATTATTATTACTATTGTAAATAATATTTAATTAACTTGTCTATATAATATTATTTTAATAAAGACTTTTAGATTTGTGTTGTGTACTTTGTTGAAGTATAGGGTAGAAAGTTACTTAAGTAATAACAAAATAAGTGATTTTTTTTATTTTTTTATTATTTATTATTGTATGTGTTAATTGTGTTTTGTCTTTTGAATGTACATAATAACATTTTGAGTATACAGATTTGTATTTTAATTGTGATATTTATAGTAATTTATGATATTTATTTAATAATGTAATACATATTTATTTTATTTATTTTAAAACATATATATAGATATATATTTATATTTCTTTTTTAACATATTTCTTTTTTTAATTGTTTACAATGTGTTTGAAAATATTTTATTATTTTTATAGTGAATGAGTTTGTTTATAATGCTGCACTGCTTGGAGATGGAATAGTAAATGTTACCCCTCTGCAATCCAACACTTTCCCTACTGTTGCACTGACTGGAGAGGGAACAGTTAATTTTACCCCTTCACAATCCAAGACTTTCCCTACTGTTGCATTGACTGGAGTGAAAATAGTAAATTCTACCCTCCCCACAAAATCCAACACTTTCCCTACTCTTGCATTGGCTGGAGTGGGTATAGTAAATTATAACCCCTCCGCAATCCAACACTGTCCCTATTGTTGTAGTGACTGGAGTGGGAATAGTAAGTTTTACCCCTCCGCAAGCTAACACTTTTCCTACTGTTGGAGTGACTGGAGTGGGAATAGTAAATTGTACTCCTTCACAATCGAACACTTTCCCTACTTTTACACTGACTGGAGTGGGAATAGTAAATCTTACCCCTCCACAATCCAACACTTTCTCTACTGTCATAGTGACTGGAGTGGGAATAGTAAATGTTACCCGCCCGCTATCCAACACTTTCCCTACTGTTGCACTGACTTGAGTGGTTATAGTAAAATGTACCCCTCCCCAATTTAAGAATTACCCTGCTGTTACACTAAATGGCGTGGAAATTAGTTTTTTTTATCTCTGTGTAATATAACAGTTTCCCCACAGTTGCATTGTGTGAAGTGGGAGTAGTAAATTTTATTCCTCCTCAGTCCAACACATTGCTTACTTTTGTAAACATCGTAGTGGGAATAGTATATGTATTAAATGTAAAAGTTTATAGTTTATTTTATATTGTATATATATATATATTTTTTTGTTTTTGTTTTACGTTCGGGCTCCTTCTGCCTTCCCCCGCCCTCTGCAGAGGATCGCTTAAAGCCGGCGGAGCATGCCGGACATAATTTCTTTCCAAAAGCACAAGTAAAGCGATCACTCAGAGATTTAGCAAACCCCAGTGGTAGATTTTATTCCAGGTTACGCGTTTCGCTCGCACAGCGAGCTTGGTCACACAGTGAATCATGGGAAAAGACTTGCATTACATAGATGGTGTAAAAATCAAAAGAGGACCACAACATAGGCACATACTAGCAGCCAAAATGGCATCCATTTTGAAGTTGAGTATTGTTACCTAATTCAGAGCGGTGTATTACATCATACTACCTTTACAAGTGGTACAGGGGTCCCCTAGTGATAATAAACAGATATACTCAAGTATTAACCTGTTAACCTGTTTGGCTGGATACAAAATGCGCTCACATACTTTTGTCACATGACATTCATTAGTTTCAATGGCAGCCATCTTATAGCAAAGCGATTCTCCTGTGAGGTCCAGACAGTTAAGTGTGTTATCTATTCATATTATTTTGCTGCATGGTGCCAGCATTACATACTACAAACACCGTGAATGCTAATGCTCTAGGATGGAGTACCCTCGTATGCTTTACAGTAATATACCGTTCTAAACAAGATACAAAGTGCAACATATAATCTTTGGGCAACGGTATCCTTACTAAGCATGGCAACTGCGAGAAAGTCGTGATCCCTTCCTCATATTGTCTCTACTCGGCATAGTGCCTGACGCCGCATGAATAGGGGAAAAAATAGTCCGTTATGGTAAGCTTTATTGCTAGTCAGATGGATTAGAAGAAATATATATACTTTCCCTCTCTGTCATTCCTGTCGGGTCTGAGAGTGTCAGTGCGTAGTACATCTATTCTGCAAAGTGCTGTGTAGAAATAGAACTCAGGGATCCAGCCGTAACATTTTACATGTATTGTGTCTTTTCCAGTACACCAAGACTACAACTAAGTGTCCAACAAGGATCGATAGGAATATGTGTAAGTGCAATATAAAAAATATATATATATAAAAAATTGACGTCAGACTAAAGAGAGAAAACCATATTTAAAGAGTCTCTTATCTGTCTCATTGGGCCCTCCACCATTGCGATAGAAGAAAAGGGTAGGGGTGGATTTCAGTGAAGGTGGTTCTCAGATTCTGCCCCTTCCTTTTCTCCTGTGTAAAGAAAAGAAAAGAAAACATTAAAATCCATGAGTAATCTCATTCTTAGGATTAAAACACATATCAAACAATAAATACACAATTACACAAGTGTACAGTAAACAAGATAACAACGTCTTCTGCAACATGAAGAAAATTACAAGATTCATGCATTTATTCGTGTAAATGTATGCTTATTATTTCATCTTGGTTAAGCCCTTCGGGAGTTTTGGTTTGAAGGTTAATTATGTGCCAGGATTCTTTTTTACACAGGAAAAGGACTCCGGTGCCCCCTCTCTGTGTATATTCGATCTGTTCTATAGCAAAGAAAGTCAGCAGGGAACTGTTAGAGAGATGGTAATCAGCGAAGTGTCTGGCCACAGGGTAGTGGGGATCTTTGTTATTTATGGCCCTCATATGTTCCAACACCCGTTTTTTGGTGGCCAAGGTGGTGCTGCCTACGTATCTTTTCTTACATGGGCATTCAAGGATGTAAACAGTAAATATCGTGCCACATGTGAGGAATTGTTTTATAGGTCTTTCTCCTGTCGGTGTGGAGTAAGTTTTCCTCATGGAACTGTTCCTGCAGGCCTTGCAGTGGCCACAGGGGAAGAAGCCCTGAAGGTTGATCTGTGAGTTCAGACTTCTGTTGGTAATGTCTCCTTTCACTAGGAAATCTTTGAGATTCCTCCCTTCCCTGTAAGTTATCTGTGGTCTTTTTTGTATGTTGTGGCCTATGACAGGATCGCTGGAAAGGATATTCCAGTTCTGTGTCAGGATTTTAGATATGGTCTTCGACTCCTTATTATACGTAAGGATTACTCTGGTTGTGGTATCTTCCTCAATGTCTGTTGTATCTCTCAGTGTCTCATCTCTCTCAATTTTATCAATTTTATCTTTCGCTCCCTTCAGAACCCAATTGGAATACCCCTCTCTCGGAACCTTTTCATCATATTCTCTTGTTCATTCACAAAACTCTCCTGTGTGCTGCAGTTTCTTCTCGCTCTTAGCAGTTCCCCAAATGGAATGCTCCATTTCAGTGTATCAGGGTGGCTGCTGAGGGCGTGAAGAAGACTGTTCCCTGCTGTCGTTTTCCTGTGGAGTTTGGTGTTTATCCTGTTGTCCACAATCTCTACCACTACATCTAGAAATTCAATTTGTTTCTTGCTGATGGTATGTGTGAGTGTGAGATTAAAGTTGTTGTTGTTAAGTTCTCTGATCATGTCTTTAGCACTTTCCTCACTACCCTTCCACACCACGAAAAGGTCGTCGATGTACCTGTACCACCGTATTATCTTGTTGTTACCGGGGTTTTGCTCTAGTTTTCTAAGGACCTCTTCCTCCCATACCCCAGAAAAAGATTAGCAAAACTGGGGGCAAAGCAAGTACCCATCGCGGTACCAAGTACTTGTTTGAACATAGTGCCATTAAATAAAAACATGTTGTTGAGGAGACAGAATTTCATAAGTACTAGTAACATCTCAGTATGTTCTAGATAACATATTTCACGTGTGTTGAGAAAGTGTTGACAACAGAGGACACCTAGTGAATGATCAATTATAGAGTACAGTGAGTTAACATCCAGAGAAATCATATAATAGTCTTCTTCCCATACAATATCTTTGATTTTGCCCAGGAAGTCTTTTGTGTCTCGTATGTGCGAGGGAAGTTGCTCTACGTAGTCATGGAGGAAATGATCTATATATTTAGAAATATTCTCAGTGACACAGCCGATGGAAGATACGATGGGTCTACCCGGTGGTTCAATGGGATTTTTATGCACCTTGGGTAGCAAGTAAAAGATGGGAGTTCTGGGATAGTCGCATTTCAAGTAGCAATATTCTTCCCATTGTAGGATTCCTTTGTCTTTATACTCTATAAGTGTGTCCCACACGCTAACTATACTCGCATTGTATTCATGTATGTCAGTTGTAACATAGAATCTTGTATCAGTGAGTTGTTTGGTGGCTTCAGCAATATATGATGCCCTATCCCAGAGTACAATGTTTCCACCTTTGTCGGCGGGGCGGATGATGATGTTCTCATCCTCATTAAGTGATTTAATGAATTGCCATTGTTTTTTGGTGAAGTTAGTGGAATCAGTGTTTCTATTACGTAGACGTTTGCGAAATTTTATGAGATCTTGGTTTATGGTCTCATGAAAGGCATCTATGTTATCATGTGGCATTAGTGGTAGGAAGATGGATTTCGGTCTAAACTTCGAGTTAGCAGGACAATCGGTTCTTGTGTTGGATTGTTCTTCAGATTGATCTAAACCTGATTCCTGATATAGGTCCTGCATTGCAATCAAAGTTCCCCTGTCTCTTATGCTGAGAAACGTGTCGTGGTTGTTGTTAGGTCTTTTGTCAGGAATATCTGCTGTGCCTTTTAAACTGTGCCATTTTCTTAGTTTGACCTTCCTTACAAATTTGAACATGTCTATTCTTGTTTCAGGATAGTTAAAAGAGTTCGTCGGGCAAAAGGAGAGTCCTAAGCAAAGTGTACGTTTTTCAAACATCGACAATGGTCTGTGTGATAAATTTATAATAGTTCTATTTACCATATTGTCTTCCATCATTTCTGATTCTTCTGGCCCATTTGTTTTGTTCCCAAGAAAGAAAGTACGAAGTTCCTGTGTGATGTGTTAATCACTCGAAAGGTAAGAGTTTTAGAGTAGCTACAGGTAAAGAGGAGGATAGGGGGAATTCCTCCTGTAGGAACTAGGGCCCTCACACACCCAGCAAGCTAGGTGTCATGCTGCATCATTTGAGCCTGCTCCTCGTCGGGCCGGCGCTGCAATGCCCGACGGACACCCTTAAAGGGGCTCTTTTTCGGAGAACTTCTGTTCCTCGCCGTATGGGTGCCGTGGGTGTGTGGGGCCAGAATGAGTGTAGATGTGTAAAGTGATGATAAAACAGGTAAGGGAGTCCTCTGTGATGAATTTATTCAGCGAGGGACCCGACCTGATTAAAAGTAAATAGGGAGGGGTGACTCTTTTTGTTATAATGCGACAAAAAATGCACTCAACTCCCAAATGGTCGACATGTTTCTCGCTATTTGTTGTCAAGGAGTGATCGTTAGCGATTCTTCAGGACCGTGTGAAGTAAAACAAAACTATCTACACATAGGTGGCAAGGTGCAACGCTACCTACCACTTGTAGTCCCTCAGGGACATTTCCTTTGGGAAATGAGGTAACCTGTAGTACAAACAAGAGCACAATATTTTCTGTAAGAATCACATAAGTCGGTAATACTGTGGTGAATTTAAATTAATTAAAAATATAATGCTGGACATGCTTTTACAATTTTAAGCAGTGTGTGACTTCATAGATAACCCCTTAAAAACATCTATGCACACGTGATGAAAACCGTGATGGTGAGTGTAATGTAGACTCACCTATTTAGGTATCGGATATTGCCTCATCAGTTGCAACGAAGTTAAAAAGACACAATAAGTGGTGAAAGAAAGAAACGTCAGGTGTTAGTATCCTGATTTTCTGCATCATGTCTTTGCCAGGTAATGAGTAAAGGAAACAAGGGCACAGGGTCCCGGTCAGTCCGGGTGTCGCCTGAGTGGAAGCCACTATACCCTCTCCCCGCTTCGTTTATTATAAATAACCGTAGTCACAATCTGTGGACATCAGGGGGGGCGCACTAGGCGCGACGAGACACTGGCAGAAGTGGGTAGCCAAAGTGATTATCGCCGTGCATATACAACCCCCCGAGACCCGGTTGCGTACAGGGCCATCTCCAAGAAGATTGTGAGAAAACACAGTGGATTCCACCGGCAGGCACAATAAGGATACTGACGCTAGTTTCCCTCACCTCAATACGTTGCATATGACAGGGAGGCCTCCAATCATTCATGCCAACTTACCTACTCCCATTTGGAGCCAAACGGCCGACCTACCCCGCTTCGCTGCATCCAGGAAGGTGTTCATTCCTGTAACCGGCAGCGTTAAATACCTTCCCTGGAGAACGGAGTCGAGAGCGCGGGAGAGCCAATCGGTTCCAGCTGGTGTTTGCGAGGGTCATGTGATCGCTTCACATGCTTGTGCTACCACATAAATATGGCGGCCATCTTGGAGTGGGTTTGTAGGATGGAAGTCCTAATGGCCATTCAAATTTGTCACGGGTTGTAATACCCCATGGGAATTGATATCAATGTTGTTAATCAATGGGATCAAATATATTCAGAAATCAATTGATGCCCAACGTTAGTGTGTATTCTAGTACAGACAGACCAAAGTTCACAATAGCCCGTATTTTATTTTTTTAACCACATTAGAAAAGGTTAAAAATTGGCTTATGGACAAGATGGATGGATAGAAGGATTGGGGCCCTTGAGTACGCTATTGGCAGACGTGTTCGAGTGAAGTGATGATTTATGAACATATTGAGTAGGTGATGTCCGAGTATGGTACACAAGTGGCGGTCCATAGATCTAAGGACTCAAATAGGCGGTCCCATGATTGCTTGAAATAAGGGGATGTGAGGGTGTGACCTCGATTGATGTTATGTATCTAGGGTATGGGCTACAATGGGGATGCACACGTTAAAGTCGTTTTTCATCATATATGGTGCATAACCGGAACCAGAGTTTAATTAGTCCAGCGGTTGGTAAAGGGGCTTGTAGATGTTGTGGCCCTAGTATAGGGTGAATGAAAAGCCTATTTTAAGTTTAATACGGGTTTATGAAATTGGCTATCAATGGTTTAAAGTACCCCAGGGGATTTCATCATTCAGACCACAGTGAGCTGAGCCCAGACGATAGACCCATCTTTGTTCTATCCTAAAGAGATCTGTTTGTGTAATCTGTTGGTGTGCTTCCAGTACCACCCAGCTTATACTCTCAGGAGGATGTTGGTGTTCCGTAAAGTGAGTGTAGAGCTTTGTGTTGGTCTTCAAGAAGCGAATATTACTTTTGTGTTCTGTTATTCTAGTTTTAATACTTCTCATGGTCATGCCTATATATTTTTTCTCACAAGGGCATGTCAGTAAATATATGCAGCGTGGAGTATTGCAATTTGTGTGTTTTGTGATCCTCCATGTGAACCTGTCTGAGAGTTTCAATTCTTTCGTTGGTTTGGTCTGGGGACACACAGCACAAGATCCACAAGGGAAATGTCCTGTAATTGGTGGAAGGTCCCATAAACGTCTTTGGCTAGTGGTGGATTTATTTCTGGGTCTCGTGTGTATCAGCATATCTTTCAGATTATTCGTTCTTTTGAAAGAAAATCTGGGTTTGGGGATCTCTAGATCACCAGTGTTCAGAATACCCCAGTGTTTATTTACAGCCTTTTTGATCATGTTTGATCTGGGTGTGTAGGTAGTGACACAGGTAAGGACATTGTCTGGTTCTTTACTTTTAACCTCGAGGAGGCTCTCGCGATGATTGTTTCTGGCACGTTTCATACATGTTCTGACTTGTTTTTTGGGATACTGTCTTTTCAGTAAATTTGTGGATAGTAGTTCAGCTTCAGTTTTATAGTCCTGTGTTGAGCTGCAATTTCTCCTTATGCGTAGAAATTGACTGAAGGGGAGATTATCTTTTAGAGTCTTAGGATGGTAACTGCTATATAGTAGCAGACTGTTCATATCTGTGGGCTTTTTATACAGGGTCGTGTCCAATTTTCCTTCTTTTAATCTGATGGTAAGATCTAGGAATGGAATTTCAGTACTTGAAATTGTGAGGGTAAATTTCAGGTATTGGTTCTTGGTATTGATCCATTCACAAAATTCAATACAAGTTTGTTCTTCACCTTTCCAGAAGATAAGTATATCGTCTATATATCTCTTCCACAGTCTCAGGTTAGCTACGAAGGGGTTGTTGGTATGCTGTATCACTTCTTTCTCAAATGCCGCCATGTACAGACATGCTACACTGGGTGCAAAGGTACTCCCCATCGAAGTATCCTGAGACTGGTGGAAGAGTTGTGTGTTGAATTCGAAAAAGTTTTCTGTCAGTGCTAAAGTAGCACATTGCATGATGAAGGAAATGGGGGTAGCTGACGACCATTCAGTATCCAACAGGGCTGTTTCTATCACAGTCAGTGTCTCTCTCTGTGGGATATTGGTGTATAATTGTTCCACATCTAAGGTGACTAATAAGTCAATGTCGGTGGAGTCCTCCAAACCCTCAATGATCCGCAAGACATCGGTGGTGTCTCTCATGTACGAAGGGGTCTGTTTAACTAGAGGTTGTAGGTAGTGGTCACAGAATTTTGACAGGGGTTCTAAAAGAGAGCCTATTCATGATACAATGGGTCTACCTGAGACTGAAGTGGTTCCCTTGTGTTTCTTTGGGAGGGTATAGAAGTACGGAGTCTTAGGATGTTGTGTGACTAAGAACTCCGCCTCTTTTTTACTAACCCATCCGTTACTTTCTGCTTCAAAAACCATTGAGGTAATTTCTTTTGCCAAACGGGTCGTTGGATTGGTTGTTATAGGGGTATAGAATTTTCTATTCTGAAGTTGGCGTAGACATTCGGTGTCATCAATCCTTGGTGGATTGTATGACAGTTGCTCCCTTTGTCAGCTTGTTTTATGGTGATACTCATGTCTTCCGTTAATGATTTTATAGCTGTACGTTCTTGATTGGATAGGTAATGGCAGGGGACCGGAGTGTTTCCGTTCTCAAGTTCCTTTCGCACCGCTTTTTCAAAAGTCACTACTTCTGTTGGTACCATGTCCATAGTAGGAGTAAAAGTGGAAGGATTATGTAATCCTGAGTCAGTTTGACTGGTTTGACTAGCTTCTACAGTGTCCTGAAAGTATGCTCTCAGTCGAACCTTCCTAAATAGGTTTTGAATCTCACATTGTTCTTGGAACCTGTCTACCCTTGGAGTGGGGACAAAACCAAGCCCTTTTTCCAAGACTCTTTTTCAGTGGTGGTCAGTGGTCTCTGTGATAAGTTCACTACTATACTGCTCTGCCCCGTGTTTTGCTCCGGGTGTCCATCCCATTCGGTTGGTCGTCCTGCCACTGAACCTGTTTCTGACCTCCTCTTCTGCGCCCTCTTCCTCTGCCCCAGCCTCTGCCTAAAAAAGGGGGGTTCTCGATTTGGTAAAATTGTGGTTGATTTGGAGGGTACATTGGGAAAGGCCAGTATGGTGGTTGTGGACCATGAGGGTGCTGCATGTTGTAATTGGGATAGCGCTGTTGGTTCCTCTTTCTTTGATTGGAACCTCCCCAACTACCACTGCTGGAATCACTGCTAGCTGAGCCTCTTCTATTGGTGTCACTGTTCTCATCAGATGAGTAGCCATTCTTGTTAGAGGTGTAATCTGGTTTTAGATAGGGGTACACTCTCTCTTTTTCAAATTTTTGTATATCTTTCTGGAGCTTGCTAACCTTCTGTTTCATCAGGTACTCTTTTTGCTCTGCAATTTTATTATTAAGTTCAGACAATTTAGTTTTAAAGAGGGAAATCTGAACAGTTGTTTTGAGTGCCCCCTCAGCTATCTGTATTCTGATGAGGAGGGCATCCGCCTGCCTCTTTGCCGTGTTGATGATGAGGATGAGTAGGTCCCTAGTGCATTTCCATGCCACTAGGGACCACTCTTTCTTAAAAACCGCATCCTCCAAAAACAGGCGTGGGAAATTTTTGACTATAAGGCCAATAGGTGCTATATTCGCCCTTAGGTATTCCGTCATCATGGCTCCATGAAGAGTTATTTTAAGCCATTCTTTTTTCATCATAGTGAGGGAGGCCCAATCCTCTGTCTGGGTCCCTGAGGCTGAAGAGCCTGCTGATTCCAAGATGGATGGGGTGTTCCTAAGTATTTCCACGGCTATTTCTTCGCCGAAGCTAAGTCCTGGGTTATCATCCATAGTGATGGAGGCCCAGTGGTGTAATCAAATCAGGGGATTTATTTCTTGTCAAAGTCACAGAAAAGAATGAGGGGGGGATGGGCCAGTAAGGAATGTTGTCCTTCTGGTAACCTGATATGTCCCACGGGTGGAGGCCCGTGCACAAGTCTATCAAAATAAGAGGGACGGAGAGGGCTTGAGGAGGTCCAATGTACATGCCCTACATACAGTTCCCAAGAAAGAAAGTACGAAGTTCCTGTGTGATGTGTTAATCACTCGAAAGGTAAGAGTTTTAGAGGTGCTACAGGTCAAGAGGAGGATAGGGGGAATTCCTCCTGTAGGAACTAGGGCCCTCACACACCCAGCAAGCTAGGTGTCATGCTTCATCATTTGAGCCTGCTCCTCGTCGGGCCGGCGCTGCAATGCCCGACGGACACCCTTAAAGGGGCTCTTTTTCGGAGATCTTCTGTTCCTCGACGTATGGGTGCCGTGGGTGTGTGGGGCCAGAATGAGTGTAGATGTGTAAAGTGATGATAAAACAGGTAAGGGAGTCCTCTGTGATGAATTTATTAAGCGAGGGACCCGACCTGATTAAAAGTAAATAGGGAGGGGTGACTCTTTTTGTTATAATGCGACAAAAAATGCACTCAACTCCCAAATGGTCAACATGTTTCTCGCTATTTGTTGTCAAGGAGTGATCGTTTGCGATTCTTCAGGACCGTGTGAAGTAAAACAAAACTATCTACACATAGGTGGCAAGGTGCAACGCTACCTACCACTGGTAGTCCCTCAGGGACATTTCCTTTGGGAAATGAGGTAACCTGTAGTACAAACAAGAGCACAATATTTTCTGTAAGAATCACATAAGTCGGTAATACTGTGGTGAATTTAAATTAATTAAAAATACAATGCTGGACATGCTTTTACAATTTTAAGCAGTGTGTGACTTCATAGATAACCCCTTAAAAACATCTATGCACACGTGATGAAAACCGTGATGGTGAGTGTAATGTAGACTCACCTATTTAGGTATCGGATATTGCCTCATCAGTTGCAACGAAGTTAAAAAGACACAATAAGTGGTGTCTCTAGAGTAGTGAAAAAATGACACATAAAAAGAAAGAAACGTCAGGTGTAAGTATCCTGATTTTCTGCATCATGTCTTTGCCAGGTAATGAGTAAAGGAAACAAGGGCACAGGGTACCGGTCAGTCCCGGTGTCGCCTGAGTGGAAGCCACTATACCCTCTCCCCGCTTCGTTTATTATAAATAACCGTAGTCACAATCCGTGGACATCAGGGGGGGCGCACTAGGCGCGACGAGACACTGGCAGAAGTGGGTAGCCAAAGTGATTATCGCCACGCATATACAACCCCCCGAGCCCCGGTTGCGTACAGGGCCATCTCCAAGAATGTTGTGAGAAAACACGGTGGATTCCACCGGCAGGCACAATAAGGATACTGACGCTAGTTTCCCTCACCTCAATACGTCGCATATGACAGGGAGGCCTCCAATCATTCATGCCAACTTACCTACTCCCATTTGGAGCCAAACGTCCGACCTACCCCGCTTCGCTGAATCCAGGAAGGTGTTCATTCCTGTAACCGGCAGCGTTAAATACCTTCCCTGGAGAACGGAGTTGAGAGCGCGGGAGAGCCGATCGGTTCCAGCTGGTGTTTGCGAGGGTCATGTGATCGCTTCACATGCTTGTGCTACCACGTAAATATGGCGGCCATCTTGGAGTGGGTTTGTAGGATGGAAGTCCTAATGGCCATTCAAATTTGTCACGGGTTGTAGTACCCCATGGGAATTGATATCAATGTTGTTAATCAATGGATCAAATATATTCAGAAATCAATTGATGCCCAACGTTAGTGTGTATTCTAGTACAGACAGACCAAAGTTCACAATAGCCCGTATTTTATTTTTTTAACCACATTAGAAAAGGTTAAAAATTGGCTTATGGACAAGATGGATGGATAGAAGGATTGGGGCCCTTGAGTACGCTATTAGCAGACGTGTTCGAGTGAAGTGATGATTTATGAACATATTGAGTAGGTGATGTCCGAGTATGGTACACAAGTGGCGGTCCATAGATCTAAGGACTCAAATAGGCGGTTCCATGATTGCTTGAAATAAGGGGATGTGAGGGTGTGACCTCGATTGATGTTATGTATCTAGGGTATGGGCCACAACGGGGATGCACACGTTAAAGTCGTTTTTCATCATATATGGTGCATAACCAGAACCAGAGTTTCATTAGTCCAGCGGTTGGTAAAGGGGATTGTAGATGTTGTGGCCCTAGTATAGGGTGAATGAAAAGCCCATTTTACGTTTAATACGGGTTTATGAAATTGGCTATCAATGGTTTAGAGTACCCCAGGGGATTTCATCATTCAGACCACAGTGAGCTGAGTCCAGACGATAGACCCATCTTTGTTCTATCCTAAAGAGATCTGTTTGTGTAATCTGTTGGTGTGCTTCCAGTACCACCCAGCTTATACTCTCAGGAGGATGTTGGTGTTCCCATAAGCCGATTTCCTCGTCCTCTGCCTCTTTTGTTCTCTCTGCCGTTGGAGTTTCCTTCTTCTCCAATTCCTTCCTGGTTTCTTACCCGTCCTCTGCCTCCTCCTCGTCCTCTCCCTCGCATTTTCGTTGGTTGGACGGTCCTCGGTATTTCTCTCCGTGTCCTCAGGACACGGAATTCGTCCAAAAAAGTCGCTTGGATTCTTTGTCCGTGTTCTCTTGCTGTCTGCGCGGTTTGTGCTAGTTGTTCTTCCACTTCAGCATCACTGCTTACTACGGAATCAGTTCCGCTTGCATTCTCTGTCTCACTCCCAAGGAGTTCTCCTAGTGATAATTTTTCATACAAATGGTCGTATTTATGTGAGTATGTCAGTATTCGGCCACTTTCGTAATCTATGCAGTCGCGATGGAGTTTGCGCTGCTTCCGTGCTTTGATATCTTCTTCGTACGTTTTCAATCTCAGTTTGAGTTCATCTACGAATTTCCTTATTATTTCTTGTTCTTTGTGGCTCTTCAATTCATCTTCCAGTGTTTTGAGTTCCTGTAGGAGTGACGCCCTATCCTCCCAGGCATACTTGACCAAGATGGTTAGCATTTGTTTAGAACTCTTTGCTGAGTTTTCTGACCATTCTTCCAGCATCCTGGGATTGGGGGATTCGTACGAGGGAGTAATGTATATTCGTAGTCCTCTAGGCACCATATCCTTTTCTATGTAGTCTTGTAGTGAGATTGCTTCCCACCACTTCGATGTTTCTGACTTCTTGATCTTCTCCAATCTCTTCAGTTTATCCTGTAGTGTGGTATCTTTAGGTCTGGTTTCTGAGGGCCGCAGCCCTCCTCTCAGATTCTTCTTCCATCTATGCGTTGTTCTTTTCTTGTCTGTACACCTTCGTGAATAAAAGATGTGGACTGCGTGTAGGACTGGATGTGTCCTGGAGCAAGCACCTCCCCTCACTTCAATATGAGGTTCCTGCTGTCTGTAGTGTCAGTCTTATTGTTAGCGTGCTTTCTTTCCCAGCACGGTCTCTTTATGATGTTAGTAGAAAGTACTAAAGATTCGAATTTCAGAGGAGTTATTAGAAATACGTTGCGCAATGCTAAATACAGGCTTTTTAGTATTTACTTTTCTTGGAGAAAAACGACACAAAAGAGTTAAAGAATACAGTCTGGACGGATTTCCTTTGTCTGTTGTGAAACAAATTATGGTCACAATACCAGATATACTGCTGGGTAGTGTGTCTGTTCACAGTAGTAACCATGTAAGGCGAGGTACATGCGGATAGCTGCTTTACTTTTGCACATCCAATATAGGCACAGTCCCAGATATGCTCGTTAGTAACGGTTGGCCGTCCACGATCACCCGATTAGAACGGGATTCATGCGGATAGCCGTTTTCCTAGATTGTATTCCTATTTACAGTATGCTGATTGATAGTGGGTGAGTAGGAGTAAACTGGCGGCGTGTTAACAACGATCTTTTCCAATTTCCCTGTGCCCGCTGTACCTGTTATGCAGGTTCCGTGTTCCGCCACAGACGGGGCGGAAGGTGAGAAGGACACGCGTCCTTCAACCCGTCTCTCTCCCCCTCCCCGTACCCCCGGGCAGCCCCCAATGGAGTCCTTACTTGCACAGGTCAGCGCTTCTCGGGCCTCAATTCCCGCGTCTCTCCCACGTCTTCGGGCTTCAATTCTGCACGTCTGCCTTTCTCCACGTCTCGTCTCAGCAATACCGCGTGTCTTCATACAGTATTTTCTGTCAGTTTCCTCCCCTCTTATCTCTCCAAATATCTCCGATCTTCGTATCTTTTGAATGAGGACACTACAAACCGGGCCCCGGAAGGCTCTTTCAATGTTTTACGTTCGGGCTCCTTCTGCCTTCCCCCGCCCTCTGCAGAGGATCGCTTAAAGCCGGCGGAGCATGCCGGACATAATTTTTTTCCAAAAGCACAAGTAAAGCGATCACTCAGAGATTTAGCAAACCCCAGTGGTAGATTTTATTCCAGTTTACGCGTTTTGCTCGCACAGCGAGCTTGGTCACACAGTGAATCATGGGAAAAGACTTGCATTACATAGATGGTGTAAAAATCAAAAGAGGACCACAACATAGGCACATACTAGCTGCCAAAATGGCATCCATTTTGAAGTGGAGTATTGTTACCTAATTCAGAGCGGTGTATTACATGATACTACGTTTCCAAGTGGTACAGGGGTCCCCTAGTGATAATAAACAGATATACTCAAGTATTAACCTGTTAACTTGTTAGGCTGGATACAAAATGCGCTCACATACTTTTGTCACATGACATTCATTAGTTTCTATGGCAGCCATCTTATAGCAAAGGGGATGATATTCGTGGCTTTGTTCTAAGGGTACTCAAGGAAGCCTTCCCCGAGCTCTCTCATTGGAACTGGGAGACTGAGGGGAACTCGGAAGCAAGATGGCGGCCGCGTAGAAGGCCGATAGCAGTATCAGTGAATTGGCTGTTGGTTTGGCGAGACCTCGTATGAGTTGAGGAAAAGTGCTTACTGAATGAGAAGCCCCCTCATGCAGAGATCCCGGAGCTGTTGCTGCTGCGAGGACTGGACTAACTGGATCGAGTCCGGGATTCAGGTTTTGAAACGCGCATCCGTTCTGCCTGAGGCATCGTCTACCTGGGAGTGACGGGAGCCGTGATAGAATGGGTCCGAAAGCAGCCGCGAATGCCGGGATGTCAAAGTCGGCGGGAAGTCGTGTGGTGCGAGGTCGGAACCCAGCGGAGACGGAGCATGGATCCCCGGATTTAGTTATGGGACGAGCGCAGTCTCAGACTCCCAGCAAAGAGCTTCCAGCGGTGAAGAGCGGAAGAGGCGGGGGAGCTGGGAAACCCCGTCCGCCCGGTCTATCGGTGGTGGAGCTCTTGCAGCGCCCAAAGGAATCACAGGCTGTTGGGGAAAGGAGTAGACAAAATCGGGAGGTGAGCCACAAGGAGAATCGGGATTCATCAGCGGTGAAAGGTACTGTGCCAAATGAGAGGCAATTGAGAGAGGACGTCCCCCCCTTGCGAGGGACTGATGGAAGTGGGGAGAGGGTTGATAATGGAGTTGGTGTTGGTGAAGAAATCACGGAATTGGAGGAGGCATCTTTGGTTACTCTGGAGCTTCAGGGTACAGCAGTGGAGCAGGGAGTGGTCGGCCCCAAGATAGTAATGGTGTGTCCAGAGGCACAACAAAGGGCGGAAAATATATTGGGAAGTGAATTAAATGTCGCAGCGGACCTGGATGCAGGGGACAAAAATAATGGGGAAAAAGAACCGAGCGATTATTTTTTTTCAGTCTCAGAAGGAGCTGAATGGTCGGAGGATGGTCTTAGTACATCATCGGAGGTGAGCAACTTAGATACCGACCCTGAGGACAGTGATAAGGCTCAATCTAAAACAGTAAAAAAAAATAATCAGCGCCTCAGTACACAAAAACGAGACAGAAAGGATTTGAAATGGGATTACTCAGCAGCGACTCAGCTATCTGGTACAGAGGCAGAGGCAACCCCCGCAGAGGCTAGCTTTGTTTCTCCAACATTAGAGGTAATACACCAGGCTATCCTCTCACACAGGGAAGAAACGCGCCAAGATAGCCGCAAGGCGCAGGCTGCTCTTCGAAAAATGCAAGGCGTTGTTAGGAAACTCTCTAAGTCTTATATGAAGATTGGGGAGAGGGTGACCAACTTAGAAGAAAGGATTGTGTCAACGGAAACAGAGGCTTCAGGTGCTGCAATACAGGTAGAGGCTCAAGGCTCGCAAATTAAAGATATCCAATGGAAACTCGAAGAGTTTGAAAATAGACAGAGGAGGAATAACCTAAGGGTGCTAGGGATCCCGGAGGGGGTCGAGGGGTCTGACACTAGGACATACATAATTGGGTTATTCAAGTCCTCGCTCCCTGAATTATCAGAATGGAATTGGGCAGTAGAAGTCCAGAGAGCACATCGCACTCCTTTCAAACCAAGGGTGCAAGCAGGGGAAGGAGCTAAGCCGCGGGCGATTCTTGTGTACTTTGGCAATTTTCTCCTCCGTCAGGCAATATCAGAAAAGGCAAGACCTGACTCTAAGAGAATAAGCGGGGAGATATCATACTTTGTGCGCCCGGACTTCTGCCATACTACTGTAGAAAGAAGATGGAGGTTAAGGCAGCTCATCAAACCGTGTCAGGAGAAAGGTATCCAGGCCTATTTGATAAATCCGGCTCAACTCAAGGTGATCCATGATGGGCAGACGCGGTATTTCGCATCAGAAATAAAAGCAAAGGAATTTCTGGACACTATAAGCAAATAAAGTTAAAAAAAAAAAAAAAAAAATTTTGGGGGTTAGAGAAGGCGAAGGGGATATAGGAAAGAAATGGTGAAGGGGCAGTCTTGTAAATGTTATAAGTGTGTATCATTAGATTAATGATTATATAAGATTAATAGGGGGTAAGTTGTAAGGGAATTTTTGGAAGAGGATCAGCCATGTCACTGATGCTGTAATCATCCTATGCACAGACTAGAGTCTGAGCGCTTCAAAGGGGAGGTGGAGGATCACGGTAGAAGGGAGGGGGAGGGAGGGGAGTGAGAAGGGGGAGTGGGGGTGGGGGAGGGGGTCACGGGGAGAAAATGAATATCCGGCATTTGATAAAGAAATGGTTGAAGGGCCTGCGAATAAAACAGTTAATCAATGAAAGTAGTGTAGGATGGAATAACTCTATAAAGAAGAATGGGGAAGCTTAAGATATGTACTGTAAACGTAGGGGGATTAAATGATTGGAGAAAGAGGCAAAGATTAGGGAGTTTGTAAGATCAAATTATTTCGACGTGGTGTGTTTACAGGAAACCCACGTACCTTGGGCCAAAAGAAATATGTTAAATATAAAAGGATATGAACTATTGGCATGTTCCTCTCAGACTTCTACTATTAGGGGGTAGCGATATTGGGTAGAACGGCTCTTGGTGGTGTGAAGCGTAAAATAATAGATACCCTGGGGAGATGGGTGGTGGTGGAGCTTGGAATTGGAATTACTTTATGTACTATATATGGGTCTAATCAAGATGAACCTGAAATTTTTGCTCACCTTGAAATTGAATTGACAACATGGTCAACTCCAATGATAGTATGTGGAGATTTTAATATTGCAGTCGATCTGGCTAGTAATAAGCCATATACTGGACGAAAGCCAAAAGTATATCGGGCTTTGAGTGCATTAATCAGTAGTCATGGGCTGATAGATGTCTGGGGGAATAAAGAACCAAATAAGGCAGGATTTACCTATTTCTCATGTCCACATAAAAAATATACAAAGCTGGATTATTTTTTAATATCAGCGACAGTAATAATGAAAGTTAGGATTGAGATATTACCAAAGGTAATATCAGATCATAACCCATTGGTTTTATATTTGGAAATTGATTCCCCTCATAAATGCTATGCAAAATGGACTTTTAATAGGAAGGTATTAGTAAACCCAAATTATTGTGAGTATTTGAAGACGTGGGCCCAAACTTTTTTTGACATAAATAGATATAGTGCCTCTCGAAATATAGTCTGGGACACATTCAAAGCTGCTCTTAGGGGAGAAACAATTAGTTTTATAGCCAGACTAAGGAAAGAAGGGGAGATGGAAAGTGGAAGATTACTAAGAGAATTAATGGTAGCAGAGGAACAACATATAGAAGATATAGGTCAGGGGAAAGAGGGTGTAGAGATCCAGTATAGGATTTTGACCCTAAAAACTGAGCTGCAAAAATGGATATCACAGAAAGCTGCAGACGATTACCAAATTCATAGGGGTCAGTTGTATGAGACCGGAGAACAGGCAGGTAAACTTTTAGCATTAAGAATTAGACAACAAAGTATTAGGAATACAATTATAGATATACGGGAAGAAGATCAAGTATATACGGAGTTAAAAGATATCCTTAGGGTATTTAAAGATTATTATCAAAAGCTTTATAAAGAAGAGAATATCACGGAAGCTCCTGGGATGGAGGTAGAGGATATAGGCCCTCAGCTTGACAGACAGGCAAAAGAAGAATTAGAAAGGGATATTACGATAGAGGAAGTGAATGAGGCCCTTCAAGAACTATCATCAGGGAAGGCATCGGGCCCCGATAGCATCCCCTTAGAAGCTTATAAATGTATTCAGAGTGTGATCGCCCCTATTATGTTGGACTTGTTTAATGGTATATTACATACGGGTAGTATTCCAGAATCTTGGAAAGAAACCAACATAGTGGTGTTTCACAAAAAGGGGAAACCAAAGGACAATCCAGCATCATATCGTCCAATATCCCTCATTAATGCAGATACTAAAGTGTACTCTAAGGTGCTAGCGAAAAGGTTGGGAGGGGTCATTGGCGGTTTGGTCTCCCCGTGGCAGCATGGTTTTGTACCGGGGCGTGGAACAACTGACCATGTAAGGCGTGTCATTACGCTCTTTGATGTCCAGGCTGCCACGGGGGGCGGAATGGCCATGATCCTTCTCGACGCGGAAAAAGCCTTCGACCGAGTAAAATGGACGTATTTATGGGGGATATTGGAACGAAAGGGGTTTGGCCCAAGAATGCTACAGGCTATCAGGGCAATGTACTCGGATCCAAAGGCCAAAATTCAGTTAATGGGGGATAGCTCCGATAGTATCTTTATTTCCAGAGGGACTAGACAGGGTTGTCCCTGTTCACCAATATTGTTCGCCCTATATATTGAGCCATTGATAATAAGATTATTGGGTTGTAAAGATATCAAGCCCATAATAACTAACGGTTATGAGACCAAGTTGCTGGCATACGCGGATGACCTGGCTGTATTAACTCCGGATCCAGTCAGAGCAATTAAGGCAATAACTGAGATAACTAGGGAGTTTGGTCAGAGGTCTGGCTATTTGTTAAATGAAAGTAAGACCCAGATAGTGTGTACAGAGAATATTAAAATGGATGATACAAGGTGTATAGAAGGAGCAATGTATTTAGGAGTTAGAATCAGTGCAGCAGTGGATAAAATAGTAAAGGATAACTTTGACCCGTTGGTAAGATCAATCTCAGCGGATCTAAAAAGAATAGATGGTATGCGTCTATCATTAATTGGGAGAGGTAACGTACTAAAGATGACTATGCTACCTAAGATTTTGTATCTGTTCCGATCTATTCCAGTTATGATTGATGAATTAACTATGAAATCAATTGAATCAGTTTTTATAAATTTTATGTGGCAATACGGGAAAATTAGACGTGCCATGAAATATCTGTCCTTACCGCTGCTAAGGAGGGGGTTAGCAATCCCGAATGTCAGATTTTATCAATGGTCTTGTTTAATAAGCCAGATGGCAATATTACTAGACCCAGAAAGGAACCAAACGGTTATAAATACAAGTAATTATATCCTCCCATCAATATATGAGTTGATATTAGGTGGAGAGGCCATGGGGTTTCTACTTCGTATGTCAGATAGGCGATACTACAAGAAAATGCGGTATAAGGTAATGGTAAATGCATGGGAGGTTTGGAAGAAGGCATGTAAGATTTTGGCAATCCCAAAAATAAATTACTATACCCCTCTCTGGAAAACAACTATATTGCCGCAACTATTGTATGATAGGATGGGTAGGATTTGGGATCAACAAGGTATAAGGAAAATAGGTGATATATATGAAAGAGATCAAATGTTGGGATTTAGTGCTCTACAGCAGAAATATGGGCTCCCGGCAAATCAAGGCTTTAAATATATACAAATTCAGAAATATTTATCGGGTTTAAGGCCACGGATTTCTCCGGGGGACAGAATCAATCTTATGGAGTACTTGGTAGGGGGTGGAACTAAAATAAAGATGGTATATAGTACCCTGCTCTTGAATTTACAAGACGATATGGCAAAATTTGAAGCAACTTGGGTAACTGAATTAAATGATTTTGATGTAGATATGTATAAAGCATTACATTTAGCAGGAAAGCTATTTCGATCAACTAATTTAAAAGCTCAACAGTATAAAACCCTATTTAATCTTTACTACACCCCAGCAAAATTGTATAAGTGGGGAAAGAGAGTAGATGATAAGTGCCCAAGGTGTGGAGAAGGGCCAGCTGATTTGATACACATGTTTTATCAATGTGGAAAATTAAGTATGATTCAAGGAGAGATTGAGATCTTTTGGGAGGGGCTGCTAGGATCTAAGATTGAACTATCCCCGACCTTAATGTTAATAGGGCATGATAGTAATCTGGGCCTTAGTAAGGAAAATGAATCTTTTGTTTTTATATGTATAGCAGTCCTCAGGCTACTTTTAGCAGCAGGTTGGAAGGACCCAATTCCCCCCACCTTTCAAATGTGGTTGACACGTCTTTTAGGGATGTATAACCTGGAATCCACCCTCTATATAAGGAGAGGTAGGAAGATGAGGGAATTGGGATTGAGAATTTGGGCCCCTATCAGGAGATGGAGAGATAAAGCGAAATGTCATCCGACCATTGAGAGTGAGGTCGCTTTTTAATATAGAATGAACTGTAAGATAATGGAATATTAATTATGTGCTCCCCCTATGTTTTAGCTATTTTTAAATGTTTTTTTTTTTTGATTTACTGATTTTATGTATAAGCAGGATTTTATATGGTTTATAACATAGTATAAAATGAATTGTAAAATGTATGTATTGATTTGCCGGATATTTAACTAATAAAAAATCTAAAAAAAAATAAAAAAAAGGAACTGGGAGACTGAGGTGCAGAGGGTGCATCGATTCCCTCTAATGCTTAAAAAGAAATCTGGGCAAGATGGAAAACCGAGAGCCATTCTTATTTTCTTTGGCAATTTTCTTCTTTGCCAGGCTATTTTTGAAAAGGCTAGGCCTAATGCACAAAGGGTGGTTGAGGGGCACTCCTTCTTTGTTCGGCCTGATTTTTGGAAAGGGAGGAATCTCAAAGATTTCCTAGTGAAAGGAGACATTACCAACAGAAGCCTGAACTCACAGATCAACCTTCAGGGCTTCTTCCCCTGTGGCCACTGCAAGGCCTGCAGGAACAGTTCCATGAGGAAAACTTACTCCACACCAACAGGAGAAAGACCCATAAAACAATTCCTCACATGTGGCACGATATTTACTGTTTACATCCTTGAATGCCCATGTAAGAAAAGATACGTAGGCAGCACCACCTTGGCCACCAAAAAACGGGTGTTGGAACATATGAGGGCCATAAATAACAAAGATCCCCACTACCCTGTGGCCAGACACTTCGCTGATTACCATCTCTCTAACAGTTCCGTGCTGACTTTCTTTGCTATAGAACAGATCGAATATACACAGAGAGGGGGCAACAGAGTCCTTTTCCTGCGTAAAAAAGAATCCTGGCACATAATTAACCTTCAAACCAAAACTCCTGAAGGGCTTAACCAAGATGAAGAAATAAGCATACATTTACACGAATAAATGCATGAATCTTGTAATTTTCTTCCTGTTGCAGAAGACGTTGTTATCTTGTTTACTGTACACTTGTGTAATTGTGTATTTATTGTTTGATATGTGTTTTAATCCTAAGAATGAGATTACTCATGGATTTTAATGTTTTCTTTTCTTTTCTTGTCTTTACACAGGAGAAAAGGAAGGGGCAGAATCTGAGAACCACCTTCACTGAAATCCACCCCTACCCTTTTCTTCTATCGCAATGGTGGAGGGCCCGACGAGACAGATAAGAGACTCTTTAAATATGGTTTTCTCTCTTTAGTCTGACGTCAATTTTTTATATATATATATTTTTTATATTGCACTTACACATATTCCTATCGATCCTTGTTGGACACTTAGTTGTAGTCTTGGTGTACTGGGAAAGACACAATACATGTATAATGTTAAGGCTGGATCCCTGAGTTCTATTTTTACACAGCACTTTGCAGAATAGATGTACTACGCACTGACACTCTCAGACCCGACAGGAATGACAGAGAGGGAAAGTATATATATATTTCTTCTAATCCATCTGACTAGCAATTAAGCTTACCATAACGGACTATTTTTTTCCCCTATTCATACGGCGTCATGCACTATGCCGAGTAGAGACAATATGAGGAAGGGATCATGACTTTCTCGCAGTTGCCATGCTTAGTAAGGATACCGTTGCCCAAAGAATATATGTTGCACTTTGCATTTTGTATAAAACGGTATATTACTGTAAAGCATACTAGGGTACTCCATCCTAGAGCTTTAGCATTCACGGTGTTTGTAGTATGTAATGCTGGCACCATGCAGCGAAAGAATATGAATAGATAACACACTTAACTGTCTGGACCTCACAGGAGAATCGCTTTGCTATAAGATGGCTGCCATAGAAACTAATGAATGTCATGTGACAAAAGTATGTGAGCGCATTTTGTATCCAGCCTAACAAGTTAACAGGTTAATACTTGAGTATATCTGTTTATTATCACTAGGGGACCCCTGTACCACTTGGAAACGTAGCATGATGTAATACACCGCTCTGAATTAGGTAACAATACTCCACTTCAAAATGGATGCCATTTTGGCTGCTAGTATGTGCCTATGTTGTGGTCCTCTTTTGATTTTTACACCATCTATGTAATGCAAGTCTTTTCCCATGATTCACTGTGTGACCAAGCTCGCTGTGCGAGCGAAACGCGTAACCTGGAATAAAATCTACCACTGGGGTTTGCTAAATCTCTGAGTGATCGCTTTACTTGTGCTTTTGGAAAGATATATATATATTTATATATATATATATATATATATATATATATATATATATATATATTTAGTTTTTAAATAATCTAATAATTTAAATATATATATATGTGTGTATTTTTATTATTACATTATTAGAAAAAGTATGAAATTACTATATAAATTTAAATATTTTGTTAATAATACTTTTTATCCAGATAAATGTAAATACATATATAAATATATATGTGTTTAACATTTTTAAAATAAGCATAATTGTTAGATTTGTTTAAATAAACATTTAATATATTCTACTTTTATTATATTAATGTTATTTAATATATTTAACATTTACAATTTACATTTATATATATTTGAAAAACGATATTTTATACATCGATATTAGTGACGATATATTTTTTATTCTCGAAATTTTTGTACTTACCATTATAAGTATGCCGAGTTCCTGTAGTCCTGTAGTCCGGTAAAGGGGTATAAAGTCACGTTGTTACGCCGCATAATCCAGAGATGGCTTACCTGTGCAGAAGGCTATAGATTAGCCGAAACACGTTGGGTTGAAGATTTCAAAGCAAGCTGTCACTTCGCTGTTCATTGAATAAAGCTCCTGGTGTTCTTTGGAGTTTGGTGTGCAGCGCTCTTCTTTTCTTTGGATTAAGAAGATTCGTGTGTGATTTACATGGGTGCTCTGTCCCCATGCGCTGAGGCCGCCCTGTTGAGGTTGTGGCTCCCTGCAGAGGAAATGTAAAGGATATGGTATTGAAGAGAGCCTGACCCGCCCGCACTTCACCAAGCTGATAACGGTACAGGATTACCTAACCTATGATTTGGATATAGTTGCGTGGCTAGGGATTGTAAAGGGACACGAGTTCCATTACTGAAGGACTTCAAAATATCCAGGCACAGCATGAAATGCATGTGTAAGTGTAAGCATGGCTACGTTATAAGCAAAGGATCAAACACTTTGAAAGGACTCAAATATCATGTATAAAATACTGCAATGTCGCCGTGAGGGGTCAATGGGAAATGGAATTGCAGCAATTAACAAAAGAAACTGAGACTAAAACTTCCGAGGTGCATTCTGGGGATTGTAGTAAGCTGAGAGTCCGCCGAGATCCTGTAGTTCGGTAAAGGCGTATAAAGTCATGTTGTTACGCCGCAAATCCATAGTCCCAATACCGGCAACAACCCCCACCTTCCCATAGGCGAACGTGCATAAATAAACACACAAGACACTTTGTTTATGGGAAAAACTTGTCGCAGGTTTATTCCATACAAGAGTATGCAATAAGGTGGGTTATCTTACGGGCGATCCATGGGCAGGCAGCCGTCCAACGTATGCTGCCCCTGCCAGCCTGATGAGCCAGCACTGTGGGATGTATGCCCGATCAGCGCTACACCTTTGTGGATCCACCACTGGATCACGTGGCCCTTGTTACCATCCTACTCACGCCCCTTTCAGGGCGGAGCGTAGCAGGGCAAACCCCCGGTTGGTCAGGCCCCCAACCGCCCGAAGGACTAACGGGGCGCCGTCACGGTTCTCCAGGACCCTGCCCTGAGGATCCTGGTCTTTGGCTCTGGCACCCCTATTGTGCCGCGCAGAGGTACCCTTACTGTACAAGTCTGCCGCAGAGGTACCCTTACTGTACCAGACTGCTTCCAGATCACCCTGTAACTCCGCCTGCAACGCAAAAGAAAACATTAAAACATTCATTACACCTTGCCCACCAGCCCAGCCGCAGGGTAAGAGGAAGGGAGGGAGACGGCGTGGCTGGCGGAAAAGAGGCCGCTGGGAGGGTCAGAGGGGTATACATACCCTCCCTCCCCCCCAGGCGTACCGGAAGTGACGCCCACACCCCCTGAACAGCAGGCTCCAGGCGGAAGCCCTCTGCTGCTAGAGCAAGGGGTAGGCTTGTGCCGCAATGGCACTAATCAATCAATCAATCAATAAATCATTTGTATAGCGCGCTACTCACCCAGAGGGTCTCAAGGCGCTTGGGGGAGGGGGGTCCGCTACTGTTCGAACAGCCAGGTCTTGAGTTGCTTCCTGAAGGAGAGGTGGTCCTGGGTAAGGCGGAGGTGGATGGGTAGGGAGTTCCACGTCTTGGCAGCCAGGTAGGAGAAGGATCTTCCTCCCGTTGTGGCTCTTCGGATGCGGGGGACGGCGGTGAGGGCGTGGTTGGTCGATCGTAGCTGGCGGGTGGGAGTGTAGAAGGTCAGACGGTCGTTGAGGTATCTGGGGCCTTGGTTGTGGAGAGCTTTGTGTGCGTGGGTGAGGAGTCGGAACGTGATTCTCTTGCTGACGGGGAGCCAGTGCAGGTCTCTCAGGTGTCCGGCGATGTGGCTGTGTCGGGGGATGTCCAGGATGAGTCGAGCTGAGGCGTTCTGGATGCGTTGGAGTCTTTTTGAAGTTTGGCTGTGGTTCCCGCGTAGAGGGAGTTGCCGTAGTCCAGTCGGCTGGTGACGAGGGCCTGGGTGACCGTCTTCCTGGTTTCGGTGGGGATCCACCGGAAGATCTTGCGCAGCATGCGTAGGATGTTGAAGCAAGACGAGGAGACGGCGTTGACTTGTCGGGTCATTGAGAGGGAGGAGTCCAGGATGAAGCCCAGGTTGCGTGCGTGGTCCGTTGGTTTGGGTGCGTTGCCCAGGGCAGGGGGCCACCAGGAGTCGTCCCAGGCGGAGGGTGATGATCCTAGGATGAGGACTTCTGTCTTATCTGAGTTCAGTTTCAGGCGGCTGTTCCTCATCCATTCGGCTACGTCCTTCATCCCTTCATGTAGGTTGGTTCTGGCGGTTGTGGGGTCGTTGGTGAGGGAGAGGATCAGCTGGGTGTCGTCGGCGTAGGAGATGATGTTGAGGTTGTGCGTGCGATGGCTGCGAGGGGGCTCATGTAGACGTTGAAGAGGGTGGGGCTGAGTGATGATCCTTGTGGTACGCCGCAGATGACTTCGGTGGCCTCGGAACTGAACGGGGGGAGGCGGACTCTCTGGGTTCTTCCGGTGAGGAAGGAGATGATCCACTCCAGTGCCTTCTCTTGGATTCCGACGTTGTTCAGGCGTTGCACTAGGGTGCGGTGGCAGACTGTGTCGAACGCTGCGGAGAGGTCCAGGAGAATGAGGGCCGCAGTTTCCCCGTTGTCGAGCAGGGCTCGGATGTCGTCGGTGGCTGCGATTAGGGCGGTCTCGGTGCTGTGGTTGGCCCGGAAGCCGGACTGCGAGTGGTCGAGGGATCCATTCGTCTCGAGGAAGGCGGCCAGTTGTCTGTTGACGGTCTTCTCGATTACTTTGGCAGGAAAAGGAAGGAGCGAGATGGGGCGGTAGTTTTTGAGGTCGGTGGGGTCCGCTGACGGTTTCTTCAGTAGGGCACTGAGTTCGGCGTGCTTCCAGCTCTCTGGGAAGGTGGCGGTGTCGAAGGAGGTGTTGATGATGTCCCGGAGGTGGGGTGCGATGACGGCGTCGGCCTTGTTGAAGACGTGGTGAGGGCAGGGGTCGGTTGGTTGGGGTCGGTTTAGGGGGCCCCCATTTGGGGACGGCGGGCAGCCACAGAGATGGCTTACCTATGAACAAGGCTATAAATTAGCCGAAACGCATCGGGTTGAAGATTTCAAAGCAAGCTGTCACTTCGCTGTTCATTGAATAAAGCTCCTGGTGTTCTTTGGAGTCTGGTGTGTAGCGCTCATCTTTTCTTTGGATTAAGAAGGTTTGTATGTGATTTACATGGGTGCTCTGTCCCCATGCACCGAGGCCGCCCTGTTGAGGTCGGGGTTCCCTTCGGAGGAAATGTAAAGGATATGGTATTGAAGAGAGCCTGACCCGCCCGCACTTCACCAAGATGATAACGGTACAGGATTGCCCAACCTATGATTTGGATATAGTTGCGCAGCAAGGGATTGTAAAGGGACACTCGTTCCTTTACTGAAGGACTTCAAAAAATATCCAGGCACAGCATGAAATGCATGTGTAAGTGTAAGCATGACTACGTTATAAGCAAAAGACCAACACTTTGAAAGGACTCGAATATCATGTATAAAATTCTGCAATGTCCCCCTGAGGAGTCAATGGGAAATGGAATTGCAGCAATTAACAAAAGCAACTGAGACTAAAACTTCCAAGATGCATTCTGCAGATTGTAGTAAACTAAGACTACGCCGAGATCCTGAAGTTCGGTAAAGGCGTATAAAGTCAGGTTGTTACGCCGCAAATCCAGAGATGGCTTACCTGTGAACAAGGCTAAAGATTAGCCAAAACGCGTTGGGTTGAAGATTTCAAAGCAAGCTGTCACTTTGCTGTTCATTGAATAAAGCTCCTGGTGTTCTTTGGAGTCTGGTGTGCGGTGCTCTTCTATGATTTACATGGGTGCTCCATCCCCATGTGCCGAGGCCGCCCTGTTGAGGTTGGGACTCCCTGCGGAGGAAATGTAAAGGATATATATATATATATATATTCACATACATACATATATATATATATATGTGTATATATATACATTATCTACTGGCGGTCGCCAGTAGATAGTTATAGTTACAACCTATTATCCATAGGAAATCCGCGACATTCTATTTGAAATAACTCTCTTGCCGGTTGACGTATCTTCGCAAAATTTTCAAACTTTGTGGGGCGCTCCGGTCCGCTCCTACCCTGAAAGTCTCGGGGGGATTCGTCAAGCGGGGGCCGAGAAAAAGGGGGGTCCCAAAACGCGTTTTCCCCATGCAATTTTCCATAGGAAACTTTAGACACGGCTACAGCTCGAACTGCTGAACGGAATTACACCAAATTTGGCAAAGAGGTAGTTCTTGGTTCAGAAAGAACCCTTTTGTTAAATGGTGTAAATCCGTTCAGTAGTTGCTGAGAAAATCAAAAGAAAAAAGATAGGTATATCTAGGGCCGCGGATCCTCCCGAGCACGAGCTTTATGTTAATTGGCTGTCAACACTCCAAATCAGGAAGTGTTGGCAGCCATTTTGTCCCTCGGTAGAACCGAGGGACAGAAACAAGTGCGCAAAGCGCACAAAGGGGGCAGGGTAGAAACACCCTGACCCCCTAGGTCTGCTCAGGGGTCCCACAAGGACCCCCTGGGCAAAAAAAAATTTTCGGCAGGGAGCGCGAACCCTGCTGAAAAAAAAATCGAAGTGCGGTCTCCCGCGCTTCGATGACACTGGCCCCCGGGTGGGCCTAGTCCCGGGGGCATGCTGGGGGGTTAATTTTATGTGTGGGGGCCTCTAAGGGCCCCCAAGCCCCGGGGACCACCACCCCCGGGGCCTTATGGATAATGGTGCGGGAGGGCTCTGAGCCCTCCCGCAGCCCCGGGGACCACCACCTCCCCGGGGCTTCTTTTTATATTTAAAAACCTGTGTGGGGGGCTCCAGCCCCCACACGCCCCGGGGACCACCACCTCCCCGGGGCACTAAGAAAAATGAAAATGGGGGTCCGTTTTGGACCCCCAAGCCCGGGGACCACCACCTCCCCGGGGCTTTCTCGATGTAGGGAGGGGGCCGCGCGGCCCCCTCCTGGAGCCTTTGATGGCCCTGGGGACCGCCACCCCCAGGGCCGGCTCCTGCAGTGTCCCGGGGTGCCTACCCCGGGACACTGCTGTTTGCAATGACAGGACGGGAGCCTCGCGGCTCCCGTCCTGCCATAGCAAACTGCTTTGGATATTGGAAGAGAGAGCAGGAAACCTGCTCTCTCTTCCAATATCCAAAGCCGACTGCTTTCCACATGGGGAGCAGCATGTTAGCTGCTCCCCATGTGTAAAGCAATGCCGGCTCCCGTAGGACACGGGGAGCCGGCGGGACTGTGGGGGGTTTGGGGACCCCCCCACAGTCCCCAACGAGAGGCCAGGCCCCGGGGGATGGGGTCCCCGGGGCCTAAAAATAGGAAAAAGGAAGGGGGGCCACACGGCCCCCCTTCAGGGGAAAAAAAAAAACAACAACAAAAAAAACGATCGGGCCCGCAGGCCCCGCCCCCTTCCTTCACCACTCTGCAAACGCGCCCCCTGGCGCGTTTGCAGAGGGGGAACGAATTCCCCTTGAATACTGGGGGTCCCTGGGGGCCAACTAGCCCACCAGGAACCTCCAGTATGCGCCAGGGGGCTGCCTTGCAGAGAGGTGTACAGAGGCCACGCCCCTTTTTACACCTCTCTGCAACGCAGCTCTGTGGCGCTTTTTGGAGGAACATGGTGGGCTAGTTGGACTCCAGGGACCCTCAGGATTCAAGGGGAGTTAATCCCCCGACTTAAAACGCGCCACGGGGCGCGTTTGCACAGTGGTGAAGGGAGGGGGCGGGGCTTCAGGTGACATGTGTGCAAACAGGCCCCGTGGCGCGTTTTAAGATGGGGAATTAAATCCTCTTCAATCCTGAGGGTCCCTGGGGGCCAACTAGCCCAACAGGTACGTCCAGAAAGCGCCACAGAGCTGCGTTGCAGAGAGGTGTAAAAAGGGGTGTGGCCTCTGTACATGTCTCTGCAACGCAGCCCCCTGGCGCATACTGGAGGTTCCTGGTGGGCTAGTTGGCCCGTAGGGACCCTCATGATTCAAGGGGACTTAATCCCCCAACTTAAAACGCGCCACGGGGCGCGTTTGCAAAGATGCCACCTCAGGCCCCGCCCCCTCCCTTCACCATTGTGCAAATATTCCTCTAAAATCAGCCGAAATACGAATTCCGATTTACTCACCTGTTATCAGGAGAGACCTCAGTGCTGCATCTTTCAGCCCAGTACTGATCCTCAAAAGTAATTTTAACCGTACTTACCGTTAACTTGAATTTCCTTCATAGGCTAACATTGACTGGTTTCACTTGGAAATTCTTCTAAGTGTGGAGTTTTGGAACTTTAAAATAGTCCTCTAAAATCAGCCGAAATACGAATTCCGATTTACTCACCTGTTATCAGGAGAGACCTCAGTGCTGCATCTTTCAGCCCAGTACTGATCCTCAAAAGTAATTTTAACCGTACTTACCAGTAACTTGAATTTCCTTCCATAGGATATCATTGCCTGCTTTTTGCTGAAAAAGTTTCTAAGTGTTGATTTTTGAAACATACAAATATTCCTCTAAAATCAGCCGAAATACGAATTCCGATTTACTCACCTGTTATCAGGAGAGACCTCAGTGCTGCATCTTTCAGCCCAGTACTGATCCTCAA
This sequence comes from Calotriton arnoldi, assembly GCA_963921515.1. Taxonomy (NCBI): domain Eukaryota; kingdom Metazoa; phylum Chordata; class Amphibia; order Caudata; family Salamandridae; genus Calotriton; species Calotriton arnoldi. The sequence goes on along the minus strand of CAWUFW010001090.1, from coordinate 2,832,258 downwards.
AAGTAATTTTAACCGTACTTACCGGTAACTTGAATTTCCTTCATAGGCTAACATTGACTAGTTTCACTTGGAAATTCTTCTAAGTGTGGAGTTTTGGAACTTTAAAATATTCCTCTAAAATCAGCCGAAATACGAATTCCGATTTACTCACCTGTTATCAGGAGAGACCTCAGTGCTGCATCTTTCAGCCCAGTACTGATCCTCAAAAGTAATTTTAACCGTACTTACCGGTAACTTGAATTTCATTCATAGGCTAACATTGACTGGTTTCACTTGGAAATTCTTCTAAGTGTGGAGTTTTGGAACTTTAAAATATTCCTCTAAAATCAGCCGAACTACGAATTCCGATTTACTCACCTGTTATCAGGAGAGACCTCAGTGCTGCATCTTTCAGCCCAGTACTGATCCTCAAAAGTAATTTTAACCGTACTTACCAGTAACTTGAATTTCCTTCCATAGGATATCATTGCCTGCTTTTTGCTGAAAAAGTTTCTAAGTGTTGATTTTTGAAACATACAAATATTCCTCTAAAATCAGCCGAAATCCGAATTCTGATTTACTCACCTGTTATCAGGAGAGACCTCAGTGCTGCATCTTTCAGCCAAGTACTGGTCCTGAAAAGTAATTTTAACCGTACTTACCGGTAACTTGAATTTCCTTCATAGGCTAACATTGACTGGTTTCACTTGGAAATTCTTCTAAGTGTGGAGTTTTGGAACTTTAAAATATTCCTCTAAAATCAGCCGAAATACGAATTCCGATTTACTCACCTGTTATCAGGAGAGACCTCAGTGCTGCATCTTTCAGCCCAGTACTGATCCTCAAAAGTAATTTTAACCGTACTTACCAGTAACTTGAATTTCCTTCCATAGGATATCATTGCCTGCTTTTTGCTGAAAAAGTTTCTAAGTGTTGATTTTTGAAACATACAAATATTCCTCTAAAATCAGCCGAAATCCGAATTCTGATTTACTCACCTGTTATCAGGAGAGACCTCAGTGCTGCATCTTTCAGCCCAGTACTGATCCTCAAAAGTAATTTTAACCGTACTTACCAGTAACTTGAATTTCCTTCCATAGGATATCATTGCCTGCTTTTTGCTGAAAAAGTTTCTAAGTGTTGATTTTGGAAACATACAAATATTCCTCTAAAATCAGCCGAAATCCGAATTCTGATTTACTCACCTGTTATCAGGAGAGACCTCAGTGCTGCATCTTTCAGCCCAGTACTGATCCTCAAAAGTAATTTTAACCGTACTTACCAGTAACTTGAATTTCCTTCCATAGGATATCATTGCCTGCTTTTTGCTGAAAAAGTTTCTAAGTGTTGATTTTTGAAACATACAAATATTCCTCTAAAATCAGCCGAAATCCGAATTCTGATTTACTCACCTGTTATCAGGAGAGACCTCAGTGCTGCATCTTTCAGCCCAGTACTGATCCTCAAAAGTAATTTTAACCGTACTTACCAGTAACTTGAATTTCCTTCCATAGGATATCATTGCCTGCTTTTTGCTGAAAAAGTTTCTAAGTGTTGATTTTTGAAACATACAAATATTCCTCTAAAATCAGCCGAAATCCGAATTCTGATTTACTCACCTGTTATCAGGAGAGACCTCAGTGCTGCATCTTTCAGCCCAGTACTGATCCTCAAAAGTAATTTTAACCGTACTTACCAGTAACTTGAATTTCCTTCCATAGGATATCATTGCCTGCTTTTTGCTGAAAAAGTTTCTAAGTGTTGATTTTTGAAACATACAAATATTCCTCTAAAATCAGCCGAAATCCGAATTCTGATTTACTCACCTGTTATCAGGAGAGACCTCAGTGCTGCATCTTTCAGCCCAGTACTGGTCCTGAAAAGTAATTTTAACCGTACTTACCGGTAACTTGAATTTCCTTCATAGGCTAACATTGACTGGTTTCACTTGGAAATTCTTCTAAGTGTGGAGTTTTGGAACTTTAAAATATTCCTCTAAAATCAGCCGAAATACGAATTCCGATTTACTCACCTGTTATGAGGAGAGACCTCAGTGCTGCATCTTTCAGCCCAGTACTGATCCTCAAAAGTAATTTTAACCGTACTTACCAGTAACTTGAATTTCCTTCCATAGGATATCATTGCCTGCTTTTTGCTGAAAAAGTTTCTAAGTGTTGATTTTTGAAACATACAAATATTCCTCTAAAATCAGCCGAAATCCGAATTCTGATTTACTCACCTGTTATCAGGAGAGACCTCAGTGCTGCATCTTTCAGCCCAGTACTGGTCCTGAAAAGTAATTTTAACCGTACTTACCGGTAACTTGAATTTCCTTCATAGGCTAACATTGACTGGTTTCACTTGGAAATTCTTCTGTGTGTGGAGTTTTGGAACTTTAAAATATTCCTCTAAAATCAGCCGAAATACGAATTCCGATTTACTCACCTGTTATCAGGAGAGACCTCAGTGCTGCATCTTTCAGCCCAGTACTGATCCTCAAAAGTAATTTTAACCGTACTTACCGGTAACTTGAATTTCCTTCATAGGCTAACATTGACTGGTTTCACTTGGAAATTCTTCTAAGTGTGGAGTTTTGGAACTTTAAAATATTCCTCTAAAATCAGCCGAAATACGAATTCCGATTTACTCACCTGTTATCAGGAGAGACCTCAGTGCTGCATCTTTCAGCCCAGTACTGATCCTCAAAAGTAATTTTAACCGTACTTACCAGTAACTTGAATTTCCTTCCATAGGATATCATTGCCTGCTTTTTGCTGAAAAAGTTTCTAAGTTTTGATTTTTGAAACATACAAATATTCCTCTAAAATCAGCCGAAATCCGAATTCTGATTTACTCACCTGTTATCAGGAGAGACCTCAGTGCTGCATCTTTCAGCCCAGTACTGGTCCTGAAAAGTAATTTTAACCGTACTTACCGGTAACTTGAATTTCCTTCATAGGCTAACATTGACTGGGTTCACTTGGAAATTCTTCTGTGTGGAGTTTTGGAACTTTAAAATATTCCTCTAAAATCAGCCGAAATACGAATTCCGATTTACTCACCTGTTATCAGGAGAGACCTCAGTGCTGCATCTTTCAGCCCAGTACTGATCCTCAAAAGTAATTTTAACCGTACTTACCGGTAACTTGAATTTCCTTCATAGGCTAACATTGACTGGTTTCACTTGGAAATTCTTCTAAGTGTGGAGTTTTGGAACTTTAAAATATTCCTCTAAAATCATCCGAAGTACGAATTCCGATTTACTCACCTGTTATCAGGAGAGAACCCAGTGCTGCATCTTTTAGCCCAGTACTGATCCTCAAAAGTAATTTTAACCGTACTTTCCAGTAACTTGAATTTCCTTCCATAGGATATCATTGCCTGCTTTTTGCTGAAAAAGTTTCTAAGTGTTGATTTTTGAAACATACAAATATTCCTCTAAAATCAGCCGAAATCCGAATTCTGATTTACTCACCTGTTATCAGGAGAGACCTCAGTGCTGCATCTTTCAGCCCAGTACTGGTCCTGAAAAGTAATTTTAACCGTACTTACCAGTAACTTGAATTTCCTTCCATAGGCTAACATTGACTGGTTTCACTTGGAAATTCTTCTAAGTGTGGAGTTTTGGAACTTTAAAATAGTCCTCTAAAATCAGCCGAAATACGAATTCCGATTTACTCACCTGTTATCAGGAGAGACCTCAGTGCTGCATCTTTCAGCCCAGTACTGTTCCTCAAAAGTAATTTTAACCGTACTTACCAGTAACTTGAATTTCCTTCCATTGGAATCCATTGTCTGGTTTTCAGCAGAAAAGTTTCAAAGTGTCGATTTTCACAAACTACACATATTCCTAAAAAATCGCCTGTATGACTTAAACGCATTCTTTCAACTGTTTACAGGAGATGCACCAGTGCTGGATCCAGGATCCAACACTGAGTAAGAAAAAGTAACGATAACAGTTTTTAACTTCTAAGTGAATTTCCTTCCATAGGATAACATTGGTGATTCTATGAGAAAAAGTTTCTAAGTGTGAACTTTTAAAGTACAATAATATTCCTTAAAAATCACGACTGTAACCAAAACGCTTTTACTCAACTGTTTACAGGAGATGTCCCAGGACTGAATCTAGGATCCAGTAATGTGGTTAGAAAAGTAATCCATAAAGTAACTAATTGCATTTAACTAGAAATTCACATTGAGCTGAATGTTGCATTGTGTTTGAAAATGTGTTGCCCATTGCAACAACTGTAACTACTGTACTTAAAAGTCTATTGCCTATGTGCAAAGTAATTAAACTAAAGTAATTCATTCTGAGAAAGTATTTTTTGTAATGTAATGTAAAATGTAATTACAATGTAATTTAAAAAATAAAATATGTAAAAAAAAATTGTTTCTAAAAAATTTGGAAATCAGTATGAAAAAAATTTATATAACAATTAATACATTTAAAAATTGTCATTTACAAAACCTTTGAAATTCACTGAAAAAACTGTAGGTTTCAGACATGTTATAGTTACAAATTAGCATTTAAAAAACCTTTGAAATTCACTGAAAAAACCATAGGTTTCAGGGACGTTATAGTTACAAATTAGCATTTAAAAAACCTTTGAAATTCACTGAAAAAACCATAGGTTTTAGGGACAGTTATAGTTAGTTGGACATTGCACTCGTACAAAACCCGTGAAATTCCCCCGTTATAGTTAGTCCAGCTAACTATAACTCGCGCCCCGCAATGCACTGCTGATGACGTCACATATTACATCACTCATGACATGGTCAGTGACATCACTGATGACATCTCAAATGACATCACTGATGACATCATCCACGTGATAATCTGATGCACCTCCTCACACTCTAATATAACCTTTGATACACCCACTCTAAATTACAGACTGCCATTCGCAAAACCATAGACACTCCAACACCAATAACTACATACCCACTCACTGATTCTTAGGTCTACGCACACATCCACTCACTCACCCGTACAGTCACTCATACTTACGGTCACTCAGTACAGGACTATCATATGCACTCATACTCCTATATAGACACTCAAACACCGCCACTCATCCATAGAGGTACTCACACACCTAGTCAGTCATGCAAATAATTAAACACACTACCATTTACTCACCTATACAGTTATACACACACCAGCTCACTTACTCATACAAATAGTAGCACATTCTTACGCTCTTATACAATCACTGATACAAGCACACACTCATCCATACAGCCACTATCACAATCACTCACTCTCGCTTATAGCTATTTATATACTCCAACACACATATATACTGCCTTTCACATATGTAGTTACTCACACATGTACCACTGGGACATACATTCACTCACTAACACACTCTTACACACACTTACCCACCCATACAGTCTATCACAGTTGCACTCTTGAAACCATCCACCCAGTGAATCACCCACTCACACATCTATGCACAGAGTTGCACACACTCCTCCCACACAAACACTCAGGCACCCATACAGATACTCAGACAAGCATTCAATAACTCATATAGACACTCATGTAGCTATTCACAAACACATGCAGCCACTTACACAGCAACAGACAGACGGATACAGACATTCACCCAGTTTAGTCACTAACCCATGCATTCAGTAAGATACGTTAAATCACTCACTTATAGAGTCAGTCACGCACCTACTAAATCATCCATACAGACACTTACACACCCACTCATTCTTCAATACGTCTTTTCCTATATATATTAAAAATATTTAAACTTTACAGAAACACACAGTCACTGGATGATGTCATCAGTGATGTCATCAGTGATGTCATTTGAGATGTCATCAGTGATGTCATCAGTGATGTCACTGACCATGTCATGAGTGATGTAATATGTGACGTCATCAGCAGTGCATTGCGGGGCGCGAGTTATAGTTAGCTGGACTAACTATAACGGGGGAATTTCACGGGTTTTGTACGAGTGCAATGTCCAACTAACTATAACTGTCCCTAAAACCTATGGTTTTTTCAGTGAATATATATATATATATATATATATATATAAACACTTTTTTAATAATGTATTAATCTAAATATATATGTGTGTATTTATATTATTACATTATTAGAAACATTATAAAATTACTATATAAATTTAAATAATTTTTTAATAATACTTTTTTAACTAGAAATATGTAAATACATATATATAAATATATATGTGTGTTTAACTTTTTTAAATAAGCATATTTGTTAGATTTGTTTAAATAAACATTTAATATATTTTATTTTTATTATATTAATGGTATTATTTAATATATTTAAAATTTACAATTTGTATATATTTGAAAAATGATATTTTATACATCGATATTAGTGACAATATTTTTTTCCCAACATTTTTGTACTTGCCATTATAAGTATAGGATGATGATATTTTTGACTTCAAGATTTATGTCCCGATATTTTTGTAGCACGATATTTTAGGAGGCGATATTTTGTCAGTGAACCCTCGGGCCAATACTGCCTTTTGTCACCCTCAGACAGTTTGTAGCCTTGAGAGTGGAAGGGATGAACTTTCCCAGAATCAGTTGTGGGGGTACAACAGGAAACACCTCACACAAAGGCTGGCACCAGGTAAAAATACTTGACCTCCAGAGCCACTCATCAGAACACTCATGGACCTGTGGAAGACACAGAAGGAGTGCCCTGCTGCCAAACAGCTGCTCTTCTGCTTGAAAGACCTCCCTGCTGCCTGAGAAGGAAAATTACAACCTGCTTGCCTTCATTTCAGGCTACCCTGAGTGACTCCAAGGGTCAGGTGGTTGAGCTCCTGTGTGAGCTACAGGGACACAACACGCTTCAGAGGCCTCCCTGCAACTGCTCAGTTGACCTGCTGCAACTGGACTTGCCTGGACTAGCAACTTCAACTGTCTGAGCCTTGCTACTGGCCTCTTCTGGAGTGAGTCCTGATACCCAAGATATGCCCTCCAAATCCTGGACCCTTGGCTGACATAAGAGAGAACTCCTCTTTGCCTAACTGAAGGTTTCATCAAATCTGGCGTGAAGCAATGCAAAGTCCGGCAAACCCTCCCCTCACAGCTGACAGCTTCATTGGAACTAACGCAGAGTGACAAAAAGCTCTCCCACATACTCACTGCACATAGAGAGCATCATCAGAAATGACGCAGAGCAAGCAAAGCCAAGTAAAGCCGTGCAGCATAGCTAACACCTTCATTTGGAATTGACTTTGAGTGAGGCAAAGCCCCACAAAGCCTTGCCGCACAGCTGATAGCTTCATCGGAATTTACTTTGAGCGATGCAAAGGCCCTCAGAGCCTCGCTGCACACCTAAGAGCTTAATCAGAACTGACACAGAGTGATGCAAAGCTCCGCCATACAACTAAAAGCTTCATTGGAGCCATTGCAGAGCAACGCAAAGCCTCGCATACCAAAGCCAAGCAGACCTCACACCAAGGACATAAGATGTAAATTGCAGTGGACCAAACTAGGTTCCGTGTCTGACCTGTGGTTTACACGGTCGACCTGAGCTTGTGTCTTTGTTCTGGTCCAGCACGACCAGATACTCTCAGTTGGCACTTTGTGCTGTTAGGTGCTATTTTTACTTAAAAGTTTAAAAGTCAATGTATACAGTTCTACCGATTGGATTTTTGTTGTTCTGGTATCATTTTATTTATTAAAAATTACCCTATTTTTCTATATTGTTTGGGATTTTTCTTGTGTTTCACATTATTGCTGCATAAATACTTTACACTTTGGGGTCGATTCCGATTCGGGCCGGAAATCTCTCCGACCGAGCCGGACCCGGAGAGATTTCCGACCGAATCGGACCCGTGCAGTCCGACCGAACGAGTACGATGCGGCCGTATGTTATCGGACACGAGTCGGTCGGACTCCCATTGAACTCAATGGGAGCCGGTCGTACAACGCGTACGCGGGCTCCCATTGCCTCAATGGGTGCGAGGCGGACAAGGGCGCCCCTACAGCGAGTACGCCGCGAAGCGCTCGCGGCGTACACGCACAGGTAGGGGGACCCTTGGGTCCCCCCTGTGTGCGCCTCGCACGGGTACGCGTACAGGGGGTCCGACACGGACCCCCAAAGTACGGCTCCGACAGCTCTTACGAGCCGGAGTGCGCGGCTCGGTCGGACTGCTCGCGGCGCGCATCGTACTTACCCGGCCGGGAAACGTCTCCATTGCGCGGTGCGAATCGGGTCCGAGCGAGTCGGTCGGAGCGGTTCGAGTCCGAGCGAGTCGGTCGGAGCGGTCGGGTCGCCCGGACGAGTCGGTCGGCGAATTCGCATCGTACTCGCTCGGCCGGACCCGCGTACGGTTCGGTCGGGAAACAGGCTGTCGCATGGCTTTTTTCCCGACCGAATGGTATTGGGTGCGCCTCCGACCGAGATCGGAATCGGCCCCTTTGTCTCTATATTAAGGGTTAAGAGGGTTATGCACAAGGTACATTAGTGACTTTTTGTGGTTCACCCTGACAAGGATTGTGGTTGTTGCCTGAGTCGGGCTTCCACCCCCTCAACCAATACACAGTTTCTTAAAGTGTGGTGTACTCTTCTAGCACTCCTGGCTTACTTCTACATTTCTGGACTCCAGCAGAAAATCATGTGTATTACAAGAGCAAATGTGTAAAATAAAATATCTGTGAGTCAGATTCATAAACATACTGCTTTTACTTACTTGCTATTGGTGGATTACTCTTCAATTCCAGTACTAGCTTACTCATAAACTTCAACAGTAAGTCAGTAGTACTATAAGAGTAAGTTGAGCCTAGTCTTAGCAAAAGCTTTGTGATTAGTGCTCTGATGAATAGGGAAATTGAGGAAAGCCAAACAATCCTTGAAGCTGAAGAATATGGGCCCAATGCACAATGGTATATGGACAAAGGCATTTATGAGAATGTGAAGTAGTTTTCCATTAGTACTACTTTAAATACTCAGAAATGGCTTTGTGAATTGGAACCATCGTTTGGAAAATGTGGGCACTATTCACAAAAATAGATTTGGTCGTGAATGTAAAATATGGTCGAATTCACCTGTTTATTTACACCTGCCTGGAATCTAGAAAGGGGTCCCCGGTGAGCATAAATACATTTTCTATTATGGATTTCTCAGCTATCTGTGCTGAGGAATACACAATAGTAACTCCAAATTCAAGGGGTGGGAAGCAGGCATCCCAATGCATATTTTGCCTTGGGAGTTTAGGAATGTCCATATATATGTACATCTGTGTGGATTATCAACCTCCTTTGTGACCCCTCTACACCTTAGAAATAGTTGGATATTTAACCAGGCTTAGGGCTGGAGTAACTCTTCTTCCAGGATGGGAAGCGGAACAGATTACCTTCAGACCTGCTGGGAGTGTAGGGGAAAGGCTTTCTTTATGGGGAGAAAAGGGATCCACTAAAAGTGAAACTTTAATTTAGGGCCGAATTAGATATAGAAGCGGAAACTAACATAGCGAATATGGTGAGCATTTTCTGAGAAATAAAACAGTTATATCAGAATAAAGAGCGATAAAAACAGTAATATTAATAGAAAAAGAACAGGAAAAAACGTGTGAGTGAATTTCAAAGTTGCCAGTCTTACAGATACTCGTCTAATGGCCAAATAATATTTCATTGTAGTCCAGATGCTGCAGAAGCTTTCCCTGGACTGGTTTCCACCTCGCAATGAATTTTCTATTACATATGAATCTACACATGAATTTATTTCTGAAGACAGCAAATATGGATCTTTTGGACATCAAATGCTGGCACTTCATTTATTGGTATGAGACTGCACATCACAACCATGTGTTTTCGATTGTACTGCTTCTGCCACTCCTCTGATGATGATGTTGTACTAGCAATTGCACACCCAAAAGGAAATAGTAGACATTTTGGCTGCTTTCTGCTTTAGGAAAAGCGAAACTATCACAGTACCTAGCTGAAGATATTTTGTCATCATGATAGTAGAGAATAGAGTTTACTACAATGGCAAATACTGCTTCTGCTCAATAAGCACTCCACGTCAAGTGGGGCTTCCCAAGGCTCTGATGCTGTTCGATTTTATTTGTAACGCTACAAACCAGTGGCGTAATGAAACTTGAGGGGGCCCCCCTGCAAAGTACATGGAGGAGGCTCTCTATGCTCCGGACCCAGTCAGGAGCTCTCAGGCCAGTGGCCCGCTGCCTGTGTACAGTGTGGAAGGGGGCCCTCTGGAGCTCGGGCCCCCCACCCCACAGGGGTTGAGGGGGGCTTTCGTTACACCACTGCTACAAACCTCCTCTGTCACTTTTTATCATTCACGAATACTCATGTGCTTTTTATACCGCTTTTTATGGCTGATGACACTCTTATATTCATTCCATTCTCTCATCACTGATTCTTCAAATGTGTCTATCTTTCTTCCCAAAGTAACTTCCCCAAGCCCCAATAAGAATATACTTCCTCCACATTCCGAACCTTCTTACTCTTATAATCATATACTCCACTAAAAGATCTGCCACTTTGCTAAGGTCCCCAACAACACCGATTAACCCACAAAAATGAGATCATGTGCTCACAGCTAGAGACAGAAGTCTTCATTACATCAGTATAGCACCAGCTCAAATGCTCTTACTGAAGTAATTATTCATATCTGATAGAATCGTATTTGATATAAAACTGCAGCAATCGCCACTGAGCGATGTATGGCATGTGTCTTATCATCTTACCCCTTCCATTACACTATCCACCAAATGCTAGCTATTAATGCCAGTTAACCCCAGGATTTTAAAATTAAAAAAAAGATCCCATTCAATGGTTTTTTGTAAACTTAGTAAACCTAGCTGGCATTCCTTATGCTGGGCAAACGCAAGGAGATGATGGACGGAGTGCTGAAACTTTTCAGACACTCACCCCCAGTCACAAATCTGGGTGGAATCCATCATCGTTCTTTAGCTCGCTTCGCCATCCCAGTTCAGACCCAGCCATATGCAAATCAGTCTTAACCCTGTGCCTTATGGGAACAGTCCAGCCCGAACTGCCAAGCCAGGTCTTCCCTGGATCGGAAACAAGCATCCTGGGACCGGTTTCAGGGTAACACCCTTCATCAGCCAGGCTAGCTTGAATCCAGTGGCAAAGTGAGCAAGGGACCCAAGTCTGGGCATACCCTGCCAACTTAGAGGAAACAAAGCAAACACAAGGAGATGATGGACGGAGCGCTGAAACTTTTCAGACACTCACCCCAGTCACAGATCTGGGTTGAATCTATAATCGTTCTTTAGCTCACTTAGCCACCCCAGTTCAGACCTAGCCATATGCAAATCAGTCTTGACCCTGTGCCTCAAGGGAAAAGTCCAGCCCGAACTGCCAAGCCAGGTTTTACCTGGACCGGAAACAAGCATCCTGGTACCGGTTTCAGTGTAACACCCCTCATCAGCCAGGCTAGCTTGAATCCTGTGGCAAAGTGAGCAAGGGACGCATGTCTGGGCATACCCTGCCAACTTAGGGCAAACAAAGCAAACACAAGGAGATGATGGACGGAGCGCTGAAACTTTTCAGACACTCACCCCCAGTCACAGATCTGGGTTGAATCCATCATCGTTCTTTAGCTCACTTCACCACCCCAGTTCAGACTCAGCCATATGCAAATCAGTCTTGACCCTGTGCCTCATGGGAACAGTCCAGACCGAACTGCCAAGCCAGGTCTTCCCTGGACTAGAAACAAGCATCCTGGGACCGGTTTCGGGGTAACACCCCTCATCAGCCAGGCTAGCTTGAATCCAGTGGCAAAGTGAGCAAGGGACCCACGTCTGGGCATACCCTGCGAACTTAGGGTGAACAAAGCAAACATAAGGAGATAATGGAAGGAGCACTTAAACTTTTCAGACACTCACCCCCAGATCTGGGTTGAATCCATCATCGTTCTTTAGCTCTTAGCCCTGAGTGTCTGAAAAGTTTCAGTGCTCCATCCATCATCTCCTTGTGTTTGCTTCCTTATACTGGAACATTCTTGGGCACTGGTTACAGAAATCATAAATCCATATTCAGGCTTTATTGTAGCATTTCATTTTGATGTCTCAAAAATGTAGAGTTCAAATTTTGCGACCTTCCTTTCCAGTGTACTGCAATATTGACTTGCAAAATCTTTCCACAGTCAAAGGAAATATCGTGGTTCCCCATGTCAGAGTCCTGGGCAAGTAGTCCATTATGATTGGCTGAAGAAAACTAACTCATTGTCTTAAAGCCTGCTGCTCCTTGCCATCTTCCACGCAAAATACATATGCTACTACCAGAAGTGAAAAAGACCCGAAACAGCCTCAAAGCAGACGTAGCATCACAAAACATACCTTGTGATAATTTGCATATTGAGTATATTTACTTCCACTTATATCGTAAGAGGAGAGTAAACAACCATCAATCTATCGTTTATAAATGCTTCAAGAACTCAATATATAGGTGAGTACATAGTCTCGGTGTTGTTTTCTGCAATAAGGATGTTATAGCAATGTTAAGCACATCCGTTGTTGTAATAAACATAATCCACACTTTTTGGGGGGGAAAAATGAGTCCAATATATCGGTCATGCAAGATAAAATAACAAATTAAAAAACGTTGGTGTAGATGTAATTAAAACAAGCATGTGTCAACCCAAGATGTCTGGCATGCATCTTGAGTCCTGACTAACTAAAACATTTTAAATGTGTGCTGCAGTGAAAAAATAAAACTAAAATTATCGGGTTTTTTCTATACAGTGCAGAAACGAATGAAAGAATTTGCTGTGTGATAATTCAGTTAACGCTAGCCGTGCTGTGTGGCTAGAAGAAACGACGCATCGTGGGACCGCAGCTATAGAAATCGATGCAGCGACTGTGTGCCGATGCCACATCGACCTCCAGGGCAGCCTGGATTTCCATGCATCGTGCCTGTGCACCACGCATCGCCATCGCAGCACCCGCAGACCAGAACCGTCTTGGAATCTACACCTCACTGCTCATACATTCTGGATTCGATGCATCTCTTCTCCTGCGTGCAGCAGAAATGTTGCATCGCCTCCCCAAGGACTCAGGAAGTGGCACAACACTGTGTTTTCCAAAGCTTCCCTCCTCTGCGACGGTTTTACCTTGTGGATTCTGGCGCATTTGAGGTACTTTGTGTAAAAATCACTCATCCATTAGATTTCTATGCACAGAATTGCTTGAAATCTTTTTAAAGTCATATTTTGAGTTGTGTATGTTAGAGTTTTGTCATTTTGGTCTTCTTAGGTTTAAATAAAGATATTTTATTTTTCTAAACTGGTGTGGTGTCCATTTGTAGTGTTTACACTGTGTTACTGTGTGTGTTTTATACAAATACTTTACACATGGCCTCTGAGATAAGACTGTCTGCTCGTGCCAAACTACCAAGGTGGTGAGCAGGGGTTATCTAGGTCTGTAACTCCTTTATCCTGACTAGAGGAAAGGGTCCCTACTTGGAGAGGGTGCAAGCCACTGCCAACTAGAGACCCCCATTTCTAACTTAGGGTCACTAATGCTAAAACAAACAGCGCCTTAGACAACCTGTGTGCCCAGTAACCATTGCCCAACCTGGCCAAATTCTTTAATTTCAGAAGCACAGACCCTGCCTCCAACTTGAATTTGGATTTCATCGTGGATACATTTCAAGACATACTGACTGCCAGCTTATCCCTAATTCTGGACAGGCTTAGCAAATTGGAAGTTGCAGTGTCCAAGCTTTTGAAATTACATAACAGCACGAAAGATCATAGGGCCTCTAAGCAAGACCCAGCTGGGCAGTCGCCTCACCACTTATTTAGCATTCTCCCTCTGATATTGCTTACGGCCAACAACAGGATGATCGATCTACCTTTTGACTTCCTGACACCTGAAATAACATCTTTCCTCCTACCCTTTCTACCATCAATAAAAGGGGGCTTGCTGGTACGGTAAGGGCGGCCTTTGTGCGAGGGCACTTCAAGGGGCCATAAAACTGTACCTGGTGAATCAGCTAAAGCCATACTGAGGCTGCAACTCGGCCGAAACCAGGTTAAAACCCACCTTCCCCCTGACGGTTGTTGCTACGTGGCCATATTGAGCAATGTCCTCCACCTAAGCTTCAAACAAGAGGAATCCACTGGCCAGTTAAAGAACAAAGGGGCATATCATCAAGGGGCCGCGATAAAATTATCGCCGCTTTAGCGTCCGTTTTCGGGCGAAAAGCGGCGATAATTTCATCGCTTTATTAACAAGGACACGCTAGCACGTGTTTCCTTGCCTTAGCGCCCGGCTTCTTTCCGCCTCGCCTCGCATCGCTAATGAGATGCAAGGTAGGCGTGCCACGTAAAACTTCATTGTAAAATATCGCTAACGGGCCTTCGCAATATTTACAAGGCTGTCCAGGACACGCGTAGCGATTTAAAAACACGCGCTAAGCGCGGTTATCGCCGTTGTCTAACGTCTGCAAAATTGCAGACTTGCCTATCTGTATAATGGGATGTGAATTATAAGGCTAAGTCCACATCCCCCTATCAACAAGGATTTCCCTATCCGTGCAGTTTTATCGCTGGATTTCCAGCGATATTACTGCATTTCGCCGCTTTTGCCGGATTTTTTATCGCCTCGGTGATACGCGTTGTTAATAACGTGCTAACCGGGCGATAAATTCCAGCGATAGACGGCGATAAATAAATAAGCGCTAAGCGCGCTTTGCGATATTTATCGCAGTCTATTGATAATATGCCCCTATGTTTGCTACTGCCTGTCTCAAAATACTGACTTTAGGATTAATGCATTCAGAGACATTTTATTTGTTAGAAAGGTTGCCTGTGTGGGAACGTCAACTAAAAATAAAAGCGGAGATTTTATTGTAGTAAGTTATAAAAACCCAAACCTTGCAGAACGATGAATCAACTGTGGCACTAGCCTACGCAGGGCGGGTGCTGGAACAGGCATAGGCATTGTGTCGTTGGGCTTCTTTTATAAACATTTTATCCCCCCCCATCCAAAAGCACTACCTGGTGGAGGTTTTGATCAAAATAGGGCAGTGTAACTTAGCAAAACTACTGTTCAAGTCAGCAACAGGTTTCAGCCACTTTCTGACCTTGGAAGCATTGATTGGTGTTTGGGGATTGAGAACTTCTATCTACAGACAACCCAAGGAGAGGCTTTCCAAGAAACCTATGGGTGTAATAATAATAGGAAGGGAGGTGTGGGTATCCAATCTATGACAATCACAATGTTACCTGAGCGTGATCATTTTCCCCGCTCTAACTCACACTGTCACTGACTCACATGTTATGTGCAGTGACTTGCCTGCCCACTCACACCCCACCGACTCCATCCTAGCGCAGCCATCTCTATCAAGCACCCCCCCTGAGCCCGACATTGCTCTCAAAGAGATAGGACACCCTTTTTACTACTGTCATGGAACATCGTGGGCCTGCTTGGCAAAATTATGGACCCTGAGTGGGGGGCGTTCATTAACTCACACAATATAATAATGTTACAGGAAACATGGACTGTGGAATTTCTTTTCAGATTAGGGTACTCCAACTTTAGCATTGAAGCTGCCCCATCTAAAGATGGTTGCCCTTCTGATGGCCTCACTGAATGGGTCAAGAACACACTAGATTTAATTGTAAAAAAGCCGGACATTCACAGTAATGATATCCTGGGCCTGTCTCTGAGGGGTGGAAATGGCTGTAATGTTGTTTTATATAATGTTTATAACCATTTAGCACACATAGCAAGGAATCTCCTACGCTACACCAACTCGCCCACCATCTTGCCATGAGAGTAGTTAGTTACCCGCTCATAACTGCGGGCGATTTTAGCATAACTTTTGAGCCGCTGGATGGCTTACCCTCAGTTTTTGGTCCTGAAGATGAGACTGGAGGCATACCTCAACTACATTGCGAACCTCTACCTTCATGGCCAGTGGTAGCAACGCAACTCTTTACTTTTACTCTGAGCCATGGCATTCATGTATGTAATGGGAGGTTTCCGTCTGATATAAAGAGTGCTCATATATGTGCTCAGAGTTCCACTCTGGACCTTTTTGTGGAATTCTACAGTCTCAGCCAAGGCCTATTGGGCAAAAGCACGGGTTGATGCACTCTGACGCACAGATGTTTGGGGAATCTCGAATAATAAAGGCCTGATCTCCAAAGAACTTTCTGTGATATCTATTTAGCCTCCCACACAGCACACCCACGCTACCATTATACTTTGATTCAGGACTAAAAAGGGTGAGAGATTTAGCAATAGTAAAACCCCTTCTCTGCTGGGTGAGGCTGTGGTCTATTCCAGAGCTCCACCATTATAGGCTGGCAGTGGTGGAAATCCTGAGCCACAGCAAAGCACATCTGCTCCCTTGGTCCAAGTTTGTAAAATTCAATTTTAATGACCGAGGTTTGAGTGGGTACTGGGGTAACCCTTCCACTATTGGGGCTGGCACCAAGGGTAGAGTTAAAGCTGTGTTTTGGGACAAAACAAATTAATGAACACCACCACAAAGCAAAAACTGGGCGATTAATTGAAGCATTTCTAGTCTGTCAAACCTCCCTAGCCAAAGAAGTGTACCTTGACCAGATTCAACCACCCATTGTCTGCACACTGCATATAAAACTCAGACTGGGAACACTCCTAGTTAACAAATTTATAAATAGATGAAAGTCCCACCAGCTCACTCCAGCAGCCTGTGTACATTGCAAATATGCTAGTGAGGATGTCGAACACGTGCTAATTTTCTGTCCAAAGTACACCAGGCCCAGGCGGAAATGGCTTGAACCGTTATGCAACCTATGGGGGGGGTGAGACATTATCGGGGAGCCTCCCGCATCATGAGATCTGATACAAGTCAGGTTGTGGTCATCGGAATTAGTCAATATCTGTATGCAGTATGGTTATACAGGAAAAAGGCGGGAGTGTCATTTTAAATGTCCATGTACTTTTTCTTGCGTTTGGTTTAGGTTGGCCTACATTAATGTCATTTTAGGGACGCGATGGTCGATCTGGATTGAAAACTGCACAACTGTCTTTTTAGGGAATTGTAATTGCTGCCATATTTATGTTTTAACATTTCCTTTTAACACAGCTATGGCATCCCATGCTCTAATTCTGTATGAATGTAATGTTTTATTGATTTTATGGGATTACTCTTGCCTTATCAAAGCGTCCTTTCTCTTTTTTTATTACATAATATAACGTTATGAAAATATTTCTCTTTTTTACCTTTAAGATGGTTCTTTCTTTTATATGACACTTATTTCGTTATGGGCAACTGATCGAAACAACCTTAACCTGAAAATATTAAATTATTTCTAAATTTTAGCCCACCCCCTACGTAACGCATTGTGCACGTCCAGGTTTTTTTCCCTCTTTTCTTACCTCTACTAGATAATTGATGCCCCCAAATCTATTTTGCATACTTTTTTTTCCCACATACTGTACCCTTCCCGAGCCCAGTGATAGGACTCTATCTGAGGTTTTTTGTCTCTCCGGAAATTGACTTAGTACGGGGGCACTTTACCCATCGTATTCATTTTATCCGGTTTGTTTTGGTAATTGTAATATGTTTTTAATCTATTTTACTTGATCTGCACTATAATGGACTGTGTTTTCAATCTGTTTTGTTCATGAATATTTGATGTTTATATAATGCGCTTTTATGGTTTCAAGAACCGAAATAATGTTGAATTGATTGAGTGATGTCCTTCGATGACACAATTCTTAGCTGAGAATTGGAAAGGTTTATTGTAATGCCATTGCAATTTAGAATAAATATGAGAGCAATCAGGAAGCAATTCAACGCAGCCCATTTTCTTGAGGCAGGATCGTCAGGATAGGTGGACGTTTTAGATCATGGTAAGTATGTTAAGCAGGCTTCTCATTTGTTATGGTGTTCAATATCATGTTGATTAATGATAGCAGCAGGTTTTAAATTCCGCTCTAAAGATACAGCGAGGCAGACTGGAACAATAGTAGAGGTCACTTCCAGTTAATAAGTATTTGTATCATGAAAATTTGACTTCTGGACATCTTTGGCGCACTTATGTTTCAAGGGCCTGGTTTCATTACTATCATTGGAGAAGATCTCCATTTTATTAGTGGCAGTTAAAATGTGATTTTGTACTTGTTAGCCTTTATTGCCCTTCCTCTTCCCTTGTTTACAGTGCAATAGATTAAAACATAAACACTGCTGCATTGCTGTGATGAACCAGAAGTCAAAAGAAGAGTGTCATGCTGAGTTTTGGTACACACAGTAGAATACAATCCATGCTAAAAAATAAGTCCTTTAGTTATGCTTTTTACTTTAATCACTTTTTTTCTCCTGTAGGCCTCAAGAAATGTAAAACATGTGCCTGACGTCCAGGATCTGCTTGAGATGGTGCATTCCGCCGGCCACACGCTTGACCCCATCTTCTCCTCAAGCTCCCACGTCTCCTTCAGCCACACCACGGAACTCCTCTGGACCGACCACCGCTGCATCCATTTCACCTTCCAGAAACCCACCACACACCACCGCACCCAACAGATCCCACGCCGCTGCTGGAGCAATGTCACCGAAGACCAACTATGGGCAACCCTCGCTCTCAGCCCTCCCTCCGACCCATCCAACACCGACGACGCTGCCTGCAACCTCAGACGATGGATGGACGACTGTGCCAACACCCTCGCCCCGCTGAAAAAACTCACCTACGGTGACACCACCAAAAGAGCCTGCTGGTTCACCTCGGAACTCCTAGCTTCCAAGCGTACCTGCCGGAAACTAGAGAAGAAATGGCACAGTGATAAGACACCGGACAGCCACGCAGCCCACAAAGATGCCATCCGTAACCACCACCACCTCATCAAGTCCGCCAAGAGAATCTCCTTCAAAGACCGCCTCGACAACAACGCACACAACAGCAAGGAGCTTTTCAACATCGTGAAGGAACTCTCCAACCCCAGCTCCAACACCAACGACATCCCGCCGTCGCAACCCCTGTGCGATTCCCTCACCACCTTCTTCCACCGCAAGATCACCGACATCCACGACAGCTTCAACACCCAGACAGCCCCAACTAAGATCGATGCACCAGACCCGCCGCACACCATCGACCACGACCCCCTGCCAGCCTGGGCCAGCGTGAACATCGAGGACACCATCAAGACCATGAGCACAATACACTCCGGCTCCCCGTCAGACCCTTTCCCGCACCACATCTTCAACAAAGCCAGCAGCTCCATCGCACCCCACCTGTGCAACATCATCAATCTCTCCTTCGAGACCGCGACCTTCCCAGAGAGCTGGAAACATCCAGAGATCAACGCCCTACTCAAAAACCCAAGGCGGACCCGAGAGACCTCAAGAACTTCCGGCCCATCTCCCTGCTTCCGTTCCCAGCCAAGGTCATCGAGAAGATCGTCAACAAATAGCTAACCCGATACCTCGAAGAAAACAGCATCCTGGACCCATCCCAATCGGGGTTCCGCAGCAACCACAGCACTGAGACTGCCCTCATCGCCGCCACCGACGACATCAGGATCCTGCTGGACAACGGTGAGACCGCAGCCCTCATCCTGCTGGACCTCTCCGCCGTCTTCGACACTGTCTGCCACCGCACTCTACGCGCACGCCTCCACGACGCAGGGATCCGAGACAAGGCCCTGGAATGGGCCACCTCCTTCCTCGCCGGCAGAACCCAGAGAGTCCGCATCCCACCATTCCAATCCGAAGCCTCCGAGATCATCTGCGGCGTACTCCCAGGGATCGTCCCTCAGCCCAACACTGTTCAACATCTACATGGCCCCGCTCGCACGCATCGCCAGACAGCACGACCTCAACATAATCTCCTACGCCGACGACACTCAACTGATCCTCTCCCTCACCAAGGACCCCTCGCCGCCAAATCCAACCTCCATGAAGGAATGAAGGCCATCGCCGATTGGATGAAGATCAGCCGACTAAAACTGAACACGGAGAAGACAGAGGTCCTCATCCACGGCTCCAACCCCTCAGCCTGGGACGACTCCTGGTGGCCAACGACGCTGGGAGCAGCCCCGACACCCACCGACCACGCACGCAACCTGGGAGTCATCCTCGACTCAACGCTCTCCATGGCCAAGCAAGTCAACGCAGTCTCATCCTCCTGCTTCAACACCCTCCTGTCGCGATTCTTCAGCGTAGGTCAGGAAAGATGGGTTTCCCTGCACCTACAGTTAAGACTCTTTTCCCCTGTATGCATGTTACCAGGTCTATTGGCAGATGGCGCATGGCTGACTACATGTCCCAGAATCCCTTGGGACGTAATGCTGGTAGATGGATAAGGAGACGCCTGGATTTCCGGTCCTATAAAGCCCCTCCCCTTCCTGGGGTCGGGGCTTGACAATCTCACCTGTTTTTGAATTCAAGTAAGCTGATGGTATTCCCCGCAGGATTTCTGAGTTGGATTCGTTGTTTCCTGCTGAAGCTCTTTTCATCAAGCAAGGCAATTGCTTTCCGAGGCCCGGGCTTTCTCTGAGGAGTGTTCCAGCTGGTTCACATTAATCACCGATGCTGACATTTCTTTATTCCGAAGTGTTTGAAGGGTTGCTCTAAAGGTCAGAGGATTCTGTTTCTTCCCGGCGTTGGAAATGCAAGGTATTTAACCTCACTCGGAAAGGAAGTGCTGGAGTGCTCCTTCTGCTTTTTGAGACAGTTTATTTTTTGTAATTTTTTCCACGCTTGTCTTCTCTTTTGGAGCCTGTGCCTACAATCTACGCTGTGCTTGCAAACAGCGGTGGGGCGCGCAATTGCTCAGTGGCATTGAACTTGAGCTTGTGACTACTGCGTGCACAACTTTATTCCTTCGCTACTATGCTGTGATATTGACAGCGTTCTTATGCTCTTTTATGGTGCTATTCATAGTCCTCTTAAAGCACCATTTACCGTGACTTTGTTTTTTGAATGAAATCATCCTTGGGTTCTGTGAGCCCATAAACTCCCTGGCATTCCAGTTCTTTGTCTCTCAGTGTATGGTCTCTCTGGGATTGGATAGTCTCTGAACCTTCTCTAAAGAATATTGCTGCTTGTTATATTAAGTGAGTATCTGACTATACGAGCATCCTGCTGTTTCATATGAATGAATCCCTGAGTTATTTCTCATATCCCTCTCTGTTCTTCTATCTGCAGCTTATGTTTGTGGGGTGACTTCTGAAGTTATACCGAGCCATAGACCAGACTTAAAGTGTAAGAAGACTCCAGCACAGCAGCAGAGTTTATTATTTATCCCTTTTCCCTATTCCCCGGGGTGCTTCCTTACATAGTAGTGTATATCTCCTCTGTGTGTGGTTGTGCTCAGGGGAGTAGGGGGCTTCTCTACACTCCATCGTCCCCGCTGGTGGTACTAAAGGTTAGTGGCATTACTTGTTTTGGCGCTGCTGACACATCCTGACAGATTGTCAAGCCCAAGACTATAGTCTAGCCTGGACGATGGATACTAACGCCGTTTTGACCTCCCTCTTGGAGAGCCTATCGTCTCTTCAGCAGGAGGTGCAAACTTCCCGATCAGAAAACCAGGAATTGAGGAAGGAGATGGGTACGTTACGCAGGGAAGTAGCAGGCCTAACCAGGAAGGGTAAACCCGATAGTACAGGGGCTGGTGCCTACATAAAAGATTGGACTCTTCCTCCTCCAATACAGGCCAATCCACCACACCCTCTAGGAAAGACGCAGGGAACAGGGTTCTTTTCTGCGCCACAAGTATCCACTCATTCTTCTGAGTCTATTCCCACGGTCCACATATTACAAAATACAGGGATTCCCTTGGCTCCCCTGAACGCTTTTTTGGGGACCCAAAAAAGTTTGAAACCTTCCTGAACCAATGTAGGTTACACTTCTTATGTAAACCTGCGGTTTTTCAAGATGAACCGGCCAAAACAGCCTTTATGATGTCTTACATGGGGGGCAATGCTGCTAGTTGGACTATACCGTTGATGGAGCGAAATGACCCCATTCTACACAACTTCACGAATTTTTGTTTGGAGATGAGAAAGTTGTTTGATCGTAAATCCCACATGATGACTCTAGATCGGGAGCTTATAACCCTTAAACAAGGATCTCAAGATTTATTGACATATATAACCACGTTTAACCGTCTTGTGGTGGAAACTGACTGGCCCCAAGAAAAACGCACCACTCTGTTTTACCAGGGACTGCGCGGAGAACTAAAAGACGTCCTGTCTCAAGTGGTGCAACTACCCCAGACTTGTGAAGAGATGATAGATCTCACGGTGCAATTGGACCACCGATTACAAGAAAGAAAAGGGGACAGAACCCGAGGAGAGAACCGTTTCTTTGTTCCCAGGTCAAAATCAGTAACTGAAGAACATACTAAAGGAATAGAAGGAACCGAACCCATGCAGATCGGTGGCCTTCGAGGACCCCTCACAACGGAGGAAAGAGAAAAAAGACGGAAGCTGAAATTGTGTCTTTATTGTGGGAAGAGTGGACACTTCATCAAGGAGTGTCGCGCCAGAACTAAAATTCCAGAAAAACCAAACACTCAACGGACACAAGCGGCATTACTTCAGCAATCTGAAAGGATTGAGGTGGCGGAAAACTAAAGAGCCTGAGCCAGGAAGAGATCTCTGGATTGGGTGGTGAACAAGAAAAGATCTCATCAGTAATAGCCAACACCATACAAGCATCAGTGGCGCATTTGAATGTGTGCATAACTCTATGGATTACCGAAGAAACACCACTAAAGATGTCTGCCTTGCTGGACTCAGGAGCAACTGGGAACTTTATAGACCAGAAGTACGCTCAAAACATTGGGGTACTGTGTGAGAAAAAGACGTCCCCTGAACCTGTGAAAGCTGTAGATGGGACGGCACTGACGTCAGGTCCAGTACGATACCACACTATTCCCATAACAATGCAATTCGGCAATGACCACTTCGAGACCATCCAGTTTGACCTCATAGATGCCCCACAATTCCGTCTTATTCTAGGGATGCCATGGCTGACGCTACATGATCCTGTCATTCGATGGGCGGCTCGTACTGTTACCTTGAATTCCGAATATTGCAGAGAGCATTGCACCAAACAATACGTTCACCAGAAAATGAATTGCGATAGTCAGGCAGGTCTTTTGGCCACTGGGTGCGAAGACACCCAGTATTGCTGTTCCACTACCTTGCCTAACGTCTATGAAGAATATCAACCTGTATTCGATAAACAGAAGGCTACCCAATTACCTCCTCACCGGACCTATGACTGTCGCATAGATTTGATGCCTGGATCAGCTATTCCCTGTAGCAGAGTGTATGCCCTTACCGAGCCAGAGACACAATACTTAAAAAACTATCTGGAAGAGAATCTTGCCTCTGGTTTCATCCGGCACTCCTCGTCTCCAGCCTCGTCCCCTCTCTTCTTCATTCCGAAAAAGGATTGTGACGATCTTAGGACCTGTATCGATTACAGAGCGCTCAACAGGATCACCATAAAAAATCGGTACCCCCTACCACTCATTCCTGTGCTTCTGGACCAGCTCAAGGGTGCTCGAATCTTCACGAAACTGGATTTACGGGGTGCCTACCATTTGGTGAGAGTTAAAGCCGGCGACGAATGGAAGACAGCATTCCGAACCAAATTTGGACTATATGAGTATCAAGTGATGCCCTTTGGGCTATGTAACGCCCCAGCTGCCTTCCAGTATTTTATGGATGAAGTACTTCGGGGGTATTTAGAAACATTCTGTATTGTCTACATTGATGATATTCTTATCTATTCATCAACACCCCAAGAACATGTTGCCCATGTGAAGGCGGTCCTGGATAGACTTCAACAACATTCGTTATTTGCAAAACTAGAGAAGTGCCTTTTCCATGTAGAAGAAGTCGCCTTCCTGGGTTACATTATCAACGCTCAAGGGTTCCAGATGGATATGGGCAAAGTAGAAGCAATTACGCAGTGGAAGGCTCCTCATAACGTTAAATCCGTACAGAGATTCTTGGGTTTCGCTAACTTTTACCGGCGTTTCATCAAGGAATTCTCAAAGATCATACACCCCATATCCAGTTTGTTGAGAAAAAACACACCCTTTATATGGAGCAAAGAAGCAGACCATTCGTTTCAAACATTAAAAGAACGATTCACTCAGGCTCCTATCTTGCGGCATCCTGATTCTCAATTACCCTTTGTCGTAGAAACAGATGCCTCTCAGTACGCCATAGGGGGAGTGTTATCACAAAGACATCCGGATACAGGACAGCTCCATCCTGTGGCTTACTTTTCAAAGAAACTCACCCCCTGTGAAGTGAACTATTCCATCACCGACAAAGAACTGCTAGCCATAAAAAGAGCCTGTGAGGAATGGAGGCATTACTTGTTAGGTGCACATCACACTATCGAAATGTATACAGACCATCGCAATTTGCTGTTTTTAAAGACCGCCAGAGCCCTAACACCTCGACAACTGCGGTGGTCCCTCTTCTTCTCTGATTTTGATTTCATTATCAAGTATCGACCAGGTCCCCAAAACGGTAAATCAGATGCCCTTTCACGTATTGAAGAACCAGAAAGGAGTACACAGGAAGATATTCCCGAACCGCCCACAATCCTCCCTGAAACAGCATTTCAAGGTAAAACACTTGCATTGATTACATCGCAAGACTTCTTGGAGGACTTAAAGGTGTCCTTAGCAAATTTGGATGTTCAGGCCTGGAAACAAGGAGACCCAGAACACCGAACAGAAATCGGAAATCTGCTATATCATTATCACGCTTTGTATATTCCTGATGCCGTCTTGCAACTACGAGTACTGGCTTGGGCACATGATTCAACGTTAGGAGGACATTTGGGGGAATACAAAACCATTTCCTGCATAGAAAGATCCTTTTGGTGGCCCACGCTACGAAAAGATACACGAGAATACCTAAAGAATTGCGCCATTTGTGCTCAAGGGAAATCCGGTCATTCGAAACCTGCAGGATTACTACGTCCATTGCCCATTCCTCCTCGGCCTTGGCACACGGTGTCTATGGATTTTATTGTGGAAATGCCTCCCTGTGATGGGTACACCACCATCCTGGTTGTCGTGGATCACTTGACTAAAATGGGACACTTTATCCCCTTGAAACATTTGCCCACCTCTTCCGAATTGGCCACCATCTTCCTCCAGCATGTAGTCCGAGCTCACGGAATTCCGAACGTTCTTATCACAGACCGTGGAACTCAGTTCACTTCCCGCTTTTGGAAAGCCTTATGCGAAACCATGAGAGTTGAAGCCAAGTTGTCTACCAGTTACCATCCTCAGACAGATGGAAAGACAGAACGTCTTAACCAGACATTGGAACAATACCTCCGCTGCTTCACTTTACAGAACACCACGGATTGGTACACATTACTTTGGATGGCGGAATTCTCCTACAACAATGCAGAACATTCAACGCTAGGTTGCTCCCCTTTCTTTTGCTTAACTGGACATCACCCTAACATGCTTCCTTTTGAATGGCCAATAGTCTCCAAACATCCTTCCATACATGAACACCATGCCCATCTCAGAGCGGTGTTAATTGATGCCAAGCAGCATTTGGCCACGGCGCAAGCAGCTCAGAAACTTTTCGCTGACAGAAAGAGGCTCCAGAACCCGTATACAAAGTGGGAGATAAGGTGTGGCTGGCCACTAAGAATCTCCATCTCAAGGGGGTAGACAAATTGAAACCCAAGTACATAGGCCCCTATAGTGTTGAGAAAGTGATTAATCCAGTGGCCATGAAGTTATCCTTACCCCGCTCTTGGCATATACACCCTGTCTTTCACGTTTCACTACTCCATCCCTGTCCTATGAGCACAAGGTTACAGGAGAGACCTTTACCCTTGGAGATAGATGGTCAGGAAGAATACGAGGTACAGGAAATCCTAGATTCCCGATTGGTGAGGGGACGAGTGCAGTATCTGGTGGATTGGAAAGGTTATGGGGTTGAGGATAGAACCTGGGAACCATTACGCAACCTCCATTGCCCTCTTCTATTGGAATGCTTTCACACCCGGCATCCGGGCAAACCAGGCCGACCGCCGAGACGGCGGTCCTTGGGAGGGGGTTCTGTCGCGATTCTTCAGCGTAGGTCAGGAAAGATGGGTTTCCCTGCACCTACAGTTAAGACTCTTTTCCCCTGTATGCATGTTACCAGGTCTATTGGCAGATGGCGCATGGCTGACTACATGTCCCAGAATCCCTTGGGACGTAATGCTGGTAGATGGATAAGGAGACGCCTGGATTTCCGGTCCTATAAAGCCCCTCCCCTTCCTGGGGTCGGGGCTTGACAATCTCACCTGTTTTTGAATTCAAGTAAGCTGATGGTATTCCCCGCAGGATTTCTGAGTTGGATTCGTTGTTTCCTGCTGAAGCTCTTTTCATCAAGCAAGGCAATTGCTTTCCGAGGCCCGGGCTTTCTCTGAGGAGTGTTCCAGCTGGTTCACATTAATCACCGATGCTGACATTTCTTTATTCCGAAGTGTTTGAAGGGTTGCTCTAAAGGTCAGAGGATTCTGTTTCTTCCCGGCGTTGGAAATGCAAGGTATTTAACCTCACTCGGAAAGGAAGTGCTGGAGTGCTCCTTCTGCTTTTTGAGACAGTTTATTTTTGTAATTTTTTCCACGCTTGTCTTCTCTTTTGGAGCCTGTGCCTACAATCTACGCTGTGCTTGCAAACAGCGGTGGGGCGCGCAATTACTCAGTGGTATTGAACTTGAGCTTGTGACTACTGCGTGCACAACTTTATTCCTTCGCTACTATGCTGTGATATTAACAGCGTTCTTATGCTCTTTTATGGTGCTATTCATAGTCCTCTTATAGCACCATTTACAGTGACTTTGTTTTTTGAATGAAATCATCCTTGGGTTCTGTGAGCCCATAAACTCCCTGGCATTCCAGTTCTTTGTCTCTCAGTGTATGGTCTCTCTGGGATTGGATAGTCTCTGAACCTTCTCTAAAGAATATTGCTGCTTGTTATATTAAGTGAGTATCTGACTATACGAGCATCCTGCTGTTTCATATGAATGAATCCCTGAGTTATTTCTCATATCCCTCTCTGTTCTTCTATCTGCAGCTTATGTTTGTGGGGTGACTTCTGAAGTTATACCGAGCCATAGACCAGACTTAAAGTGTAAGAAGACTCCAGCACAGCAGCAGAGTTTATTATTTATCCCTTTTCCCTATTCCCCGGGGTGCTTCCTTACATAGTAGTGTATATCTCCTCTGTGTGTGGTTGTGCTCAGGGGAGTAGGGGGGCTTCTCTACACTCCATCGTCCCCGCTGGTGGTACTAAAGGTTAGTGGCATTACTTGTTTTGGCGCTGCTGACACATCCTGACACCTCCGCATGCTTCGCCAGATCTACAGGTGGATCCCGACAGACACAAGAAGAACAGTCACCCAGGCCCTCGTCAGCAGCAGACTTGACTATGGGAACGCCCTCTACGCGGGAGCCCCGGCCAAGCTCATCAAGCAACTGCAACGCATACAAAACGCCTCCGTACGCCTGATCCTCGATGTACCACGCCACAGCCACATCACCCCCCACCTGAGGAACCTGCACTGGCTCCCCGTCGACAGGAGAATCTCCTTCAAACTCCTCATCCACACACACAAGGCACTCCACAAGACTGGCCCAGCCTACCTCAACAGACGACTCCTCTTCTACGTCCCCAACCGCCAACTCCGCTCCGCCGACCTCTCCCTCGCCACCGTCCCTCGCATTCGAAGAACCACCACCGGCGGCAGATCCTTCTCCCACCTCGCCGCCAAGACCTGGAACACCCTTCCACTAAGCCTACGACAGACCCAAGACCTGCTGACCTTCAGGAGGCTACTCAAGACCTGGTTGTTCGACCAGTAGCAGCACCCCCCCCTTTTTTTCCCCAGCGCCTTGAGACCCTCGCGGGTAAGTAGTGCGCTTTACAAATTCTGTGATTGATTGATTGATTGATTAGACATCCTTAATGGTGATATATTACCGACTAATTGTTAACCGAAGCATTTATATAAGATGGTCCATCATCATCGTCATCAGGTGAGGACTAACCTGTGTCAAGAGGGATAAATGCCATGCTATCAAGAGATTCAAAAGTTCTGAAATAAAACTCAATTCAATAACCCCATCCAAAAGTTCCTCTTTTCAAATCCTTTTTCTAGTCCTTTCAAAGTGCCTTGAGACCCTCACTGGTAAGTAGTCGTGCTATATAGACCCCTGATTGATTGAATGAAAGCTCGTACCATGCTATGACCTGCAAGTTCTGATTTTATGCTCCATGAGCTTGTTTCAGTTTGGTCTAAGCAGAGTGGATGCTTCGAAAGTCTCTGGAGTAATAATACTGACTGAGTGAGATACATAAAAATCAGACTGAAGGCTACCCTTTACTGAAATGCTATTAGCTGTTCCCAAATGATTGATCATCCAA
Source organism: Calotriton arnoldi (assembly GCA_963921515.1). Lineage (NCBI taxonomy): Eukaryota > Metazoa > Chordata > Amphibia > Caudata > Salamandridae > Calotriton > Calotriton arnoldi. The sequence goes on along the minus strand of CAWUFW010001090.1, from coordinate 2,803,871 downwards.
GGATGTGAGATTAAGACAGTGATGAATAATAAATCATGATCAAAAAGCAGCACTGATTTAACATTAAGAAATGATGCTTAAGAACAGATCACAGGCACACCTATATTCATCTCTAGTTCAATGTGGGATCAATATTATGAATGCTTAGTGAGTCTCCAGGGTGGAGTTCTTGTTGGCCAGAAAACGTTTAAAAGTTACAAATGCATAAACGACACCTGGTAATTATTCCCCAGTGCATAACTATTAGGTCATTAGTCTGCACAAATATTGAAATTTGTTTTGTTTGTAATAGTACAGGGGATGTTTTATACTGAGTGCGATGGGATGCATCAGTCTTGAGCAATCCTCTCTGTGCCCCAGGGGCACTTTGGTATTACAGACAGGCCCATAGATGCTCGTGTGGCCCCTTATGTAACACAGATCATGCTGGGCTCACATGTAGCACGGGCATGATCACAAGGGGGCCTTCCCTCATGATCCCAGGCAAATATGGGAACACTTTGCCTCTAAGCCCACACTGTATTATAGACACAGGCACAGAGACAAAAGAGCATTCGGGAGCACCCATACTGTGTAACAAAAGATGTATGGCACTGTTAAAGCTCCATGAGGGCGACTCTTCAAAATAAGTTAAAAAGGGGTTACATGGACCCTGCAGACAACCCCTTGAAGGTGAGTGTAGTCACTATCTGCACCTGTCCAGAAAGGGCATGCACCTGGCTTTAGGCAAATGGATCTCCATATAAGTTGTGCACGGAACAGACTAGGGCAGCGCGCTGTATATATGATACGGCCCAGCTTTAATTCCAAAACCACATACTCAAATATCAATTTTCAATTATCATTTAATTAATTATTAATTTATTATCATGAGAAATTTTATAGTGTGCTCAAATCACTAATATATGATTAAAAAATAGAAACTACTCAGTTGAATGATTTCGTTTAAATAGATGTCTGATACATGCATGTTGGGCTGAATACCCCTTCCTCAGGGCACATTGATCATAAATAGTTGAAGTGTCACATCAGATTGTTTTGTTCCAGCGCAGAAATAACAGAGAAGCTGGAGATGTTGGTGGCCATCTTGTCATAGACACGGTCAAAGTGTATTGGGGCTTCAGCTGAAAATCTTCTCACCTTGCCAAAAGGTGATAAGGGCATATTACTGCTAGCCGCAGAGGAGCGTGTCAGGTTTCACCCACTCATGCCCCACTTTCTCATTCAGAGAAGAGGGCTCAGGAGTGGGTAACAATTCTCCAGCTCCCTCGGTCTTTTTCAATATGCTCCCCTTTGGCAAGGCAAGGGGTGGAATGTTCCCACCTTGTCCTTGATTAAGGTCAAGAGTTCACTGACGATATTTCCCCCTCACCATTTAGCAAGGTTAGAGGGGGTTGTTGCAGGAGGGATTGATAGCATACCAGCCCCTCCTTTGGGCATTTTACAGTGCAAGCCATACCTAATGGATTGGAAATGTTGCAGGCTGGGAGACACAGAGAAGAGCTATATGGCTATAACATGATGCCAAATACAGGACCAGAAGGAGAGGTGGGGGTCACTCAAAAGAGTTACATGGCAGTGAAAAGGGCACCCAGAGGTGCTCTAGGATCTAGGTGGTGAGGACCACTCGGACACATAGACTTGTTGCAAGAGTCTGGGGGTACATAGGGAATGCAGGCTACACACAAAAGGCTGCATTACTACTTTGGCGGTCCTCCTTTGAAACCGCCACAGCTACATCCACAAGAGGACCGCCAAGGCCATGGTACACCCACCCGCCAGATTCAGAATTGAATCTAGGTCGGGCGGGCGGTGCTGCGGCGGACTCACGGCGGCAGCTGTATCAGGGTCATAGAAGAGCCTTCACAGCAGACTGCCACCTGTCAAAGTGTCTGCAGGCTGTTCCTGTACGGTTGTGGCTTGCATGCCACACCGTGCAGAAACGGGGTGCAATTACAGGGGGCACAACATGTGCCCCCCCTGCATGCACCCCCAGGCCCAGATCTGGCCCCCTAAGTTGCCTCTTCACTAACCTTTTCATTGCAAGCTCACCGTCATGAAAAGGGTGGTGAAAAGGCAACTTGTAATATGCTCAGTGGTGCCAGCAGTAGCACCACCAGCATATTCAGGTTGGTTGCAGACTCTCAGCCTAGCGGGATCCTTGATCCCGGCAGAGACTCCGGTCTTGTGGTAATCTGACCGCCTCACTCAAAATACTTTGGGAATGACCCGCAGTGTGGTGGTGGTTGGACCGCCACCATGTGTACAGCAGTCCTGAGGACGGCCGTACTCGTAATGAGGCCCAAAAGCTGCAGGTGGTGCGGGATATATGTGAGCTGCAGAGCAAGGTGGGTTGACACACTGTGGGCTAGCAGGAGTGGTTTAGGGGCCACACAGGAGCTGTAGTGGTTATTCGGAACACATAAGGGCTGCATGGGAGATGAGGGCAAAATGCAGTGCTGCAGGGAAGTGAAATGCTGGAACGGTGGGTGGGTACACAGAACCCTCTAGGACAGGGAGGGAGATACATAAGGGCTTTGAGGGGCACCAGGTTACAGAAAGGGGCTCTCTTGTCATGCCCGGGGTACATGGTGGCACATAGATAGGCTGCAGGAGTCTGAGGAGCATGAAGCAGAAGAATAGGACACACAGAGAGGATGCAGAGGTGGTGGGACACATACAAGGGTGGTAGATGGGAGGTAGGGCAGTACACAGATAGGCTGCAGGGTGGTAGATGGACATACAAGGATAGAAGGGGTGGCAGACTGGCACACATGAGCTGGAATGGGGAAAGTGGCACACTTAGTGCCTGAATGGAGGTGGGAGCAAAAGGAGGGGATGTAGTGAGGCAGCAGAAATCCAGTGACACTATATGAGGTGTAGGGTATTACCAAAGGGCTGCAAGGGTCCGGAGGGTGGCATGCAAGGCTGCAGGTGAGCATGCCCACACAAAGAGGCTGCAGTAGGCTGGGGGTATAGAAAGGAGAATGTGGGGCACACAAAGTAGTTATAGGGCACACAAAGGAGCTGCATGGGCAGGTCAGGGTGGCATAGTATCTGTAAAGAGAATTGAGCCCACATAGAGGCTGTCATGGTGCATTGCATGCCAACACATCATACATCAAACATGCACACAGCCGATATCATATACCAAAACAACCACCATTATATGTCAAAGCAACCAACAGAGTACTAAACATGCACACTATTATAGAAAAACACATACACAAAAACACTAACCTTGATACACAAAAACATCCACCATCAACTGTCCATGCAACCACCATCATACACCCAAGCAGCCACCATCATACACTAATACAACTACCATCATACATCCAAACACTCACCATAGCACAGAAACATATCCACCATCATATACCCACTCACTCAGAATGATATGCCAAAAGGCTAACAATCATGGATCCACACTGTGACTATTTAACAATGCACTAAACTGTCACTCCAACAACTTAGGCATTTGCATACCTACAAACATAATTAATTAAGTTCTCGAACACATCTCATTTCAAACTTTCTCAAGCATGAGCACTGGTAGTATCTAATGTTGAATAAGTATGATGGGCTTATGACATGTGGTAATAGGATGCTTCATATCTCATTTTGAAAAAAAGACGTTCCCTAAAAATTAAAGTGGTAAGGGAGTTAAGGTTGATGAATATGTTCACAGTGAATTTGCTATTATAAAAACCTAAAGAAATTCCCAAGTCAAGGTGCTACCTTCATCTTGTGTGTCAACCACACTGTGATAAGTCAGCCTTAATCTCATCCCCTGGATAACATACTACATAATACACTACATAATAATGAACATTATTAAGTACATCACACAGGGACACCTCCACCATCATATATTGCTACACCTTTCAACTTGCTTCAGAGCTCAACTCTGTTAACTATTTGATAAAGCTTGTGTTTGTGCATGGTTTTATGATGGTGTGATATAGGTTTGACACATCATTGTTGAAGTGACGACCAAACATCATACATGACCGCAGAAACAACATTATAGATGCATTATGCTACCACACACCCTAACCACAAAGCCACACTGCCACGTGAACGTACACATTAAGGTTACATCTAAATAAATACATTTCTTCTAAAACAATTGAGCTTTTTAATTCAACAAATTAATTATTTTGCAACTGGTAAAAATGAAACATCATGTAGACCAGTAATTTCATGGATGAAGGACCTTTAAACATTAGAACGTTTGCCATTCTGCTGTCAGACTATTTTTATGATGATCTGTGCAACTCCAGAGTTTTTGACCGATGTTGTTTACATGTTTACACCATGCAAGAATATGAAACATGATGTAAAAGAAGCGTCTGTCATTGTTAAGTGAGGGATGACATTCAAGTGTGCATCGCATCTCGTTTACAGAGGAATAACCCTTTGTGAGTTCAGTAAGCCTCAATCATGTTATCCAGTCCATGTTTGTACACCAAACACATTAGCATGGACTCTATCCTAACAGCTAAACATTTGCCAATTTACTAACAAAGAATGAACACATCAATCATGGTGGTATAAAGCTAATTTCTGACTCATTGTCAAACATTAGCTGTTTTCTATGCTGTAGATCAGCCAGTCAATGTTACAGGTAAATAGGGAGACCATGCAGGCTGACTATCTTGCATGTATGGAGAATTTTGATTGCAACAAAGATTTGATCATCAGTAATAAGCAAGTGTGAGACAGTGCTCTTTTTGACATGATCACCCTCCATTTATTTTAGACTGATGCGGCTGGGTTTTATTTTTACTTGTGCACTGGAACACTGCTAATCAGGCCCCAGTGCATGTGCTTTGCCCCCTAAAATGAGGTAAAATGTGTTAACTCCTAATTGTTATATTTAGCTTTCATGTTAGGCAATAGTACATGGTGCAGAATTCAACCCATGGTATGGAAAACAAAATGTCACCTGTGGACCACTAGCGTGACAGAGAAAACATGTCCTAAACCCTACCAGTGGAGCCTGAATACTGCAGGTTTCACCTGCAATCCGACCTGTTAAAAATAACCCTTCTTGACAGGGAATAACCTCTGTTTTGATTGTTAAGTTACCTCTATGTAGGGCTTGTATCCCACAAGGTAGGTAGGACATATGGTATTTAAAAATGGAACCTTTATAAATGTTATGTTAAATTGCCGCTACAGAGATAAGGCCCAAAAGCTATTTTCACTGTGGAAGGCTCTGGCTGTCCTATAAGGAACATTAGAATACAGATTAAATGTTAATTCTGCTATGATGAGTTTGGGACCAACTAGGAAAATTGTTGAACCATTTTTAAAAAATATTTATTAAAAACTCTATTCAGTGGTGGAGTTAGATTTTTAATTAATATTTAGGAAAATTAACTTTCTGAAACATACCTTTTCTCTGCCTGATTTACATTAGCTCTCCAGCCGCTGTCCAGCCAGTGTCCTTAATGAGGTGTTTATTTAGCCAGAACAATAGCCTTGGTGTGGGGAGGTGTTTTCTTTATCTTGCAGTTAGACCAGTGAGGGTAGGCCCATAAACTTCATTAACCTGTCAGGGGCTTGTGACTTCACAAATAAATGTGAGGTAACAGCTGGAGAATGCAACCCTTTGTTACCCACGCCAGGCTGTCACCTTAACTAGTGGCAGGAGAGCTCCCCAACAACCAGTTTTGAGTGACCACAGAGGAGGGGATTGCTAATTTCTGTGACCACATGTCAAGGCAAACAGAGAATTCTTACCATGAACTTGCACAGGAACAGAAGATGCTAGTTCCCTACTCCCTCTCAGGGATACCTCAGAGACCGATATTAAATCTAGTCTCCAAAAGACCTCCAAGGGGGAAGGGGGAGTGGATAAAATAATAAACGAGAGAAGAGACTGGTCCTGGACCTCTGGTTTCCAAACTTCTCTTTCGTGCCCGTCCGTCCTGCAGACTGAGGTACTGAGAAGACCTGAGGAAACTAAACACAAACAATTACTGTAACCCCCTATTCTACTCTGTTCTTGTTTTTATAATTTTTTACTATGCTTACTACGTACCCAATGTTCCAAGATCTAAGCTTCTCTTCTATATTATTTCTCAGTATGATTTTCTCTTTCTTCGATTATTGGATACTGCATGCAGAAGGTGTTAACCTGTTAATCAACATTACTTATTACTATAGTTCCTACTTAACACTATTCTAACTAAGAGACTAATTCTTAGTAATACTTCACCTACCAGAACCTTCTGTTTGTCTATCTTTCTTCTTCACTGTGTATTCTATTCTTCCTGCTATGCTAATAATCATGTAGATGATTTAATGATTATTATATGTGCTGCTATTCTTATTGCTAGAGTCTTTAATTGTCTCTCTCTTCTTTTCCTACAGAGTTCACTATCATAAATCCAAAGGTAAGTTCCTTGCTCTACTATCCAACTATATACAATGCCTTAAAGTTATTTAATTAATTTCTTTCATGCCAAATAAAGTCTTTTAAACGATTTATGCCACTTAGCTTGTTATCTTCTTCCTCTTTTCTCTTGCCGTATCAGGAAACTACTGTGAGAGCGTTGGAGAATCTTCTCTGCCAAACGAAACTGTCAGGTACACTGTGGAGAAGGAGGAGCGTCGTCGACTAGGAACGCCTTCAACTACGCCCCTTCACTTCAGAACCCAATGCGCAAACGAGATGCTGGAGGACCTACTCCCGACGGGAATAGAACGGAGAGAAACCCAGAGAATTTACCGACGAAAACTAAGGAACACCGAGAATTCGTCACGGAGCAATCCCTATGAGGTATGAACGTGGGTAATACTTCAGTGAAGTGCGCATTCGTTAGAGAGCGCGCGCTTCATTAAGGTTCCAAGCACCTGTGGGGAAATAAACTAGACCGCAAAAGTAGATCGAGGCTCGGCGGCCATCTTTAAGTTCCTCCTGTGCCATAGCGTTTTCCACTTGTTGCCCAGGGACCGATTTTCCCTTTTTAGGTAACGCCTTTGATTCTGTAATACACACACAGTATTTGCCAGGTGGTCTGGAGGTCTGACAGTACCCCCCAACAAAGGAGGTCCTTCCAATCTTGGTTTTGTAGGAAATCTTTGATGAAAAGACTTTACCAACCTAGGAGCATGAACGTCTGAATCGAGCTCCCAAGATCATTCCTCTGGACCGTAACCCTTCCAGTCCACTAAATAGTACAGTTTTCCCTTAACCTTTTTAGAATCTAGAATTCCTTTTACTTCGAATTCTATCTGGATTCTAATTGAATAGGCTTTGGAGGTGAATCTTTCCTTAACTTTGGTGATGCCTTTTTTAACAAAGAAACATGGAAAACTGGATGGATCTTCAGCTTGGTAGGTAATTTCAACCGATAAGTGACTGGATTCACTCTTTTCTCAATCAGATAAGGTCCAATAAACCTAGGTTGAAACTTTCGATTGCCCTTTAACCTAAGGTTTTTTGTACTTAGCCAAACACTATTCCCTTCTTCCAAAGGGGGGCCTTCTCTTCTCTTACTATCTGCATAAGTCTTATATTTCTTTTTGGCTTGTTCTAAGTTTTGTGATGCAGTTTGGTGAACTTGTTTTAAGTGGGACACTAAATCTTTAACTGCCGGAACCGAGATTTCAGTTTGTCTAACAGTGGAATTTGAGTGTCTGCCGTAGTTCAGGTAAAATGGAGAATATCCTGTGGAAACGTTCCTAGCGTTATTGTGTGCAAACTCTGCTGCCCATAAATAGTCTGGTCAATTCCCATCTTGCTTTAAAAGGAACAACCTTAGATACTGCTCTAATTCTTGGTTCACCCTTTCCGTCTGCCCATCTGTCTCGGGGTGGTAACTGGTTGAATATCTGGCTTCAATTCCTAAACCTTCTACAAAGGCCTTCCAAAAATGGGACAAGAACTGTGAACCTCGGTCTGAAATAATGATTTTTGGGATTCCGTGAATTTTCACTATTTGTGTGCTGAAGTGACTAGCTAGTTGTTTAGCAGTGGGAACCCCTTTTAACGCCAGAAAGTGTGCCATTTTTGAAAATGCGTCTACAACCACCAAAACCGTATTGAAACCCTGGCTAGAAGGTAAGTCAACTATTAGATCTAGGGTGATTGTGTGCCATGGAAAGGGGGGTAGGCATTGGTTGCAACAACCCTTTTGGAGCCTGCCGTTCTGATTTTCCCTGAGCGCAGATTTCACAGGTCTTAACATATTTTTCGATATCTGTAGTCATTTGAGGCCACCAATAATTTCTCTTCACCAAATCTTCAGTTTTTGATTCTCCTTTATGCCCTGCCAAAAGATTATCGTGACATTCATACATTGCTTGATTCTGCAATTCCTTCATAGGTAAGTACAAGGCCCCTTTGTGGTAAGGTAATTGATGTTGAATTTCTCTTCCGGCTTCTTTTGTGACCCATTCCTGCATTGCTTCTGGACTTATGGCTTGAGTGACTTGCTCCTTCAAATCAATGGGTGTGGTAGCACAAATTATTCTTGAGTTTGGTATAATCGTTTGGATTTCCATCTGACCTTTTTGATTTTCTGTTCCTAATCTGGACAAAGCGTCTGCCTTCCCATTTTGAGCTCCTGGTCTGTAAGTGATTACGAAGTCATAATCGGCAAAGTACAGTGACCATCTGAGTTGTCTTGGAGTTAAAGTTCAAGCCGATTTCAAGAATTTCAGGTTTCGGTGATCAGTGTAAACGGTTACTAAGTGCTTGGCCCCCATAAGATAGTGTTGCCACTCCTTAAAGGCATCCTTGATGGCCAACAACTCTTTTTCAGTTATAGTGTAATTCACTTCGGCGGGTGTTAGTTTCCTTGATCTGTAGGCAACTGGATGTAGTTGACCTGTTTCCTTATGTCTTTGGGATAGCACTCCCTCAACAGCTAGATCTGAGGCATCAGTCTCAACGTAAAATGGTTCCGAGGGATCCACATGTAAAAGTATGGGTGCTGAAGTGAAATTTTCCTTTAAGGATTTAAAGGCTTCCTCTGCTTCTTCTGTCCATTCAAAACAAATTCCTTTCTTGAGTAACCGTGTAAGTGGAAAGATCTTTCGTGAAAACTCACTGATGAATCTTCTATAGAAGTTTGCAAACCCTATAAAGCTTTGAACCTCTTTAACACTTGTAGGGGACTTCCAGTCAACGACTGCTCTTATTTTTCGTTCATCCATGTTTATTCCAGTTGGAGAAAGGATAAAGCCCAAAAACTCCACTTCGGAAACATTAAATGCGCATTTTTCCAGCTTTACAAAAGTTTGTTCTCTCTGAGTTTCTGCAACACTCTCCTCACCTGTTCTTGGTGTTTACTCTTGTCAGTGGAATAAATCAGAATATCATCTATGTATACAATAGCATATTGATCTATGTATTCGCTGAGAATGTCGTTTATAAAATGCTGGAAGACAGCTGGAGCATTACATAGACCATACGGCATAACCTGGTACTCGAATTGTCCAAATCGTGTCATGAAGGCTGTCTTCCATTCATCGCCCTCTCTCATTCTGATTAGATGGTAGGCCCCTCTTAGATCTAGTTTCGTATAAATTTGCGCTCCTTTGACCTGATCCAACAAGACTGAAATGAGGGGAAGCGGATATCGGTTTTTCTTCGTGATCTTGTTAATTGCACGATAATCAATGCAAGTCCTCAAATCTCCCTCCTTCTTTGGCACGAAAAACAGAGGCGAAGACACAGGAGATTGGGATGGCCGGAAAAAAACGTTTGCCAGGTATTTGTCTAAGTATTCTTTCAAGTGTCGGTGTTCCTTTTCAGTTAGAGCATAGACTCGACTACAAGGCATATTTGAGCCCGGTTCAAGATCTATTTTACAATCGTAAACACGATGGGGGGGCAACTGCTCTGCTTCTTTTTTGTTGAAGACATCTTCAAAATCCTGGTATTCTCGAGGTATTTCCTGTGAATCAATGATGCACACAGATGCACCAGCCATACACAATGAATGAGCAGGATTACTTTCACAGGTCCTTTCCATTCCTCCAAAACAATTTCCCTTACAATAATCTGAATCCATCACAATCGTTCTGGAGCTCCAATTGATGGTGGGGTCGTGCTCAGTAAGCCATGGTAGTCCCAAAATGAGCTGAAACTGGGGTGCATCAATTAAAATTGAATCACTTCTTGATGCCCATCACTTGAAATCATTTGCACCTGTTCCGTATGGCTCACTATGGGCCCTGACGAGAGGTTTGTCCCATCCACCGCTCGGACTGGCTTGCTTTTGGATTTCTGTATTGCTCTCAAACCCACCTTAGCTGCAAATTTTAGGTCACAAAAGTTCCCGGTGGCTCCTGAATCTATCATTACAGAAACTTCTGTCAGAGTCACTTGTCGAAACTTTATAACCATGGACAAAATTAAGTGTGGTGAGGATGACTGCAAGGTATTTGCCACTTGATGTTCTTTTGGAGTTGATTCTTGATTAGCATCCACCGGTCCAACTCCTCCTACAGGTGGTGCTGCAAGTTTTCCTTCGGCCTTAATGAGGTTTTTGGTTTCTTTGGACAACCTCTCACGAAGTGTCCACTGGAGCCTCAATACATGCACAAGTTGCCAGCTCTCCTTTTATCTTTTTCTTCTTTGGTCAAAGGGCCACTTATAGTCCCTATCTGCATGGGTTCCGAGCCTGATTGTCCTTCTGTAATTTTGCTGCCCTCGGACCTGACTCTATCAAATCTTGGAACTGTCGGTTTGAAATCTCTCCTCCTTTCGCCTTATCTTTCGCCTTGACGGAAACCAATCTCTAAAACCAGGTCTACTAGTGCCGAGATTTCTGTGGGTCGATTTGGAATCTGCGCCAGGACATCCTTGAGTTCATCTCTTAACCCTCGATAAAAAACCGCAGCTCTTTTACTCTCTGGCCAGTTTGTTTCCACCACTAGTTTGTTGAATTGAGCCAAGTATGCTACGAGGTCTCTGTTTCCTTGTCGTAGTTCAAGCCATTCATTATCGACAGCCTGAGAGATTCTTCGCCTGTCAAAAATTCGAAGAAATTCTTGTTTGAACTCTTCATAGTTAGGCAAAAGGGGGTCATCGCGGGAAACCAAGGGCATGGACCATGACGCCGCATCACCTCTTAAATATGACAAAACAAAGGCCACTCTTGACTTCGCGTCTGGGAAAATTGAAGGGCGACACATGAAATGTAGGGAGCATTGAGTGAGGAAAACCTGTGCCTTTTGTGGATCCCCACTAAATCGTTCAGGAGGAGCTAACGGGATGACTGGGGACAATGAGTGTATCACTTGTGTCGTTAACCTATTTGAACTTTCTGTGGGAGGGCTTAACGTTTCCCTTCCTGAACTAAATGGTTGTCCCATTCTCAAGGCTAATTCTGCTGTTTCCTTCCTTGAATTTACCATCTCTTGTCTATGGCTCTGATTATCCTCTCTAACAGCTACTAACTCCTTTTGTATTGCCTCTAAGACCGTTCCCAAGATCTGTAAGTTAATTCCCTCAGCCATTCTGTTCAGGTGCAAGTAAAAACTTGGGCACTTCACTCTGTCAAGGCGAACAGAGAATTCTTACCATGAACTTGCACAGGAACAGAAGATGCTAGTTCCCTACTCCCTCTCAGGGATACCTCAGGGACTGATATTAAATCTAGTCTCCAAAAGACCTCCAAGGGGGGAGGGGGAGTGGATAAAATAATAAACGAGAGAAGAGACTGGTCCTGGACCTCTGGTTTCCAAACTTCTCTTTCGTGCCCGTCCGTCCTGCAGACTGAGTACTGAGAAGACCTGAGGAAACTAAACACAAACAATTACTGTAACCCCCTATTCTACTCTGTTCTTGTTTTTATAATTTTTTACTATGCTTACTACGTACCCAATGTTCCAAGATCTAAGCTTCTCTTCTATATTATTTCTCAGTATAATTTTCTCTTTCTTCGATTATTGGATACTGCATGCAGAAGGTGTTAACCTGTTAATCAACATTACTTATTACTATAGTTCCTACTTAACCGCTTAACCGCGGCGCGAATTCCGCTGCGGTGCGGAGGTTTAAATGAGTGGGCGGGGCCGCGGCGGCCAACGGACGTGTGCAGCACTACCGAGGTAGTGCTCGCGACGGCCGTTGGCCGACGGACGCAGCGAAGGGGTTAACACTATTCTAACTAAGAGACTAATTCTTAGTAATACTTCACCTACCAGAACCTTCTGTTTGTCTATCTTTCTTCTTCACTGTGTATTCTATTCTTCCAGTATGCTAATAATCATGTAGATGATTTAATGATTATTATATGTGCTGCTATTCTTATTATAGAGTCTTTAATTTCTCTCTCTCTTCTTTTCCTACAGAGTTCGTTATCATAAATCCAAAGGTAAGTTCCTTGCTCTATATCCAACTATATACAATGCCTTAAAGTTATTTAATTAATTTCTTTCATGCCAAATAAAGTCTTTTAAACATTTATGCCACTTAGCTTGTTATCTTCTTCCTCTTTTCTCTTGCCGTATCAGGAAACTACTGTGAGAGCGTTGGAGAATCTTCTCTGCCAAACAAAACTGCCAGGTACACTGTGGAGAAGGAGGAGCGTCGTCGACTAGGAATGCCTTCAACTACGCCCCTTCGCTTCAGAACCCAACGCGCAAACTCGCAAACGAGACGCTGGAGGACCTACTCCCGACGGGAATAGAACAGAGAGAAACCCGGAGAATTTACCGACGAAAACTTAGGAACACCGAGAATTCGTCACGGAGCAATCCCTATGAGGTACGAACGTGGGTTATACTTCAGTGAAGTGCGCATTCGTTAGAGAGCGCGCTCTTCATTAAGGTTCCAAGCACCTGTGGGGAAATAAACTAGACCGCAAAAGTAGATCGAGGCTCGGCGGCCATCTTTAAGTTCCTCTTGTGCCATAGCATTTTCCACATGTTGCCCAGGGACCGATTTTCCCTTTTTAGGTAACGCCTTGGATTCTGTAATACACACACAGTATTTGCCAGGTGGTCTGGAGGTCTGATACCACACCTCTGTGTGTGCATACAGGTTCTGCACAATGGAGTAATGGTTCCCCAATTTAAGATTTTGGTAGTAAGGTGCACTGTGGAATTGTTTACCGTAGGGCAAATAGGAACTGTTGGAAAAGTGAGCAGCATCGCCCTAGGAACTTGTACCCCATTCGCTAGGAAAGAGCCAGGAGTCACCTCTACCAACTAACTAGTGCCAACGACAAATGTGGCATCCTAAGGCACCCTCATCAGAAAATGTTCTGGGCCAGTGGAAGAACAGAAGTTGGACTGTATCTGCTGTCTGAGACCTGTAAGGAGACCTGAAGGGCTGGACCTGCTCCCACTTAAACCCTGGACAAAGCAGGACATCATGGTTCAGTTTGACTGGCCTCCTGTGTGGCTATAAGGACACAGCAAGCGGCAAGAGCCCTGTTCTCTGAAGTGCAAAGTAGACCAGTAGCTACTGGACATAGACTGGACCCTGCTAGTGGCCAGTGTTGGAATGAGTCTTGATCCTGGGATCCTTGGCTGTGTCCCACTAGACTTCTCCTATCAACTCTGAATATAGAAGATTTTGGACTTTCAGACCTTCATGGGACCATGACCAAGGCACAATTTTGCTGGGCTGAAGAAACAAGTTTGCCTCTTTTGGATCTTCTCCACAGCAGAGAATCCATTTCAGCTGGTCTTCAGTGAGAAGCTATCCGGCCTTCTGGAAGTCATTGTCAGATATAGCCTGCAACCTTGCCCCTCTGGTTCTGAGCTCTAAAAAAAAGACTAATGTCCTGGTGGACAGCCCGTGGGTCTGCCAGGGCAACAGAGTAAATTAGTTTGTTGCCCTGGTGAAAGAACTGCACTCCAGATTTATAAATGACTCCAGGTAGTCGGTCATTTATAAAAGCATTGCCATGAACCGCAGTGATGGCGAATCCTGTCAATGCATATTACTCTCAGTTACAGGGCTGCATCAGCAGAATGCAGCCCTGTAGCACAGTGTATTTATTTTTTCTTTTCAAAAAGAAAATCCTGAACAGGGATTTTCTTTTTGAAAAGAAAAAATATTATGCCTTCTTTCATGGCAGTGAAAGCATTATAATGATTTTACTGTTCCTTACTGCCAAGTTTTACCTGGTTGCCAGAAACAGTGAAAATTGACTACCTATCTGCCCATTGAAATGGGTGAGCAGACATTTTCCTTATACAAAAAAGCCTTTGTTGCGCATTACACATCATGTTGATATTTCATGGGCCCCACTGCTTCTATTCTAGTTGGGAGGAGTCTAATATCTAATTATGAACCCTTCCATATGTGCATTTAGAAACAAATGCAGGTCCTATGCTCAAGAGGTGTGTCTCACATGATAAGTAAAAAATATATGATTAGGAAGTGCCTCACCTAAGCAACCACCAAGAAGCGATTGGCAGTTACTCGCCAACTTGCTCACTCTCTCACTCTGACACGTTCCTAAAAAAGGAACAAAACCCAACTCCCATGAGTGAATCCCTGTCTGAAGAGGAGAAGAGTCTTCCTCATCAACATACTAAAGATGAGTTACGGAAAAGCACACTGCACTCGTCTTTAATTTGTAGTGCCAGTACTCATAATAAAAACACCATACCATGTTTGACCATTTTAAAATGAACTGCCGACATGTTTCATTGCCACTTCACTTTTGGCAAATTCATCAGGGCACAGGGACCCCTTTCCACCTGTGAAATACAATTGACCTGTAGATTAAAAAGAAGAAATAAAAGGGGGCAGCATAAAGCATAGAGAATGCAACGCATAAAGCCATCAATGAGTTTGTATTAGCAGAGTATGGTATCATATCACCCAGCAAAAGATCCATCTAGCATATAGTGTAGTTATGTATCCTATCACCCAGCAAAAGATCCATCTAGCATATAGTGTAGTTACCATGTGGCTACCAGGTGGACTGCTACCAGCAGACCACATGCAGAAGCGTATGGAGAGGTTTCCACTCAATCGCCTATAAAAATGAATGTAAAAGACATGTTTAAATCTTAGTGATCTATGTTCAGCATTAGGAGATTAAGTCAAAATGTGATAGTGGAGAAACAAAGGTATTTTGTGTGCATATCAGTCAATTTCTTGGCATAGTGCGCCCATCCATTCAGTATTTAGTATCTGGGCCATCAAGCACACTCAATATCTCAGCTAAATGTATGCAGCCATACTACAATGGTTTTCTAAATGCCAACCACTATTCACATCTATCGAATGCTAATCACAGCTCTCATACAAATTGGTTGTTGTAATGGACCATCTTTTTAAAAAAAACAGTATCTGTTCGTCTATGACGGTGCACATGCTCAAGCTGCCTGACATAGCCTACCGATTGTCACTGGTATGGCTTGCGGGGGAAGAACAGAAACTCAAGCACCACAACATTTGGCACTGCATGGAGACCCCGATACGGGGGCTACCGTTATCATGGTGGTCGAGGCGGGTCCAGCATACCGCTTCGAGGTTTTTTATTCCTGGGTTACATTTCCTGCAGTGGATGCAAATGATGATTTTTTTCACGCTTACACGAACGCTGCTCCTCCAGCGGCGTATCGTCCTTACACGATGATTGAAGTTCCGTTGACCTCCTGGTAACCCTGGGCGTAGTTCGCGTAGTCGCGCTACGCGAAGCTACGCGATGACGTCGAAGCGCTCCTACTTCTTCCCCTAACTTTATTTTTCCCTTCTAACTTTTCTTTTCCGCCTCCTCCACACACCCCAGAACCATGGCGAAGGGGAGCAGCAGCAGTAACGGCTCCAAGGGCAAGGCGTGTGCACCCAAGAGCCGCCTGCCTTGCGGCAGACTGCGCCCTGCAGGGGTGCAAGCCGATCAGCTTTTTAGTGAGGCGGAGGTGGCCGCCCTTGTTTTTTTTGTTCTACGCCACCTCCCCTTGACCTTGGCAGCAGGCGGCAGGCCAGGCTCCGGGTACCCTACTCAGGAGCGTCACCGCCGGTGGGCGAAGGTGCGCCGGGCAGTGTTTCGCAGCTCAGGGGTCCGGCGCACCCATAACCAGCTGGCACACCGGTGGTCAGACATCCTGGACCGGGAGCAGGACCTGTTGGACCTGCTAGGTGTCGAGGTCGTGGGGCTTGGTGAGTAGCTAATATATATAGTAGCATAAGTAATAAGTATTGTGTATAATTTTTTTACGAATAACAAGAATACTGCTGCTTACATTGCATGTAAATTACGTTTCAAAATCTTCTGTGACTGTAGGACACAGGTGCTGGGCGCTACCCTTACTTGTTTGCAACTTTGCGCTCGCTTGTCCTTATTATTATGTAACAGTTTACTTTAGAGAACTTAAGTTAGGTAATGCTATTGCTAGAGAGACTCTAGTCCTTCCTTTGTCCTCCTGTCAAATAGTGGTGGATGGATTGATACTAGGTTTAGTTACTATTAGTTGATAATTTTTGAGCGGTCTGCGTGACGCATCCTCGGTCACTGAGTGCTGCTTACCCCAGTCCTTAGTAGAACCTTTTGTAGTTTGTTTAGTGAGTGGTAGGCTTAGCAGTGTCAGTCAGTAGCAGAACATCAGACGCAACCAACCAACAATTTGGTGTATGCACAAATTTATGCATGTGTCCTCCTTCTCATCTATGCATTTTTGAGGGCTAAAAAAATGGAAATGCAGACTTAGTGAACAATTGGCCTGTCTGGAATAGGTGGGCTAGGTCAGGTGGTACTTAGGCTTAGTTAGTGTTCTGGATTTTATTTGAATCAATCAGAATGGAACACTGAATTAGTGTTCCTAAATAAGTAGACGGTCCGTGAATCCCGCAAGCCAGTAGTCGATCGGATTAGATAGGTCAATTTTATTGCAATTTTTGTTTCCTAAAACGTTTTTTAAGCTTTTTTTTAGATAATTTATTTGTTTCACAGCAATCATTAATGTTTGTGTCTTTCTTTATTATATCTTACATGATCACTGATCTGCAGCACCCAGGGGCAAGAAGACGGGGTCCGAGTCAGCAGGACAACCACCAGAGGACCGCTCCTCTACCGAGGGCCCTGCTGCTGGCCCCAGTAAGTCCTCCAGTGGTTAATATTAACAATTATATTGCCCTAACTTTTACTGCACCTTATTTTTTCTGAACTATTAATTCTGGTTCCACTTCCTAATTCTATTTTTTACAAAAACTACTTTGATCTTGACTTTACTATCTGTTTCTAAATTCTGGTTATCCCTGCCTCTAAGTTCTAACTGCCTCTGCTATGAATGTTTGTACTACTACTATTAGTCTGTCGCTAAGCTTGCCCAGTTTGCCACTCTTTATTTTACGGTTTTGAATAAAACTCAGATTGACCAATAGCTCTAGCCACTGAGTCCAGTCCTTTTGGTTGTCCTCTTCTAGTCTTCTTAATCTTGAGGCTTTGACAATTACCACAAACAAAATGCCCAACCAGATATTTGACTATTTTTGATAGGATATAGTACATACTACTACTGATGTGGGGATTCTGCACAGTCACATACAGAACTATGCACAAGAAAATAGGATGTTGGTGATGGGAGGTTGGACCTTCCTCACACCTCAGTCAGAAGTGAACCCACAATCCCCTGAACGACTAGCTATAGTGTCTCATTAGGTCCCCGAACCCCCACCCGAAGATACCCAATGATTACACAACCCAGAACAGATAACACCCTTTCGATCACTCACTCGTGTAAGTCCACCACCACCACCACACCAAATACCACAGAGTCTATGTGTAAGTTCAAAAGGTTTATTTTCAACTAACAAGCTCTGTATGTTGTTCTATAAAATTCAGTGTACTCCAGCCAGCTCCAACAGCAAAATGCATAAGATTAAAACAATAAACATTGTTACAAGGGCATGATAGAAGACAAAAGATCTCTGCGAATTCTGGGAGACTCCTCACCGTAGAACGTAGAATTACTGGTTACATGCATCATTCATAAGCTCTGCAAATCTCTGGTTCGTAGAAGGGAATCTTCTGCCTGTTATGAGAAAAATGGTGCGTGTTAGATAGTATAATGCAAGCATTTCTCAGTCATGCCAAAAAAGTGTAACATGTTACTTATGGCTAAGCAATACGGACTAACAGAACTCCATAACAAAGTGGCTTGTTTTTCAACCTCTTGTACGCAACGCTCAGACAGTAGCTGTATGAGCTCATGTGGGCTCAAAAAGGCGTCTTACTGTTACTGCACAACAAGCTGCGAGGTAACATGCGCAAAAGACATGAAGCGAAAAATGGTTGCATGGCTCAGGCTAACTTTGCAAAGAGTAGAGTATACTATAATAATGACCCTAGGGACCATAACACTACTAGTGTCTACTGACTCTACTCTAGTACCCGATTTGGACTAGTGAATGTGATGTATATGTATGTATTAACCTTTTTTTCAATCTTGCTAGTGAAAACGAATAAATAGGGGGAGGTGTACAGGCATCTAAAAATGTGTCATGTTTTTATCTAGGCGTACTAGCGACCACCAGTGCCGGCGGGGCCAGCGGCGATGCGACCATTCCAGAGGGGGCAGGAGATGCGGCACCTGCAGGAGCTACAGGGGGTGAGCCAGCAGCAGTGGCGGGCGGTGGTAAGTTATATTCATTACTTATTGACATTGCACTAGCTGGAAGGGTGTTCACTTCACTCACTGTACTGTTGTTGAGACTTATTAGGTATGAAGTTGTAGTGAACATTATACAACGGTTGAAGAAGACACCCTTTACTTAGCATTAGCAATGCAGTAGCAATAGCATTAACAGCGTGACTTGATTAACCAATGGCCTCTTCTATCTGACTCCAACTCAGCTGTGAAAGTTTTATGGAGGAGACTAAAAGTCAGATCAGATGACCTTGATGGATGTGTTGAACAAAAAGGGAAAGAAGGGTGGAAGGAGGAAGGACGGGCGAGATTTAATATGACTGGCAGAGAAGGATACGTTGGAAGCATGGATAGGTGGCTGATAGGAATCAGATGCATGTGTTGTTGAAGGATGGGTGGAAGGTGAAAGAAGAATGGATGCCTGCCTGCCTGGGTGGGCGACACAGTATGGGTGGATACTGTGGATAGCAAGAATCATCAGCGGTGTTTGGGTGAAACTCAAAGCCAAGGCAAGCAAGGAAGGAGTGGACGCATGGGTTGTTGTTGGTGAAACAAAGTAAGGTTTGTGGAGAGATTAAGAAGAATGATAGACATTTACTTAGAATGGATGGATGCCTGTATGTATTCATCATAGACAGCATAGGTGGAGACTGTCACGGGATGCAGAGTCTTAGTTTTAAGGGAATGTAAAATAAACCGCGCCAGAGTAGCAAAGCCGAGGGAATACAAGTTGTATTTTCAGAATACAGTTGACTCACAATAGTTTGCAAGCACATCATATATATTGTGTATAGTTAGTTATCAAGTGCCTTCCTTCGACTCCGAGGACCACTCCCTACCTATGTTAATTTATTTTCGAATGTGTCAGCCAGCCTGCAAAGGGTGGCTATCTGTTGGTTACACAGTCAATCAAAACAAAGTACCTTATGCAGTAGCGGTTGGTGGTGGGAGTGCTGCCGGGCGCTGATGTAGGGAGGGGCAGGGTGGGGGGTAGTAAACAATGTATTACGCGGCCAAATAAAGGTAACTTTACTGTAAACATAAAAATAAATAAAGCTAATTTCATTGTGCGCACTGCACCGCCAAATGCGATGCAGTGCACGCAACGAAATTAGTTTTATTTATTTATATGTTTACTTACCTGTAATTGGCCGTAATCCATAGTTTACTACCCCCACCCTGCCCCTCCCCACGTCACCCCCGGCAGCACTCCCACCACCGACCGCTACTGACCTTATGTCGTCGTCCCATATATAAGCAATGATCATTGGATCAGATATATAACCTGCCTTTTGTAGTAGCCAGGGCACTGTGAAAGTGAAATTGACCAATTGCCCTTCATGTAACAGAGAGAGTATGGCCAGTGCCACCCGTAATAGAAAAATACGAGCTTCCCCACCTGCAGACAGTAGTAAATAAAACTAACGTGAGTCTGCGTCATGACTCGTATGTTTGTCTTGGGTGCAAGCATAGATGACTGAGCTGGCATGCCGGCTACAACCAGGTTATGTAATTTCGCTAAACTAGAGATAAGAAGAAGACTGGTGTACTGTGTACTGGAGTCCATAGTGCTAGTATAATGCCTGAAACTCCCACAAATGTTACAGGCCGAGGAAGTGGGAGGATAGATAGATTATTACCACAAATGTTATGTACTGTGCTTCTTGCTAGTGCTACTGTGCCACTATGTGTTGAATTAATTTTGTGTTACTGTTTTGCTAAGAGTACTGGTTACAACAATATTCTTTTTCTTTCTTGATATAGATAGTACTCCTTCCCAAGAAAAACCATCCCGGAAGGAGTTGGCAGCCAGGGCCCGGCGCCGGAAACTGGAGGCCATCTGTGAGGAGTACCGGCGGCTGGTGGCTCAGGCGGAGGAGGAGGAGGCGGCAGCAGCTGCAGCCTCGTCCGATGCCCCGGGCCCCAGCCAGGCCCCAACTCCAGTGGTACGGCGCCGCGGTCTGGCAGCCGCCCGCCGCCGCAATTCTCTATCAGCCAGCACTGCTGTCCCCCACCCTGGATGCCACTGCAGGGCATTTCGCCGCCAGATGCTCCTCCGGATGTCACGGCTAGAGGAGCAACTAGAGGAGCGTGTCAAAATACTGGTGGACAAACACCTAAAAGCCCGCCGAATATAAGAAGAGCTATAGGACCCTGTTGGATTGCCCCTTTTTATTCCTTTTGTTGGTGGGTGGGAATTGGGCGTTGGGGTTTCTGGACATTCTTTGGACTTTTTTCGTTTTGGACATTGGTTGGGGTTAGGGAGAGGGGTGGGTCAGGTGTGGGATAGTTTATTTTTGTTAGGGTAATAAATTATATTTATACTTAAACATACAATGTTAATGTTTTGTGGGGGGTTACTGTTTTACGAATTTACGTCACATGGTTTCCTTGCTGCTGCAGGGCCGCAGCCAGTGTTTGATTTAAATAATCTGCCGATGATGTAACACAAACAGATAGATGCTGTACCCCTCACTGAGTTATTTGTCCTACTAGTACTGTCAGTCTCTCCTCCTAGTCCATTATACCTCCCACCAAACTTATCTTACCTGTGATTGATGATGATTAAGTTCGGCACAGCGATGGCTGCATGGTTTCCCAAGAGAATGGAGAAGATGCCATGGTTGTGGTGGTAGTAGTAGACACTGGCAGTAGCATTTGCAAAAAAAATAAAAAGAGACAGTCACTTGCCTGAGAGCGACTGTGGGAGGAGTAGTAGAACGAAGTAAAGTACAGTACAGAAGAAGACTGCCAAACAAACAATATTGCATTTGCAACTGCTAAAGTCAAATAAAACATAATGGTGGCGGGGACAGTCTAGTACAAGAAGTTACAAACTGTAGTTGTGTCGAGTGAGTCACTTAACTTAACACAATCGTAATTCGTAACCTTTACTGCTGTGTGGTAGGAGTTTGATGATGAATCCAATCAATGCCGGCAATTAATTATGATGTACTATTAGGTGACGGTCCCTTTGGGAAAAAAATTGGCTTGCACATAGACTGAGCATGGGTGGGCAAGCAGAAGAAGCTCCTAGCCCTGCCTTGAAATTGAATTAGTGTTGCTTTCACCACATCTGCCCCAGCAAGCGTGTGATCAATTGGTGTACATTTTATGTAGTCACATCACACCTCAATATAAATCACAGCCCGGGGAAGAGGGTTAGGGTTTGATGAATGGATGGGAAGGGGGTTTGGGGAAAGGTTTGACAAAGAAAAACAGTACGCATGGACACAACAAAAGCAAAGCGCAATCTTGGCAGATGAGACGACCATGATCTTATCCAATAAATCTATAAAGGGAGAAAAAGGAAATGCATGCATGATGATGAAGATAACTTGATGGTTAATGAGTAGTACTTACTAACTACTACTAGACAATTAGACAGTACAGGGCAGCAGTATATTCTATGCAATTTGCCTTGCCTGTAATATGCCCTCAGAGACCCAAATTCCATGTTGTACTGGGCTTACTTTTAAAGATAGCAAAGAAAATTAAAAAATAGTTGTAGGGATCAATTAGCAAACAAACAACAACACAACACACAGTCGTAATGATTGAAGAGAAAAAAGGATTCAAATTAATTAAAAGACGAATGATGAATGATACTAAAGTTACTGTATTATCCTGGTCAAATTGTGGAGTTGAATCTCGTCCTTCCTCTTGGTCCTATCTTCCTTGGACGCTCCGCACATCAATCTTGGGTGCCACTGCCTGCCTGATGCGGATTGGTAAGGTAGGTGTGAGTTGTGTCTCCCAGTATAGCACAGGGTAAAGGCCGGCCTGTAACGTGTAGATGGAAAAACAAAAGGGGTATTGAAAAATCAATGAATAAAAAAACCCATCAATTATGGTGGAGTCCAAGAAGAGAAGAGAGAACACTTTCAGACTGAGGCGGCTTGGATATATCGTGTATATTCTGTTTACAGCATTAAGCTACAACAACAACAGGACAGAACAGGCCCACCACAGCACCAGCCCGTGACCCAACCTCCATTTACCTAAATTTTTGACAGAGCCAGACAAAAGGCATATACAGCAACCTAGCATTTTCAAAATTAAGTGACAAAATCAATGCGCCGCTGTCAGTCATATGACTACACTCGACTCCACCACTACATGGACATGTAGGTCTGCTGTGTTTACTTTCTTGTTGAATTGTTGTGTTTATGTTTACCTTTTATGCCACTTCATGAAACGCAGTTATTCCTTCAATCATCTCCGATCCAACTGACTGACTGCGTGCAAAGATAGTATGGTCATCATCATGGTGTGGTACGTGTTGTCCAACTCCAACTCAGTCTGTAGTGACTCCGATTAAGTCCATATTCCATATTAAAAAATTGCAACAGATATTGGCCTGCACCTGCAGTAGTAGGAGTACAATTTGGTTATTAAACAACAAGAAAGGAAACATTGACTGTCACTTGAGTCACTTTCACTTTGTAGATTAACTAGTAGAGTAGAGTTCGACTTCATGCACAACATCAACACAACAAACAACAGCAATCGCTCCAGAGTCAGCAAGCATCCAATGCATGCCATCATTACCTGTCTTGCTCTTCTCTTTGGCTGTCAGATCATCAGATGCCTAGTTCTGACAGGTGTGTGTTTTTTTTTAACGGGGCAATGGCCTCATCATTACTCCACATTCGTTTTGAGTGTTAGTCGCTGTTTCGGTTTTCGTCTTATTCATCTGTGGCACTTTGTCACAGTTTAATGCTTCACATGGTCAGCACTGTGATGATGGGCCGCGGCCTGGGTAGTGCTCATTGCTGGTCAATTGAGTTTGCACAAATGTCAGCAAGTTTCTTCGAAGAGTCTTGTCTTTCTCTGCCAAGTACCTTCTGTCCTGACAGTGAGGAGCTTTGGATGCCTGCCGAGGCTATAGCCTTCGGGCAGTGATGAGTTTACTTTTGGATGCCTGCCCAAGTTCTGACAGTGAGGAGCTTTGGATGCCTGCCGAGGCTATAGCCTTCGGGCAGTGATGAGTTTACTTTTGGATGCCTGCCCAAGTTCTGACAGTGAAGAGTTGTGGATGCCTGCAGAGGCGGTAGCCTTCGGACACTGATGAGTTTCGGCTCGGAAACAAAACGGAGGATAGCTATAGTCACGTTTCACTTCTTATGGAGGGACTGTTAAAGGCAACATTTCTTGTACTCCAATGTCTGGCTTGATGGAAATGTACTAATTAGGGCGAGGCAGGAAAATGAAGCAGGACTCTGAAGAGTGGACAGTTAAATGCACAGACGTGCAACTCCAATAGGGAAATAAAAAGAGAAGACGGTGGTGATGGATTTGTTGTGATTTGATTTGAACCAGAAAGACAGATACACAGACAAATAAAGGAAGGAAGAAAGTAACAATTTGAAAGCCTAGTTGTCAGGGAAGAGGAGCTCGTCCTCAAACTCTGGTGGTTCGGACAGAAGTAGGTCCTGTAACCCACTACTTACGTCATCCAAGTCGCTCTCCTCTTCCTGCTGTGATTCACGTATTTTGTAATCCGGTGGTATAAAGTGCTGATTCATTTTGATCATGGTTAACCTCTCCACGCTTTTGGGCGAGAGACTGGTCCTTTTCAAAGTTACAATGGCACCAGCAGCACTGAAAACATGCTCAGAAGAGACACCTGCGACAGGGGAAGCCAGATACTTTATCGCCAGCCTGCTGAGCACTGTCCATTGGCTTCTTTTCCCATACCAATACACCAATGGGTTTTGATCCATGAAGACCTCTGTTGGGTCATCCAGATAGGCCTGGACCGTCCGCTCAATGTTCAGGGGTGCTCCGATGTGCTCGGCCTGTTTTGCCTTTGCATCAGCACTGGACTTACCATACCCCTGCCGTAGAAACCAATCAGTTGCCGATTGTACTGTGGATGATCCTGTTCTTGCTGTTGTTGATGTTATTGTTGGTGTCGGTGACTGCTGGGAGGCAAATGCACTGCCCTCAGGCTCCGAAGTAGAACTTGACTCTGGATGCCCTGTAAGTACTTGTTATGGCCTGGGGTGGGGGGCCTGTAATTAACAGCCGTTCGTTTTCGAAAATAGTGGCTTCCTCAGCTATCAAAGTTTTGTAGTTGGCAACATCCACTTCTGAAAAAGGAATTACTGCCTTACTGTTCAGAAATACTTTGTACCGTGGATCCAAAATTGTGGCACTAATGTAATGTTGTTGTGACACAATGTTATTTTTAATCCTTGTATTTACAGATAAGCGAGCGGCTAAGGACTCCGCCAAATGATATGCGTCTTGTTTGTCATCCACACCTGCGTACGTTTCAGACACCTCCTTCATGTGCAACAATGGGATAGCTTGGCCCATAGTACAGTCCTCCCTACTAACTGACTTCACGTGTGAAGATCTCAAAAGGAAGTAGCATCTCAGTCAGGCATTTAATGAGGTCCCATTGACCCATCTCAACGGTCATGCCTCTCACAGTAGGTTCCCCTAATCTTTGCATGACATAAGCATTGAGTAGTATGTACAGTTCAAACAGACGATCAAGCATGTAATAAGTTGAGTTCCAACGTGTTGGCACCTCCTGGATGAGTGCTTTGACTGGCATTTTATGCTCACGTTGAATGACCCTCAGCTGCTTCCGGGCTTTAAAAGAATGGCTGAAATGTGTGCATATTCTTCTGCAGGTGGTCAGTAAGTTGCTGACTTTGGATTCATTTTTCAAAAAGTTTTGAACAACAATGTTAATGCAGTGTGCCAAACACGGGACCCTGAAATAGCGACCATCGCCCATGGCCTTAACTACATTACTGCCATTGTCCGTGGCAACAAAACCAATCTTAAGCCCTCTTGGGCGCAGCCACTCAAAGACCTTGGTGTTAAACTCTTCCAAAATGTTTGCAGAAGTATGAGATTTCTCCATGGCAAACATGGCTACAGTTGCATGTTTGCGAGTGGCATGAAAAATCTCAGCAGCGTCAACACCAGCAGATATCTGTTCTCTAACCCCCGCAAAAGAGATCCAGTGTGCAGTGATGCACATGTAATCTGTGGCTTGGCAACTGGTCCACATGTCTGTTGTCAGGTGGATACTGTCAACAGCACTCTGCTTCAAGGCTTTTCCAAGCAATTCCAGCACCCCTTCAACAAAAGAAAAAGGGAGAAGGTCCAGTGCTAACATTTTAGCCAGCTTCGCATTGTACAAACGTGCTATTGGGTGGTTGCGTTCGTACTGCCCCTCCCCCCCAAACATGCTGATAATGGTAGGCTGCATGGTTTTCCTTTCTCTTAGGCTCAACAACGCACTTTTTTTCATTGCGGTACTCCTTGGTGTCTCAGGCTGACTCTTACTCTTGTGCCACTGAGATGTTGCTGAAGATGTGTGCGACGTTAACACTGCACTGCTGGGGACAGGGAGACTTTGTGTACCACTACCAGAGAGAATTTCTCCCTGTCCTTCCTCTTCCACCGTGATCGGATCTTCTACTCCTTTATCCCCACCAACACCAATGGTTGCAGTTTTTATGCCGCGAAGGTGGTCCTCCCAGCTGATCAAGTGCTGTTTTTTCAGATGGGTCATTTGGCCTCCGGTACCATAGTTTGTACCAAGCTTACCACGACCAACAGAGGTATTAACAAATGGAGCATATAGCAATGTTCTCCTCCTTTTCGCTAACCGTAAAGAAGTCCCAAACGGGGGAGCTTAACTTTTGCCTCCTGCTGGAGGTGCCACTTCCAATGCCGGATGAACTGGAGGGTGTGTGTTGAATTTGACTACCTACTTCTACTGAGGTGGTGGTTGTGCTGGATGTAGGTCGCTGCTGGGCCTTTGCTAATGCAAATATGGAAGCTGTAGGTCATGTTGGTGTTACCTGTGGAGGTATGCGTGCTACATCCCTCGCAGCGATTTTGGATAGGGTAATAATGTTGGTCTCCATCTCCTCGGGGCCGATAGTGATGTTCGTGATGACTGGCTCATCATCATCATCATCCTGCTGTTCTACATCGACCTCCATAAGTGTAAGGCTTTCTGGAACCTTCCTTTTCCCTAGCTTGGTCTTGGGACGTGTCTCCCTCTCAGACTCAGTTTGTGGCTTCCAAGTGGCATCTAGATCATCAGAAGGGGGGCTTGGCGAAGAACTTGATGGACTACCCCTCCTTTTCCTTGCTGGAGATTTGGAAGACAATGGATCTTCTGAATGAGTGGCTTCTTCTTCTACCTCTGCATGAGGCTCAATTTCCTGAACTGTCCCTACTTCGGGAGGAACAACAACTACTATTGCGGGTGGTGGTTGCGGCTGTTGTTGTTGTTGACCACTTATCTGCTGTGTTTCCTCCTGCGTTGATTGGGTACTACTTTGAGATAGCGATAAGTTTATCTCAGGCTCAGTATCACTGCTTTCCACCATTAGGCTGGCTACCTCTTCCACACTCATGTGCTTGGGCCTGGGTTGGTGGGTTGGGCCCACTGATGCGGAGGTGCTGCCCCCAGCTTGCCCCCGGACACCGCTGCTGCAGGCGTAATTTTTTTCTCCCAAAAAGGTATTGGGCGGCACACCAGACTTAAGTGTCACTTCCTTCTTCTGTTCCTTCTTCTCAATAGCAACTTTCTTGGTACTGGAGGACCTGGTACCTGCTTTCTTTGGGCCCATCTTCTTCAGATGTCAGCAGCACTCAGTTGCAGAGATGTCTGGTCAGGTCACACGTCACGTTGTGTACAGCAGCAGGATGTCTGTCTGGCAGTGCAACGGGCAATGATGACACACCTCCTCCTCAGTCTTTGTGCACCTAAAAGCAAAAAAGCCAGAGGAACATCAGTCAAATGATAGCACAAATCAAACTAATATGATATAGAACTTAGTGTGTGGTTGCCTCAATTATTAAATTTTAGAAACTCAGTGAACAACAACAGTGTAGCCATTTATGAGACTTTGACAACAAGGCCAGGGCTTTCCTGGTGTACTGTGCAGTGTGTACACTCTGGAAGAATAAGAATAGCAAAGAACAAAAACTAAAATGTAGTGGAGCATGTTTGGCCTAAATTTGTGCATCACGTGGGATGTATGCAGCATCAGGGAGCTGCAGCTGGCAATGGGGATGGATTTGGAAGCAGTAAGAAAAGAGGAACAATGGAAAGACACGCAGGCCTATGTGGCAAAAACAGCACACTACTAACTACCACCATAAAATGGCCCCCAGCAACATGGTGACTCACAGGCACAAGGCACGGCAAACAATGAACTCAAGCAGGCCTATATATGGCCAGACAAAGGATGCCTGATAAAACACACACAGCTTTAATGCAAAAACTAAAATCCACATGGCTAAAAACAGTTTGGAAAGTTAGACAACCACTACAACAACACATAATTATACACGCAAAAAAGGCATTTATTTAACACACCCAAAAAGTGAAATAGACCCCCCAAAAAAACCCACATTTTGCAATTCAATCCAATGCCATCCATGGCCTAAATGATGTCAAAATTCCACAGACAACACAGAAACAGTTTTTATGCACCCATGATGACTACCTCTGGGCCTACTGGCAGACTAGGCCGCAAGCTTGGAGGCCTATGGCAAAGCACAGTGGCTGGTCCCACAAAATGGCCGCCACCACATGGCCATGCCACCCAACAACTTCCTTCCTCTTGAAAAAAATTGTAAAACAAAAAAAAAGTGACTCCTTGCTCACCAAACTACATCTAAATGACAACCTAAGGAGTTTTTTGTGCAAAATGAACTAAATCATCATTTTCGAGAATGTTTTATGCTGCTCGAGAGATATTCTTCGCCAGATTGTAAATTCTGCGTGTTCGGCATCGCAATCGTCACAAAAAGTCATTATCGCGCGCGCGAAAACGTATATTGAGCGCGCGAAGAAGATAAAAAGTGTAAGTCCGCATTGTCGCGCAGTGCGGAGTTGCCCAAAGTCCGCGAGCTGAACGCCCAGGGTTACCTACTGGCTGAAAAGGCCTATTTATTTAACACACACCCAAAAACTGAAATACCACCCCAAAACCCACATTTTGCAATTCAATCCAATGCAATCCATGGCCTAAATGATGTTACAATTCAACAGACAACACAGAAACAGTTTTTATGCACCCATGATGACTACCTCTGGGCCTACTGGCAGACTAGGCCGCAAGCTTGGAGGCCTATGGCAAAAGCACAGTGGCTGGTCCCACAAAATGGCCACCACCACATGGCCAGGCCACCACAACAACAAGAAAAGGAAGACAAGACAGACAATGCAGGCCTATGGCAAAAGCACAATGCCTGGCTTTACAAAATGGCCACCACCCACATGGCCAGGCCACCCACAATAACAAGAAAGTGAAGACAAAGGACAGGACCAGGAAGTTGTAGACTCTGGGCAACTTCCTTCCTCTTGAAAAAAATTGTAAAAAAAAAAAGTGACTCCTTGCTCACCAAACTACATCTAAATGACAACCTGAGGAGTTTTTTGTGCAAAATGAACTAAATCATCATTTTGAGAAGGTTTTATGCTGCTCGAGAGATATTCTTCACCAGATTGTAAATTCTGCGTGTTCGGCATCGCGGTCGTCACAAAAAGTCGTTATCGCGCTCGCGAAAACGTATATTGAGCGCGCGAAGAAGATAAAAAGTGTAAGTCCGCGTTGTCGCGCAGTGCGGAGTTGCCCAAAGTCCGCGAGCTGAATGCCCAGGGTTACCTACTGGCTGAAAAGGCCTATTTATTTAACACACATCCAAAAACTGAAATACCACCCCAAAACCCACATTTTGCAATTCAATCCAATGCCATCCATGGCCTAAATGATGTTACAATTCAACAGACAACACAGAAACAGTTTTTATGCACCCATGAGGATGACTACCTCTGGGCCTACTGGCAGACTAGGCTGCAAGCTTGGAGGCCTATGGCAAAAGCACAGTGGCTGGTCCCACAAAATGGCCGCCACCACATGGCCAGGCCACCCACAACAACAAGCATAAGCCAAGGGGAACAAAGAAAAGACATGCAGGCCTATATGGAAAAAGCAGCACACTACTAAACTTCCACCACAAAATGGCCCCAAGCCACGTGGTCACTCACAGTCACAACAGGCCATGGAAAACAATTAACTCAAGCAGGCCTATAATATGACCAGACAAAGGAGGCCTGCTAAACAACACAGCTTTAATACAAAAATGCAAAAACGAAAATCCACAGGGCTACGAAAGGTTGGAAAGTTACACCACAAGCACACACACACATCCAACAAAGGTATATATTACACCCAAAAAGTGAAATACACCCCAAAAACCACATTTACCAATTCAATCCAATGCCATCCATGCATGCCCTACATGATGTTTAAATTCAACAGACACCACAGAAACATGCACCCATGGGTACCTCTGGCTCTGGGCCTACTGGCTGAAATTCCAATCAAAGAAAAACAACTAGGCCCCTACTGAAACTACAGGCCACAACAATTAATTTTAAAAACGATGAAAATCCCCAAAAAATGTAGGTACAAACAAGCCCCAATTAAACAAACAAGTACACCAATTCTCCAACTTACTTGTAAAATCTCAAATCTAACCCTGGGCAAAGCACTACGCTACGCTCGCGTAGTTTGCGAAGTTTGCGCTACTTCGCACAACGCGAATTGCACGTAGCACAGTGCAAACACGCGTAGCGTAGCGTAGTGCAGCGGTCATTTTGCTTGCTCGCGGTCCTCAACGTCAAGTTGGCGACCGCGAGCAAGCAAAATGACATCCCGGCGAGACTTTTCTCGTTCGCGATCAGCAACATCAAGTTGCCGATCGCTAGCGTGGGAAAATAAACCTCCCGGCGAGATTCTCAACGCGGGAGGTCAGGTTTCTCATTGCGAGTGGTCGCGCATGCTCGCGACCGCCGCGATGAGAAACTACCAGTCCGCGTTGAGAAAGCTGCTGCTCGAGGAAAAATCTACTCGAGCGGCAGTAAAAGACAGCTCGCACTGTGCAAGATGCCGTTTCAATGATTGCACAGTGCGGACAAGCATCCGGCACTGTGCAATCATTGCGAACAGTGCACTACACAGTTCAGCGTAGTGCTACGCGTAGCTCGCGTAGTGCGAACTGCACTTTGCGTAGCTTCGCGTAGCGCTACTTCGCGAACTACGCCCAGGCATACTCAAATCCAAAAGTCCTCAAATCCAATCCAATGATATGATGCAGCAGCAGACACAAAAAGTGATCCTTCCAGCTCCAAATCCAAATGAAAGTGAACAGCACATGGACAAAGCACTGGGAGGAGCCTGCTGGACAGGTACAGGAAGTTTGAGAATCAGGGGCACTTCCTTCCTCTTGGAAAAAAAAGTAAAAAAAGAAAAAGGACTCCTTGCACAAAAAACTACAGCCAAATCACAATCTGAGGAGTTTTTTGGAGCAAAATCATCATTTTCGAGAAGGTTTTATGATGCTCGAGAGATATTCTTTGCCAAATTGTAGTTTCTTCGTGTTCGGGATCGCGATCTTACCAACACTGCCGCCGGAAGTCAGATCGCGCGTCCGACTGACGTGTTCGCGTTCGCACACTCTCGCGGGATCGTGCGGCCGGATTCCAAATCTCGTGGTGCCCGCGAACGGATAGGAAGTCGCGTCGGCGAACGCAGAATCACGGTAGGTCGTTACCGCGCGCGCGAGAACGTATATTGAGCGCGCGAAGAAGAAAAACAGCTACGCTACGCCGCAAATTGCGTAGTGCTCGGTAACTTCGCGCTCTACGCGAATCGCAAAGTTACCGAAACTCCGCAAACTCCGCGAGCGTAGCGTAGTTCACCACCCAGGGTTACCTCCTGGGAGCATACGATTTGGTTTAATGGTGCCCTTCCTCACCCTATCTCTTTTGTTTGTATGGGCTCCTTCAGTATAGACGGGGCTGCTTGGCTGGTTTTTGCTGGTTTTAAACCATATCCAAACTATCTGAATGTTACTATAGTGGAGCTTCGTCAGTTCTATGCACAGGTGACTCAACTCTATAGACGGGTAATACAATACATTTCTCGAACCATTCAGGTGCCTCTGCCTGGAGCTGGGCCTCTGGCACCTGGACAGGGTGGGGGTCTTGTGATTAGTCCCGTCATGATTATTTCAGTGTTGGGCAAACATCCTCAGAATCGTGAGGATCTTCCCTTTTGGATAGCACAAAAAATTGATCAGATTGAAGTTGTTTTCCCACACACGAGAAACACAGGATCCTTACTATGTGTTTGCCAAGTGATCTGATTCCCCCTCTGGCAGATTGCAACACCAGAGTATACACTGTGCTTTGGCACCCCCTCCATGAGCGTTCTGCCGAGTGTTCTAAAACGAGTACAGGATGATTACGGGGCTGGGCCAGCCCTGGATCTGGGGATGAGATTAGTGTGAATGTTCCCTATTGTCTCCGATATGATTCTGGCTGACATTAAAGGTGAAGCGGTCTGCTTGCAGGTGCGCCCACGCCTCGCGACGGTGGCAGATGCTGATCGGGAGCGACAGTTGCCAATTTTTATTGCACATTTCTACACGTCCCTAGGTCGCAATTATTATTATTATTATTATTAATAATTTGTAATGCGCATGAATCATCCCCGAAGGGATATCTCAATCAATCAATCAATCAGAAGTTTGTTAAGCACAGCTACTCACCCGTAAGTGTCTCAAGGTGCTAGGGGTAGGGAGGGTGCAGGATCCATTCCATCAAGGAGGGGGTCTGTCGAAGAGCCAGGTTTTGAGCTTTCTTGCGAAGATGGGGAGCGATGTTGTCTGTCTGAGGTGGAGCGGAAAGGCGTTCCAGGCTTTGGCCGCGAGGAAGGAGAAGGAGCGGCCTCCCGATCTGGTCTTTCTGGTGCGGGGACCATGGTGTAGGAGAGCTGGGCTGATCGTAGGGTCCTTTGGGGTGAGTGGAATTTGAGTAGGCTGTTCAGGTATGCTGGTCCGGTGCCGTGGAGGGCCTTGTGTGCATGGGTGAGTATCTTGAAGGTGATTCTAGCCTCGACGGGGAGCCAGTGGAGTGTGTGCAGGTGCTGGGAGATGTGGCAGTGTTTTGGCAGGTTGAGGACCAGTCTTGCCGCGGCGTTCTGGATGTTCTATAGCTTGCGGGTGAGGTATTTGTTTATTCCTGCGTAGAGTGCGTTGCCGTAGTCAAGTCTGCTGGTGACCAGGGCGTGAGTGATGGTCTTTCTATGTTCGAGGGGGATCCATTTGAAGGTCTTACGAAGGAGGTGGAGGGTGTGGAAGCAGGAAGACGAGACAGAGTTGATCTGGCGGTCCATTTTGATCTCGGCACGGTGTGGATCAGAAATGCAGGCGAAAGAGCCTAAAAGTTTAAAATAATTCAGTTTTTAATAATTTCCTAAAATTGTAATGGCAGTGCATTCTCTTAGGTGTAGGGGAAGTTTGTTCCAAAGATGGGGGACTAGAAAAGAAAAAGCACGGCCACCTGAACGCGTTCTCTTAATGCGTGGTATAGTAAGAATAGACTTATTCGTTGATCTCAAAGACCTTATAGGTCGATAGAGGATACGTTTTTCCTTCAAGTAGCTAGGTCCATTGCCATTGAGCGCTTTGTGCACTAGGCAACAGATTTTGAAGGTGATACTTTTCCGCATTGGCAACCAGTGTAGTGCACGTAATAAAAAAACTGAGGCAGATCTCGCTGGTAGATTGTGAATTAGACGAGCCGCTATATTTTGAACTACCTGGAGCTTGTCCAGGAGGGACTCGTTAACCGCCGCCAGGAGAGCATTTCCATAGTCCAGGCGGCTAATCACCAGTGCCTGGACACGGGTCTTGCGTACTGCCAATGGGAGCATTGGAAAGGCTCTTCGTAGTAGCCTCATAACATGAAAGCAGGAGCCAGTGATGGATGTCACTTGGTCTTTCATAGTTAACTTCTGATCAAGTTTTATGCCTAAATTTTTCACAGAAGATTTTGGAGTAGGTGGTCATCTTAATTCAGGCGGCCATCACTCAGGAGACCATAACAATTGAGCAGCACCGAAAAGCATGATTTCCGTTTTACCCCCATTTAGTTGGAGAGAGTTAGCAGCCATCCAGGCTGTAATAGCTTTCATGCCTTCAGTGAAGTGCTCTCTCGTCTCGGACAGGTCTTTATCAAAGGTTAACAGAAGTTGGGTATCGTCCGCGTATGAGATAGGTGTAAAACCATGGGCTCTTATGATGTTTGCAGGGGAGTGACATATATGCTAAATGGTGTGGGCCTCAAGCAAGAGCCCTGAGGCACTCCTTTGTTTATTATCATGGTGCGTGATCGAAAAGGTTCCAGATGAATGGTCTGAGTTCAGTCAGACAGATAGTTTCTGAACCACTGTAGCACCAGGCCCTGGATACCTATCTCCTCCAGTCTCCGTATCAGTCTTGGATGAGATATCGTATCGAAGGCCGCAGACAGGTCTAATAGCACAAGCATAGATGGAAGATTTTTGTCTTGGCAGCTTCTAATATGGTCTGTCACAGCCAAGAGTGCGGTTTCAGTGCTGTGCATTGGCTGAAGCCTGACTGAGATGAATCTAGGATCCTATTAGACTCAAGGTAGTTCATCAGTTGTTTATTGATATTACTTTCTATTATTTTGCTAGCCCAGGTAAGGAGTGATATAGGACGATAGTTGGAAACATCTGTTGTAGGAAGGTTTTTTTTTTTCGGGATCGGAATAACCTGAGCCGCTTTCCACTCGGCTGAAATTGCGCCCGAGCTCAAAGAAAGATTCAACAAGGAGCAAATGGGTGGAGCCAATTGCTGAGACAGCAAGGCTGCTCTCTTCACTGGGATAGGGTCCTGAGGAGAACCTGATTTAGCAGCTTTCAGAGCAAGTTGAGCGGACTCTACGTTAAAAAGAGCAAACTTCTCGAGAGTGCAAGTGTATGTTTGCTTACTACCGACATAAGTGGGCTCCAAGTTAATTTGGTGAGTCAAATTTGCCAGATTATTGTAGATTAAATTTACTTTATCCTCTAAGTGATCAGCAATCTGATCGCAAAGTATTTGTGAAGGGGGAGTGTTGATAGTACAGGCCTGAGGATTGATGAAGGAATTGAGAATTTTAAATAGTTCCTTAGAGAAATTGCCCGCTCTATCAAGTTGCTGAGAAATAAAACTTTTCCGAGCTTTCATAATATTACTGTGATAATGAGCTAAGGATTTTTTATAAACTTCCCAATGGTTTGGAATGGGAGTAGATCGCCATTGTCGTTCCAACTTTTTACATTGTGTTTTCTCTTTGCGTAGATCAGGCGTGTACCAGGGCGCATACGGCATTAATCTTGGTGAGTAGTGAAGTTTCACGGGCGCTAGAATATCAATGGCAGAATTGAGAGATGTATGGAATAATTTGAGGGCTTCCTGTATATCTATTGCATTCTCTATGTTAGGGGTAATATATGCTTTTGTGAAAGCATCAGGGAGACTTTATGCCATTGTCTACTATAGATTGGCTTTGAAGGATTATTGCAGGATACAGCCATGTGAGACAATGAAAAAGGAAAATGTATTAAAGCGTGATCCGTCCAGACAAGAGGACAAGGGGTTTCACAGGACAATGTAAGGGAATTAGTAAAAATCAAATCTAGCGTGTGGCCCGCAATATGAGTGGAACCCATGTCACATTGTTTGAGACCTAGGGAGGCAAGGTCAGAGCAGAGCTGTTGTGCTTCTGAGTTCGAAGGATTGTCCATGTGGACGTTAAAGTTGCCGAGTAGAATAAAAGTATTAGAGGACAGTGTCTGGATCGCAATGAGCTCCATAAGTTTATGACTAAATGGCCCCAAGGGGCTAGGGGGACGGTAGACAAGAGCTCCTCTCCAGCTATTCTGGGGAGAGAAGTCTATTTTAAAAACACATATCTCAGCCCATGCCTCCGAGATAGATTCGGTGATCGTGACTTTAAGTAAATTATCAAAAATAATTGCTAATCCTCCACCCATTTTATCTAACCTATCTACTCTTAAAATATTGTAGTTAGAAGGTAGGGCCATAACAATAGCAGGGTTGGAGTGGGGTTTGAGCCAAGTCTCTGTAAGAAACCCCAGATCTGGTGAGGTAGACTCAATCGTGTCCCAGATTTCAGTTTCGTGCTTAGGCAATGATCTAACATTGCAAAGAAGGCATCTCCATGCATTTGTAGAGGCAGCATTAGAATTAGAGATGCCTTTGTGACTAGAGTTAGCCTGGGGATCTGGAGAGTTCTTAGTGGGCATAGATGCAGATTCAATGTTAGTCAACTTGTGACTTTGAAAACGGCATTCGCGACAAGAGAAAGGGCCTTCAAGGGTAGTTATTTGACTTTGTGTGTGGCAATGTAAATATGTAAAGGAATTTGTAGCATAGTTACCAATTTTGAGCAATTCCTCTGCTGAGTAAACAAATTTAATATTATTTCTTGTTCCTGAGGGGCAAGCTACAGGGTTTCTGGCTCCTGGCAACGGACTGCCGCGGACGGGCGCAGACGGGCTTGCCTTTGGCGTGCCTTCTGGAGTCAGGCCATTTACACAAGTACAAACTAAACCCCCTCCAGACAAGGAAGGTCGTCCAGTCTTTCATAAAAAGGTCTGGAACAAAAATTGGCAGCAACAGAAGCCTAGATCCCATGCTTGTTCTCCTCCACTGGATGCTTCCGAGCATAGATATGATTTACGTGACCGCTCTAAAATTAAGACACCTGAGAGGTTCCAGGTTCCTGATCCCCGTTCTCCTCGTTCCTTTCAGGAATCATAAGATCAACAATTTGGCAGAGGGGGACGATAGGATCGCAGACAGGGCGAGTCCGCGCAACAAAGGCGAGACTTGCCACACCAGTTTGACGTAAAAGTCAAACGGGAGGAACCACCTCAGTATCATGCTCTGTTTCAGAAGAAAAAGGTTGTCATTTTGACTGGAAAGTATGACCCAGACAGTGAGAACCCTCCTCCTGGACAGGAGTTGGGCAGTAACTCTCCTCAACAGTGCAGCGGAAGTTACCATAGTTCGGCAGACACTCCACCAGCGTCTAGAGACGAAAGCAACTGA
Source organism: Calotriton arnoldi (assembly GCA_963921515.1). Lineage (NCBI taxonomy): Eukaryota > Metazoa > Chordata > Amphibia > Caudata > Salamandridae > Calotriton > Calotriton arnoldi. The sequence goes on along the minus strand of CAWUFW010001090.1, from coordinate 2,767,304 downwards.
CACTTTTATAACTGTTGAAACCACGGACACCCGCGAAGCGCCCCTGATAGAATTTACCACGTTGAACTTCGAATTGAAGGTGATATTAAACGCACAATAAATGCAGCCTTTTGGGACAATTTGACTTCTTCTTATGACATTTTGTTGGCGTAGGTTGATTGGCCTCCCCCTTTTGTCCTCGCTTCCTCTAGGGGCGAGGATATAATTTTAGCGCCTTTCTCTCAGTATGTCCCAGAGAAGACTGAACAAGCTTATGCTTCGGAGTGGGCTCTGGCCTTAGCTCCTGCTTTATATCGCAATCAGGCGGGTTGGGATAGGGATTCACCTTTGCATGTAATTCCTTTGCGGTCTACACCTCAGCCTCAACCGCATTATCCCACTAAACGTGATGCTAAAGCGTCCATTAGTGACATTCTGACACAATTGGAATATCAGGGTGTTATTGAACCCTGTGTTTCGTCAATGAATAGTCCTCTTTTTCCGATATTGAAGCCAGATGGTTCATATCGTATACTTTTAGACTACAGACATTTTCGTACCTTTGCAGTACAGAACACACATAGCTCTGTGTTAGTGGGGTATAAGAATAGCCCCAGGGTTTTTGCTGGACGCATAGTGTCGATTTTACATGAAATTGACCCAGATGCATTTTCTTATGTTGAAGATATTTACTTGACGGATGATAAATTGAATCTGTATCTCATGCGTGCAGACCGCATCATCAGACATTTTTCGGCTTTAGGTTATAAATTTAACTTTGTGAAATCCCATATTGCCTTTTTGGCAGTTCTTTTTCTCAGTTATGAACTGAATAATGAGGGTAGGGGGTTAGCACCCCACTTTTTGGAGAAATATGCTCAATTGCAACCTCCATCTATCCTCAAAAAGTTACAATCTTTGCTGGGTTTCTTGAATTTCGGCAGAACCTACATTCCAGATTATGCCCAGCATATCAAACCGCTGTATTCGTTGATACAACCTTCTTTTTCAATTTCCAGTTGGCTTCCAGAACACACCGCAGTACTGCGGTCTTTGCAGTCCGATCTGCTTGCTGACACAAGATAATACTACGAATTTGGTCATAAGGATTATACCAGGGACGTTAGGTTTCACTTACGTGACTTTTGATGAAGGGGACACAGTTCCCATAGCTTATAAATCACATTTGTATACTCCCGCTGAAATGCTTTTTTCTTCTACCGAAAACATTTTGACAGCAGTACAGATGGCCATTCTAAAAGAATGCTCTCTGGCTCAGAGAAAGGATATTTTCATGGTCTCGCCTGTACCCGCTTTGGAAGCTGTCACCAAGGCGAGCATGCCCAATTCTAAAGCTCTGCATCCTCGTTGGATACAATGGGCTAGTTCATTGACATTGGCTGATGTCAATTTCATCTTTGATCCTTCTTTGCAGACACAAGAGTTCTTACAATATGAACATGTCCATCCTCTTCCTTTATCACTACTCCCTCTTGATCAGTATAAAAGTATCATTTACACTGATGGGTCTGCGCAGCCAGCTATTGGTTCTAAACATGCTTAATCTTCAGCCTGCGCTATTGTGGCAGGCACAATAGTGGACGGTAATTTTAAATCCTCCCTGGTTCACACACAATCCCTTGGGGATTGTACGGCGCAATTGGCCGAGTTACGCGCTTTACTATTAGCCCTTGAGTTTGCTGATCCTGAAGTGCCTACTCTTGTAGTGTGCGATTCCTTCTACTGTGTACAATCCGTTAAAATAACAACCTATTCTTTTGGAAACAGAATGATTTTCATAATTCTAAAGGTAGCGCAATAAAGCATAAAATGCTTTGGGTCCAGGTGGCCGCTCTTAAGGAACGTTTGCCACTCACACATGTCATCCATGCATTGGGCCATCACAGTGTGGGAGCACACGCTGTTGGTAATTATACGGCTGAAGAGGCAGCAAAATCTTCAGTATCCACATGCTCCGTAGCAGCTGTTACACGATCCATGACTCAAATTGATGATGATATTTTGGCAGCTATTGCTATGACGAAAGAGGGGACAGTGTTTCCCCAAGGATTCCCTTCGCATTATTCCTATCACTTAACCACTGAGCCGGTTCCATTTGTGACTATACCCTCTGTTGGTGATCGCTTGATTCCCAACAAGGACTGCAGGCTTTCGCTTATTGTGGCTGTCCATGAAGGAATGGCTTCTGCGCATGCAGGAGTGACAGCCACAATTACTCTTTTACAGCAATGTTATTGGTGACGCAGATTATATCAACAAACGTTTAAATATGTACTTTCCTGTGACATTTGTCAACAGATTAAGCCTTCTACTGTCGCGCGTCCACCACACACTGAACTCTTCATTTCTAATCAACCATTCGGTCGTATTTATCTTGTTCACTGCAGTCCCCTGACCTCTGACAAGGCTTTCAAATACATTTTGATTGCACTGGATTCGTGCACTAGATTCCTCTTGGTTTGGCTGCAGCGTTGTACTGATGCTCATACTGTTATCAAAGATGTGTATGTCTTTGTAGGGACATATGACTGTGGCACCTTCCATTCAGACCAAGGTCCGACTTTTGCCTCTAATGCTTACCGTGACTCCATGAAGTTGATGGAGGTGCAGGTGCATTTTTTGTCTCCATATCCGCCTGAGTGCAAGTCAGTTGTGGAGCGGATGAACCGTCTCTTAAAGCAAACTTAACAGCAAGGGTATTAGGTACGGGCCGGGGCTGGTTAATTCATCGTTATGGGGTTCAACGTGCACTGAAGAATCTCCCTCGAAGATCTCTGGGTAGGCAGACCCCATACAAAATGCTCTTTGGCATTAATATGTTTGTGCCTGACCTTGATGGTCTAGACGTTGTGGTGGCGGCGGCAACATTTGACATAGATAACCATTGTGCTATGTTACAGGATCTACAAAAAAATTGAGATACTCTAGTAAAATCACATTTGCCCTCGCTGACAGATACAGCAGTCTTGGTCCCTGTTACTGGCTGGCTTGCGAAAGTTAGAGATCTGGTTCAGAAAAAAGTGGCAAACAAAAAAGAATTTGGTCCCTCTTACCGTGCTCCGATCCCGATCCTTGGTCTAAAGGGCACCCGAACTGTAATTTTACCTCCACTGCCTGGATGCAAAGATAACTGATTTATTTCCATTGAACATGTCAAATTTCACCATATGGCCGATTCTCAATAGTATGCCTAGAAGCGTTCCAAGCCGGAATTTTTCCCTCCGGCAAATAAACTGTTTCTCCCGAGTCTCTCCAACACATGACAGAGGAGATGGATTCTTCAATTGGTAAATTGCCTGTTTTGCCTACAACACCTGCAAGTGTGGAAAATGAGTATACTACCCCGCAAAATGACCTTACGGTTGATATCCCTGACACTGTACTACATTCGACTTCTAATGACAAACAACCTCTACTGTTTCAGCTCAGCTCCAGCGGTTACTATCTTGACCAGGATAACTTTTCTTAGTATACATCTTCGTTGTCTTCGTCTATTGCGGTGCCTCCTAATCGGATTTGTGTCTTCATCTCGTGGTTAAAGAGCACATACCTAGTCCCACCATGAACTTACATCTGGATCATGTTGTCGATGGTGTTTCTTTTTATGTGGATTGGATTCGTGGCTGTCTTTTTTCTTTTGATTAATAGCCACTATTTACCTGAAGGCTCTGCTGTGGAATTGGTTGACGGAGTACTGGCCCCCGCATAAGAGATCAAACATTATTTAATATTTCAGCAGTTCCGATTGTTTGTGACAAGGTGCCTTTCGATGAAAATGGTCCGACGGAGACCTTTGCCTGGAATGCATTCAGATGATTGGGCTGTCAGTGCTGTTAATTCTTTTTTTTCTGATTTACAATATTATACTGTTTTTGATACGGAGGATCTGTATTTGAATTCGGCAAATTATGCAGATCTATTTTGTTACCAACATTATGGTCATCACTTTCTTCACAAATCCAACACTTAAAGACCCACTTTCAATTAAAAGCAATGGGAACATTGTCCAACACCATCTAGAATAAGTTCTGTTACACAAAAAAAGAAATGTACCTATTTTACGGGTTACAATCTATCTAACCCAGCATCATATTATTTTTAATTGAATGTCCCTAGATTGAACAAATATATGCGTACACAGACTAAACTAATTTATTCCTCATCATTTATAGATGATCTGTCACTCATAGTTTATGATTTTTGGAAAGACACTGTTGATTTAAAGTCTATTTGGGGCACTAAAGTTGGCAAGTGCAGGGGAGGTAATCCTTGCAACGTGCATGTTTAATACCGTCTCAAATATTATTTTTAAATCAGACGGTGCAACAAACTTCCTGCTTCAATTTGGCCACAGGAAAAAATGTGAATGCTCCTACTATTCCATCTTTGGCTCAATATGAGTCGTGGAGCCTACACACCCATTACACTATTGATGACCTGAATCGGATGATACAGAATCTCTCTTTTAACTCATCGATGATAAATCCAGAGGGTTGGGTATTGTGGCCCATAAACACCGATGCTTGTCATTTATGTTATTTGAATGTTACTAAGGGTTTTGCCCAAATTAGACCTGATCCTCGTTACCCAAATTTACATACAGTTACCACTTATTCTGTTAGAAAATTATGTCAACAGTGGTTGGAACATTCCACATTAGCTTCTGTGAAACATCATCTTTCCATTTTGTCAGGTGACATTGATCTTTCTGATTTTCTTTTAGGTCCAAAATCCACTCGCACTAAGGGCCCAATTACGATCTCGTCAGGAAGGCCTCCAGACAGGTACCGGAATGTGTGAATCCGATTCGAGCCTAAGTTTCCGACCGAGTTGTCACCCGTTCCGAACGACCAAGTACGATGCGAAGATCTCGTCCGCATCGACTGAATCGTTTCCGGAAACCAATCCTGTACGACCGACTCATTCACAGACGAATCGTGCCGTGCAATGGAGCCGGATTCCAACCGAGCGAGTACGATGCACGATTCAGACAGCTGTATCGCCTAGGACTCACAGAGACGAAACGGCTGTCGGAATCAGACTTCGGGGGGCCATAACAGGCCCCCCTTCACCTGGAGCCCTCCAAATTGGTCGCAGGGGGTGCGCATGGGTCCCCCCGATCCAAGCATGAACAGTGTGGTGGGCAACATGGGATGCCTGCCACAGCTTGTACGCTTTTCCCCAGCCACCCCTTATTTGCTATGGGAGCCTATGTACGCGTCCATACACGGGCTCCCATAGAGTTCAATGGGAGTCCGAGCGAACCGAGTCAGCATATGGCTGCATCGTACTCGTTCGGTCAAACTCGCACAGCGCGATTCGCTTGGAAAGCCCTGTCGTACTGAGGGCTTTCCTAGCGAGTTCGTAATCGGGCCCTAAACATTTTGTGTATGCAGCCTATAATGAACTTTGGAAACTTTCACAGATTGAAGCGGCACTACGCTTATGCAAATTGATCAATCAATCAATCAATCACAGAATTTGTAGAGCGCACTACTTACCCGCGAGGGTCTCAAGGCGCTGGGGAGAGGGAAGGGGGGGGATGCTGCTACTGGTCGAACAGCCAGGTCTTGAGTAGCCTCCTGAAGGTCAGCAGGTCTTGGGTCTTTCGTAGGCTTAGTGGAAGGGTGTTCCAGGTCTTGGCGGCGAGGTGTGAGAAGGATCTGCCGCCGGTGGTTGTTCTTCGAATGCGGGGGACGGTGGCGAGGGAGAGGTCGGCGGAGCGGAGCTGACGGTTGGGGACGTAGAAGAAGAGTCGTCTGTTGAGGTAGGCTGGGCCAGTTTTGTGGAGTGCCTTGTGTGCGTGGGTGAGGAGTTTGAAGGTGATCCTCCTGTCGATGGGGAGCCAGTGCAGGTTCCTCAAGTGGGGGTGATGTGGCTGTGGCGTGGTACGTCGAGGATCAGTCGTGCGGAGGCGTTTTGTATGCGTTGCAGTCGCTTGATGAGCTTGGCTGGGGCTCCCGCACAGAGGGCGTTCCCATAGTCCAGTCTGCTACTGACGAGGGCCTGGGTGACTGTTCTTCTTGTGTCTGTCGGGATCCACCTGTAGATCTTGCGAAGCATGCGGAGGGTGTTGAAGCAGGAGGAGGAGACTGCGTTGACTTCCTTGGCCATGGAGAGCGTTGAGTCGAGGATGACTCCCAGGTTGCGTGCGTGGTCGGTGGGTGTCGGGGCTGCTCCCAGCGTCGTTGGCCACCAGGAGTCGTCCCAGGCTGAGGGGTTGGAGCCGAGGATGAGGACCTCACGTTTTGTCCGTGTTCAGCTTTAGTCGGCTGATCTTCATCCAATCGGCGACGGCCTTCATTCCTTCATGGAGTTTGGCTTTGGCGGCGAGGGGGTCCTTGGTGAGGGAGAGGATCAGCTGAGTGTCGTCGGCGTAGGAGATAATGTTGAGGTCGTGTTGTCTGGCGATGCGTGCGAGCGGGGCCATGTAGATGTTGAACAGTGTTGGGCTGAGGGACGATCCCTGGGGTACGCCGCAGATGATCTCGGAGGCTTCGGATCGGAAAGGTGGGAGGCGGACTCTCTGGGTTCTGCCGTCGAGGAAGGAGGTGGTCCATTCCAGGGCCTTGTCTCGGATCCCTGCGTCGTGGAGGCGTGCGCGTAGAGTGCGGTGGCAGACAGTGTCGAAGGCGGCGGAGAGGTCCAGCAGGATGAGGGCTGCGGTCTCACCATTGTCCAGCAGGATCCTGATGTCGTCGGTGGCGGCGATGAGGGCAGTCTCAGTGCTGTGGTTGCTGCGGAACCCTGATTGGGATGGGTCCAGGATGCTGTTTTCTTCGAGGTATCGGGTTAGCTGTTTGTTGACGATCTTCTCGATGACCTTGGCTGGGAACGGAAGCAGAGAGATGGGCCGGAAGTTCTTGAGGTCTCTCGGGTCCGCCTTGGGTTTTTTGAGTAGGGCGTTGATCTCTGCGTGTTTCCAGCTCTCTGGGAAGGTCGCGGTCTCGAAGGAGAGGTTGATGATGTTGCACAGGTGGGGTGCGATGGAGCTGCTGGCTTTGTTGAAGATGTGGTGCGGGAAAGGGTCTGACGGGGAGCCGGAGTGTATTGTGCTCATGGTCTTGATGGTGTCCTCGATGTTCACGCTGCCCAGGCTGGCAGGGGGTCGTGGTCGATGGTGTGTGGCGGGTCTGGTGTATCGATCTTAGTTGGGGTTGTCTGGGTGTCGAAGCTGTCGTGGATGTCGGCGATCTTGCAGTGAAAGAAGGTGGCGAGGGAATCGCACAGGGGTTGCGACGGCGGGATGTCGTTGGTGTTGGAGCTGGGATTGGAGAGTTCCTTCACGATGTTGAAAAGCTCCT